>JASEVX010000014.1:4366949-4661949 GCA_031761405.1 Serripes groenlandicus
CAATGTACCTTACCAAGTTGATTCGAACATCAGCCATAATCTGCAGATAAGAAGACAATGTACCTTAATCAGTGATTCCAACATCAGCCATGATTTCCAGGTATAATATAAGAATGTAACTTACCTAAGTTTGAATCTAACATCAGCATGATCAGCAGGTATAAGATAGACAATGTACCTTGCCAAGTTGATTCCAACATCAGGCTGTGATCTCCAGATATAAGATAGACAATGTACCTTACCAAAGTTTATTTCAATATCAGCCAAGGTCTCTAGACATAAGATAGACAATGTACCTTACCAAGTTTATTTCAATATCAGCCAAGATCTCTAGACATAAGATAGACAATGTACCTTACCAAGTTATTCAACATCAGCCATGATCTCTAGACATAAGACAGACAATGTACCTTACCAGGTTGATTGCAACATTAGCCATGATCTCTAGACTTAAGATAGACAATATACCTTACTAAGTTTATTTCAATATCAGCTTGAGTCAATATATTTAAGAACCTCTTGTCAAGAATATAATTACATTTTGCTGCCTAATAGGATAATTACTTGGTCGTTGTGTCGTCTATCTGATATATCGTTCGTCAGGCTGCTTCGTCTATCTGATATTTCGTCCATCAGGCTGCTTCGTCTATGTGATGTTTCGTCCGTCAGACTGCTTCTTTTATCTGATATTTCGTCCGTCAGTCTACCTCGTCTATCTGATATTTCGTAAGTCAGTCTACTTCATCGGTCTGATATTTCGTCCATCAGTCTGCTTCGTCTATCTGATATTTTATTCGTCCGTCTGCTTCGTCTATCTGATATTTCGTCCGTCAGTCTGCTTCGTCAATCTTATATTTCGTCCGTCATTCTGCTTCGTCAATCTGATATTTCGTCTGTCAGTCTGCTTCGTCTATCTGATATTTCGTCCTTCTGTCTGCTTCGTCTATCTGATATGTCGTTCATCAATCTGATTCGTCTATCTGATATATCGTCCGTCAGTCTGCTTTGTCTGTCTGATATATCGTACGTCAGTCTGATTCGTCTATCAGATATACTGTCCGTCAGTCGGCTTCGTCTATCTGATATTTCGTCCGTCAGTCGGCTCCGTCTATCTGATATTTCGTCCGTCAGTCTGCTTCGACTATCAGATATACTGTCCGTCAGTCGGCGTCGTCTATCTGATATTTCGTCCGTCAGTCGGCTCCGTCTATCTGATATTTCGTCCGTCAGTCTGCTTCGTCTATCTGATAGTTCGTCCGTCAGTCTGCTTCGTCTATCTGATATTTCGTCCGTCAGTCTGCTTCGTCTATCTGATATTTAGTCCGTCGGTCTGCTTCGTCTATCTGATATGTCGTCCGTCAGTCTGCTTCGTCTATCTGATATGTCGTCCGTCAGTCTGCTTCGTCTATCTGATATTTCGTCCGTCAGTCTGCTTCGTCTATCTGATATTTCGTCCGTCAGTGTGCTTCTTCTTCTGTAATAGTTTCAATTATTGAGACAATAGAAGGCGAAATATTTGTCTGTTTCTTTAATATTTTAAAACTCAAATTGTCAATTATATAAAGATATAAATATACAGAAACCAACGATATACCTGTATTCACGGGTACCGAATGAAGTCTGCATGGAAATCGTACACGACAATTTAGGCGATCAGTTTGTCGTATATAGAGTAAAGCTTGTTAGATTGGTTGATTATATCACATTGCAACTCCAGCGTTCCCTAGGTAAGCTGTTTTATTGAATGCGAATTACCAACTTTTTTATTGCTTTCTTATTCGATTAATGTAAAATATAACAATACATTTGCCAGCCATTGTTAACCCTATTCAAATCAACCGACTTTTACTATGTAGAATATCAAAGAACTTATCAACACTCTGTGTATAAAGTGTGTCATATGAAAGATTTAATTATATATATTACAGTGATAACATCCTTAACAATGTGTCACTGTAACTACCTAAACTCTACAGGGTATAATTGGTTACGGTAACAACCTAAATTCTACAGGGTATATACGATACATCAATCTGCTTCGTCTATCTGATATATCTGATATACAGTCTGCTTTGTCTGTCTGATATATCGTACGTCAGTCTGATTCGTCTATCTGATATACTGTCCGTCAGTCTGCTTCGTCTATCTGATATACTGTCCGTCAGTCTGATTCGTCTATCTGATATACTGTCCGTCAGTCTGATTCGTCTATCTGATATACTGTCCGTCAGTCTGCTTTGTCTATCTGATATACTGTCCGTCAGTCTGCTTCGTCTATCTGATATACTGTCCGTCAGTCTGATTCGTCTATCTGATATACTGTCCGTCAGTCTGATTCGTCTATCTGATATACTGTCCGTCAGTCTGCTTCGTCTATCTGATATTTCGTCCGTCAGTCTGCTTCGTCTATCTGATATTTAGTACGTCGGTCTGCTTCGTCTATCTGATATTTGGTTCGTCAGTCTGCTTCGTCTATCTGATATTTCGTCCGTCAGTCTGCTTCGTCTATCTGATATTTCGTCCGTTAATCTGCTTCGTCTATCTGATATTTTGTCCGTCAGTGTGCTTCTTCTTCTGTAATAGTTTCAATTATTGAAACAATAGCAGGCGAAATATTTGTCTGTTCGAACATGTTTAATCATTTAAAACTCAAATTGTAAATTATATAAAGATATAAATATACAGAAACCAACGATATACCTGTACTCACGGGTACCGAATGAAGTCTGCAGGGAAATTCTACACGACAAATTAGGCGATCAGTTTGTCGTATATAGAGTAAAGCTTGGTAGATTGGTTGATTCTATCAACTTGCAACTCCAGCGTTCCCCAGGTAAGCTGTTTTATTGAATGTAAATTACCAACTGGGTTCGTATTCTTTTTTAATGCTTTCTTATTAATGTAAAATTTAACAATACATTTGCCAATCATTGTTAACCCGATTCAAATCAACCGGCTTTTACTATGTAGAAGATCAAAGTACTTATCAACACTCTGTGTATAAACTGTGTCGTATGAAATATTTAATTATATATATTACAGTGATAACATCCTTATCAATGTGTCACTGTAACTACCTACCTTACCGCCTTACAAACAAGATACATGTAGATAGATACATTTTATCGATTTAAACTATACATTGTTTTTCATCATACAACATAAGTATTAATAAATAAATTGCATGCACAAGACACATTCACACATTCGCGCAATCACTCGCTCGCCCACACACACACATATAAACATGATTACTCGGGTTATAATATGAATATGTAACTGATAAAAGAGGATAACAACCAAATATCAATTTATGTGTTCATCTCAATAGACAGGTTTGTTAACATAAACACGCGCGTGTATGTGCAAATTGTTACCATTGTAATAATCTAATAGTCACCTTGCACACACATGCACTAGCTGAAATGTCATTTTGTTTATAAGTGCATGGTAGTAGATATTTGGGGTTTCATTGAAAGGTGCGACTATGCTATACAGACGACTTTTGATCTGTCTGTATATCTCTCCGTTTGTTCCCCTCTTCCTCTTTCTCTCTAACTAATTATCTCGTTTTCCTGTCTCGCACTCTTTAATCCCCCTATCTCTCTGTTTGTTCTGTCTTTTTGTCTGTTTGTTCTGTCTTTTTATCTGTTTGTTCTGTCTTTTTGTCTGTTTGTTCTCTCTGTCTCTCACTTTTTTCCTTTTCTCTCTTTGTCTTGCTCCCTCTCTCTCTCTCTCTCTCTTTCTCCCTCCCTCCCTCTCTCTCTCTCTCTCTCTCTCTCTCTCTCTCTCTCTCTCTCTCTCTCTCTCTCTCTCTCTCTCTCTCTCTCTCTCTCTCACTCACTCACTCCCTGTCTCCATCTTTCTCTATTTTTCTCGCTCCCTCTTTCCCTATCATTCTTTTTCTCTCTCTCTCTCTCTCTTGCACCCTATCTACTCTCTCAAACTTTATCTTCTCTCTCACTAGAGTCCTGCTTTAAGAATTGACATTCTATTTCAGGTAGATATGTGTGTTTGCCAGTTATGTCGGGTATGTTACATGTCTGTCTCTCACTCTTTGCTCTCACCGTCTGTCTGTCTGCCTTTCTTTCTATATGTCGGTATGTATATATGTCTTTCCTTCTATCTATGTCTCTCTCTCTCTCTCTCTCTGCCTCTCTCTGTCTCTCTCTCTGTCTCACTGTCTCTCCCTCTATCTGTCTATGTCTCTCACTTCATCTCACTGTCTCCATTTGCTTTCGTTTACTCTTTCTCTCCGTCAGTCTGTCTGTCTGTCTGTCTCCCCTCTCTCTCTATCTATTTATTTCTCTATCTATATCTCTCTCTATATCTCTGTCTCTCTCTCTATCTTTCTCTCTCTCTCTCTATCTCTTTCTCTCTCTTGCTCTCGCTCACCATTTTTTCCCTTCTCTTTGTATGTTTGTATGTCTTTCTCTTTTTCTCTCAATACCATCACTTCAGGAATTTAGAACCACACAATGGCATATGATGAACTTTGATAATATACTGATATTTATTTATTTATTTATTTATTTATTTATTTATTTATTTTATTTATTTATTTATTTATTTATTATTATTTATTCATTCATTTATTAATTAAGTATTTATTTATTTATTCATTCATTTATTTAAGATATTCATTTTATAATTTTGAGCTTCCGTGCGAACACGCTGTTTCGCAGATGCATCCGTTTGATTTAATTAATAAGGACACATACACCGAAATTAAAATGGAAAGAGAAAGGAAGTTACATTATATTTTTTCAATAGAATTCCACAAGTCAAGCTAAATAGCATCGCAAAATATAATTTTGTATATGGTCAACCCTTACACGAATCGAGTTAGTAGACCACAAGCACGTGTGGTACATATGACGAGTTTGAATTCCATGTGAGTTAAGTTCACTTTATTTGTTTTAGGAGTTCGGCGGACCATCGAGTATCTTGTAAGAAAATGGAATATTCTTATAAAATACGTACGTAACATTTAGTTTCTTTTCTCCTTCCATGCATTCATGTTGAATACTCAGTTTATAACAAGAGGTGTGTTTCCTTTTAATTTCTATTCGAATGATATACAAATAAAAATAAACTATTTCATTACATAGAATATGATTATTTCGAAATCCCAATAGTTTAAAAGTCAAATACATATATATATATATATAATGTAGGAAGAAACGAGATGTCAATAAAGCTAAGTTTTGACAAATTTAGAAAAGTTCTAAATTTATTTAATTTTAATTTACATTGAACTTCAGCGATTTAATTAAATTGTTCACAAATATAACAGAGGTTCTTAATATATATTTATATATATATATCTAGCTTACTGTTAGAATATTGATATTACATTTGCATTTTAGCGTGTAATGTTCACTTAACGTATATTTAGATTTGGGTTCTTAAGGTTTAACACCAGTGTCGACATATTATATAATAAATAAAGTCGTGATCTACAGGTATAATATAGACAATATACCTTACCAAGTTGATTCCAACATCAGTCGTGATCTCCAGGTATAAGATAGACAATATACCTTACCAAGTTGATTCCAACATCAGCCATGATCTCCAGGTATAAGCTAGATAATGTAACTTACCAAGTTTATTCCAACATCAGCCATGGTCTCCAGGTATATTATAGACAATGTACCTTACCAAGTTGATTCCAACATCAGCCGTGATCTCTCAGGTATGCGATAGACAATGTACCATACCAAGTTGATTGCAACATCAGCCGAGATTTTCAATTATAATAGACGATGTACCATACGTAGTTGATTCCCAAATCAGCCGTGATCTACAGGTATATGATAGACTATGTACCTTACAAAGTTGATTTCAACATCAGCCGTGATATCTAAATATAAGACAGACAATGTTTCCTAGCAAATTGATTCCAACATCAGCATTGATCTTCAGGTATACGATAGACAATGTACCCCCAGTTCTTTCCAACATCAGCCTTCATCTCCATGTATAAGATAGACAATGTACCTTACCAAGTTGATTTCAACATCAGCCGTGACCTCCAGGTATAAGATAGACAATGTACCTTACCAAGTTGATTCCAACATCAGCCGTGACCTCCAGATATAAGATAGACAATGTACCTTACCAAGTTGATTCAAACATCAGACATGATCTCCAGGTATAAGATAGACAATGTACCTTAACAAGTTGATTCCAACATCAGCCGTGACCTCCAGATATAAGATAGACAATGTACCTAACCAAGTTGATTCCAATATCAGCCGTGATCTCCAGGTATAAGATAAACAATGTACCTTACAAAGATGATTGCAACATCAGCCATGATCTCCAGATATAAGATAGACAATGTACCTTACCAAGTTGATTCCAACATCAGCCATGATCTCCAGGTATAAGATAAACAATGTACCTTACAAAGGTAATTCCAACATCAGCCATGATCTCCAGATATAAGATAGACAATGTACCTTACCAAGTTGATTCCAACATCAGCCATGATCTCCAGGTATAAGATAGACAATGTACCTTACCAAGTTCATTGCAATATCAGCATTGATCTTCAGGTATAAGATATACAATGTACCTTACCAAGTTTACCAAGTTGATTCCAACATCAGCCATGATCTCCAGGTATAAGATAGACAATGTACCTTACCAAGTCGATTCCAACATCAGCCATGATTTCCAGGTATAAGATAGACAATGAACCTTACAAAGTTCATTCCAACATCAGCCGTGATCTTCAGGTATAAGATAGACAATGTACCTTACCAAGTTGATTCCAACATTAGCCATGATCTGCAAGTATAAGATAGACAATGTACCTTACCAAGTTGATTCCAACATCAGCCATGTTCTCCAGGTATAAGATAGAAAATGAATCATACCAAGTTGATTCCAATATCAGCATTGATCTTTAGATGTAAGATAAACAATGTACCTTACCAAGTTGATTCCAACATCAGCCGTGATATACAGACATAAGATAGACAATGTACCATACCAAGTTGTTTCCAACATCAGCCCTGATCTCCAGGTATAATATAGACAATGAACCTTACCAAGTTGATTCAAACATCAGTCGTGATTTTCAGGTATAAGATAGACAATGTATCTTACCAAGTTGATTCCAACATTAGCTGTGATCTCCAGGTAAACGATAGACAATGTACCATATGAAGTTGATTGCAACATCAACATTGATGTTCACGTATAATATAGACAATGTAAACTACCAAGTTGATTCCAACATCAGCCGTGATTTCCAGGTATAAAATAGACAATGTACCTTAACAAGTTCATTCCAACATCAGCCGTGATCTGCAGGTATAAGATAAACAATGTACCTTACCAAGTTGATTTCAACATCTGTCATGATCTCCAGGTATAAGAAAGACAATGTATCTTACCAAGTGGATTCAAACATCAGCCGCGATCTTCAAGTATAAGATAAACAATGTACCTTACAAAGTTCATTCCAACATCAACCGTGATCTCCAGGTATAAGAAAGACAATGTATTTTACCAAGTGGATTCCAACATCAGCCGAGATTTTCAAGTATAAGATAGACAATGTACCTTACGAAGTCGATTCCAACATCAGCCGTGATTTCCAGGTATAAAGTAGACAATGTACATTCCCAATTTGATTCCAACATCAGCCATAATCTCAAGGTATAAAATAGAAAATATACCTTACCAAGTTGATTTCAACATCAGCCATGATTTCCGGTTATAAGATAGACAATGTACCTTACCAAGTTGATTTCAACATCAGCCGTGATCTCCGAGTATAAGAAAGACAATGTACCTTACCAAGTTGATTCCAACATCAGCCGTGATCTCCAGGTATAAGATAGACAATGTACCTTAACAAGTTGATTCAATCATCAGCCACGATCTCCAGTAATATTATAGACAATGTACCTTGCCAAGTTGATTCCAACATCAGCCATGATCTCCACGTTTAAGATAGACAATGTACCTTACCAATGTTATAACATGTATTGTATTGTATTGTATTGTATTTGCCATTTCTCCATTTTTGACTCATTTTGACTTATCTTAACAGATGCATGGTTATAAATAATTTACAATTTTTCCATATGGTTTAGATTACAAGTCAATACTCATACATTCACTAATACAGATTATTATTGTTTGCTTAAATATGTTCAAAGTGATCTGCTGCAGATTTGGTCTTTGTGATTTTATCTTCAAATAGTGTTATCACATAATATATTTGTTTATATAAATCACGTCTTCCATTCATGAGTTAAATTGAATATCTCTGGAAAAAAGGTTAATGCGTTTGAACTGTATGCATGTCTGCATTTATGTTAACATAATTTGCAATTAGCAACTGTGTTGTTACTGCAAAAAAAAGCAACAAGTGATAAGCCTGTCCTCACTCATACCAGGGGTGTAGTCCTACAGCGCTTTCAGTGCTTTGATTGTATTGTGTGACTCAAGTTCTAGTGGACCGTGTTGAATACCCGTTTACCTATTTAGGTTTAGCAGCCTGCATATAGGCGTAGTACCAATTATGTAAATTGAATCGAATTGAGTTAAGCAAAAGAGTTCCGATTGCATTTGATGATGTATCAATCTTGGGAGATATTTTTGAAATGTCGTCAGATTATTTCAGCAAGTTTAAAAATCATGTGAAAAATTATCACGTAGAAGTAGTTCTTCTTTTTGATTGAATACAGTCAATCCAAGCAAAGTCGGAACGATTAAAAGAGTTCATATATTTTCCAGAAACCACTCATATACGTGTACGATCGTATTCAAAAATCCATGTTTCGGAGCTGTTGAGAAAAGAAATTAGGTACTACATATCGTCTGGTGGATACTAAAGCTGAAGATTTCAATTGTTATGAAGTGGTGTTAGTGTATGGACAATTTACTGGAAGGGATACATATTCCATCGAATACGCATTGGCTGAGTCACCTGGTAAATCGAATAACTAAATAGATAAGGGAAATGATTGCACTATTTAAAGTCCCCGTCATGGCACGAGATAAGAATTTTAATCCGGCATGATCGCAATATTTGTTTAAAGCAAAGAGCATAATTGTATGAAGTCTTCACATGTAGCGTTCAACTTGCAATTTGAATGCGTCAACATCAATCTTGTTCCAAATTTATTAAATGAATAGATATGTTTTATATTTTATATCTAAATTCCAAGTATACAGAACATTATCACAATTTTCATCATTATTATTATCATTATTATAATTATTATTATAATTATTATAATTATTATTATCTTTTATTATATTATTAATATTTTTATTATTATTATGATTATTTTTATTATTATTGTAATTATTTTTATTATTATTATATACATGTTCTGCATCATTTCAGGCAATGAAATCAAAAGGATTCTTGTGATGTTCAAATATGTTCCTTTGGAAAAGAACATAAGCAAACAGTATGATCATTGTCCGAACATGGATGGTGCTGCTTACATCGTTCGCTTGGAATCTAGAAACAACACGCTTTACACTTCTGGAGCAAACAATACGGCCTTTGCGATCCTGTCTGATGCACTTAAGAAACTTACGCAGTTTGAAGAAGTTTAGTTTAAAATCTTAAATGTTACATATTCTATGATTATAAAACAAAAATACACTGAATATATAGATGATTTCATAAAAGCCCTCTATGCCCATATCAGTTTCTACGATCCGAGCTCTTTTTCATTGCACTTACTTATATCCTCATACAGATAAAATCAGCGGTATGACTTTTCTCAGTTTCTCTTTGTCGTTTATAAATAGTCTTTAACCTAGTATATTAGATAATGAGAATATTATTTAAACAAACGAGAACTTTGAAAAGGAAGTCACACGATTTGCTATGATAAAAGGATTTTGCAACTACAATATTTTATCATAACATAAATGATATCGGAGACGTAAGAGTATCTAACTATTTTTTTCTAAACTAATAAACGTATATTAAAATGAATTTGAGCTAAAGCCACATGGAAAAAGAGCAATTAAAATTGTCTGCGGCAGTTTAATCGTTATACTGTTAGAGGCCTGAATACTGTATGCGAGCTTTATTTACTTATTTGCAATGCTTCAAGCGGCTTGTAGACTAGGAGTGTGCACTCCTTGTTTTATTAACATTGTTGATGGTACATGTTTTAATAAAAACAAATATAGAAATAAAACTGAATTACAATTGTCCACACTAAAATTAATTACTTTGTACAGCCGGTAGGTATTTATATATAACCGTACGAATTGTGTCAAGAGTAATTGTTTCCTATCATATATATAAATATGTATACATTGTTGATTGATTGATTTGTGGGGTTAACAGCGTTTTCAACATTATATAAATCACATAACGGCGATCAGTTTACCTACTTATGCGTTTCCTCGTGTTTACACACCAAGATTCTTCAAAACAGTCTAACCAAGAAATAAGCTGCTTTTCGACATAGACAGTGGTAGAATATGAATTGTACTGGTTACATTCACTTTTTCAAAACGTCGGAAAATATGTTGACATAGATTGTGATCAAACTCCTAATCCCTGGATTGACAACCCCGTAATTAAGCTACTGGGACTCGGCTAGTATTGATCTTGTGGCTGGGGACGCTTAATATGAATGTCATCTGATCACTGATTGAACCATACGAGACGTCTAAATGGTTCTGAACGATTGGAGTCATTGCAACTGTTGAGCTCCAGCTGATGAGGTGGTATTGGTTTTATAACTTATATATTGTTATTGTAATGTAAATATAAGGTGTGGGAAAACTTTCAATATCAAAGTACAAAGTTTTTATTCAACAATCAATGCAATGGGAAATCCTTCTTTTGAAGTTTCAGACCAGCTCATGATACTTGATATTTATAACTGTATTAATGACGCAGTTAAGCAGTATTTGAAAGATATACTCACAACTGGTCAATGCACTTATGTAGAATAAGCCAATGAAGTATTTGTGAATAAAAAACAGACCAAACAACTTCCAATTACAGAGGAGCTCAAGGATGACTTTTTCATCTTATGTTGGTTCTTTAATGCATGTCAGGTTCGCGAGGGCAACATCGAACCCATGACACTCATCCTTGGCCCCCATTTGTATATCTTTGAGGAAAACTACGACTTTCCGTCTGCAAGTCTGCGCTACGGGATTGTTTAGTGAATGACTGACCAGCTCCATTCCAATGCCAACAGTTTTGATGGTACTGTTGTTGTCTATGGACTTCAAAAAGGCTATTCGACTATAATTGGAGAATACAATTTTATGTATTCATATCTTTTACAAGGAGACAACTAGTTAAATGCAGTATAATTGACACCGTATGAGACACATATAATGCAGAGAGTCTGAAAGAAGCCATGCGAGAAAAGAGGTGAAAGGGAACCAGAAATGTATAACGCAAATGCCTTTAATTTTGTTTCGTTTCTCCATGATTTCCGAAACAAAGACGAGTTGTTTTCATTTTTATGTACGGGAGTAGCTTCATCGCATTATTTAAAAGTCACTCCATAGCATTAGGTTAATCCGTTATATCAAAGGAAGACGACGAATGTATTGGAGACACTATAACTTTTTGTTAAAGTGTCCAACTAGACTATGTTATAACATCACACAACTCCATATTCCTGTGAGAAGCGATTCCAGGTTTTTGTGGATCATCCTTCGTATCTATATGAGTTGTCTTATGTTCGCAGATGATATTATTTATTTGACGGATCAGAGATAACACATTACCGAATAATTTTATTACGACATCTAGTCTTAGCATAACCATGGAAACATTGGATTAATCAAAATGTGTGGTATCTCCCCGTTCAACAAGTTTGATAGCTCTGATTTAATATTTTATTTCCACATATTACAATTGGCCGGATATTTTCACATTTAGTTTTTTCTAAAATAGAAAGAATATCATTTATATCAGTTGCAAGTAATTCAGAATACTAAACTTATGAACGCCTGCAGACAGCATGCTGCTCTTTCTTTACTGATATTTAGACCAGACTAAAGTGTGGCATTCTATAAGATTTCAACATACTAGAGATGCTTATATAAATATAGATATTTCTTTTATTTTTTTCATTTAAAGACAGATGTAGTTAAAGACAGATGTAGATCTACATGACTTGTATATATACTTCAGCAAAAAATTCAGGTTTCCTTTTTTCTTAAAACATTACATAGTTTTGGTGTGTATATATATACGTAGATTGTTTTCAAAATGGCGAAATACAATACGACATTTAATATAAAGCTTTCAAGAGCAGAATCTTGTTTAACAGAAGACCAATGTTTCCATCTCATACCGTGCTAGATAATTGTCTAACCCTTTCCCACATGCAGATGCAATTTGACACATTTGCAGCAGCCGATCCATGTAATCATAACGAGCAATTCCTCTTTTGCCACAAGGTTTTCAACTCTAGTCAATGTGGTAATGAGTGACAAAACTTTCTCGAGATGCCCTTCAACTAATAGTATATTGACTCAATTTATCCTGGTTCCGATGGCTAATAAATCTATCTTGGTAGTAGCAACCTTGATATGAAATTATTGTAACTATCGGTAGTCCTTCTTATAGCATCCATTATTGAATTACCGTAGTTTGTAAGACGGATATGTCTTTCTTACCCGGGATGTATTCAATGTTTTCTAGCAACTTGGTGAATTATTTATATCTGAATATAAATCAGGAGTATAAATTTACTACATCGCATCAAGGCAAAGCTTGTTAATAAGAAGGCCTTTTAATAGAGGATGAAATTACAATAGAATGGTTTGAAAGCCATTTAAATTTAGATCAAGACTGTCTTCGGGGTTACGTCAGTTTGCTTTCAAATAATACTTATGTCAGGCCGCCACGAGTTCCTCTTGTATCCCATAGCCATCTTTGCTGAGAACTTGATTGTAGACTCGTTATGTAAACTACTTCACTTCTCTCAATAACATTAGCAGTGTTAGTTGTGATGTTCGATGAAAGCAGGCTCACCTGAAAATAGTTGTAGTACATGTAGCAGTTCTGGGCTGATTTGGATGTTTGGTCACATTCATTTTAATATCTTAAAGATACTAGAAAGGCGACACCTTAAGGGTTTCGCAGGATAGAATGAGTGGAGAGGAGCAGAATTGCATCCGAACTACCAACCGACCACACACAATGCTGATACTATTATTTCGATTCTAACATGATCCAAAACGTAACAATTGATGAAACTAGTATTTTGCAACACCAACATTATCTCCGTAAGTCTAAGAGATAAATAGAACATTATTATCGGGATTTGGCGCCCAAGTTTAGTTTAAACTTATTTATTTTACATCGATTGCGAAACAAGCTTTAAGCTTAGATTACTCACACTCGATGTCTGCTTCCTGGAGACTTAACCAGTACTCGTGCCGTTTTGTGTGGAAAAATCTCAAAAGGACCCGCTCATCACGGGACTCGAACCAGGGACCTTTGATACGAGAGGCCGACGCTCTACCTCTGCACCACTGTAACGTTATGACGTCAACCGCTGACGTGACGTCACTTTCCTAGTCACGCCCACAGATTTTTTTAAAATCAAGAACCCCTATTGAAAGCTTTTTCCAAGAATCCAAACTGAATGTATGAGAAATCTAAACACACCGTTGTTTGCACTGGATCTCGGACAAGTTTCAGTATGAATTTATTTCAGGTCTCTAACTGATTCCGTTTTTTGCTAGTACGAGATCTACAGAAATATGTAGTCAAAATGTCGATTTTTCGGGTTTTAACCTTAAACATCTCTGAAACTAGATTTTTCCCAGATATAACGAAACCGCCCAGACCTAGATCGCATTGTGGTCTATCAATGTGGCTAATTTCAGCGAAATCGTTCTCACCGATTTCTTTGTCCACAAATCGCTGAATTTTACAACACATTGTGTCCCAATAGCCCTATAGACATTTGTTCCATAGAACAGAATAGAATAATTCTGTTCCACTACACTCATTCTATATGGTTTTACCCCATAAAACGACAACCTGTGTATATGTAACGGCACTATGTATGTAGTAGTTTAACTACTAGATAGGCGACACCTTAAGGGTTTCGCGGGATAGAATGAGTGAAGAGGAGCAGAATTATACCGAACTACCAACTGGCCACACGAAATACTAAATATATATGTTATGAATACTAGAAAGGCGACACCTTAAGGGTTTCGCGGGATAGAATGAGTGGAGAGGAGCAGAATTGCATCCGAACTACCAACCGACCACACACAATGGTGAATATATTATTTCGATTCTAACATGATCCAAAACGTAACAATTGATGAAACTAATATTTTGCAACACCAAAATTATCTCCGTAAGTCTAAAAGATAAATAGAACATTATTATCGGGATTTGGCGCCAAAGTTTAGTTTAAACTTATTTATTTTACATCGATTGCGAAACAAGCTTTAAGCTTAAATTAATCACACTCGATGTCTGCTTCCTGGAGACTTAACCAGTACTCGTGCCGTTTTGTGTGGAAAAATCTCAAAAGGACCCGCTCATCACGGGACTCGAACCAGGGACCTTTGATACGAGAGGCCGACGCTCTACCTCTGCACCACTGTAACGTTATGACGTCATACCGCTGAAGTGCTGAACGTGACGTCACTTTCCAAGTATTTGGTCACGTGAAAATATTTGATTCAAGAGCCCCTATTAAAAGCATTCTCCAACTATCAAAACTAAATGTATGAGAAATTTAAAAACACCGTTGTTTGCACTGGATCTTTGACAAGTTTCAGTTTAAATTTCAGGTCACTAGCTTATTCCGTTATTTGCTGGTACGAGATCTACAGAAATATCTAGTCAAAATGTCGATTTTTCGGGTTTTAACCTTAAAAATATCTAAAACTAGATTTTTCCCAGATATAACGAAACCGCCCAGACCTAGATCGCATTGTGGTCTATCAGTGTGGCTAATTTCAGCGAAATCGTTCTCACCGATTTCTTTGTCCCCAGATCGCTGAATTTTACAACACATTGTGTCCCAATAGCCGTATAGACATTTGTTCCGTAGAACAGAATAGAATAATTCTGTTCCACTACACTCATTCTATACTAGATAGGCGACACCTTAAGGGTTTCGCGGGATAGAATGAGTGGAGAGGAGCAGAATTGCATCCGAACTACCAACCGATCACACACAATGCTGATACTATTATTTCGATTCTTACATGATCCAAAACGTAACAATTGATGAAACTAGTATTTTGCAACAACAAAATTATCCCCGTAAGTCTAAAAGATAAATAGAACATTATTATCTCAAAATTAAATCATTAAAATCTCAAAAGGACCCGCTCATCACGGGACTCGAACCAGGGACCTTTGATACGAGAGGCCGACGCTCTACCTCTGCACCACTGTAACGTTATGACGTCACCGCTGACGTGACGTCACTTTCCTAGTCACGCCCACAGATTTTTTTAAAATCAAGAACCCCTATTGAAAGCTTTCTCCAAGAATCCAAACTGAATGTATGAGAAATCTAAAAACACCGTTGTTTGCACCGGATCTCGGACAAGTTTCAGTATGAATTTCAGGTCTTTAGCTGATTCCGTTTTTTGCTAGTGCGAGATCTACAGAAATATGTAGTCAAAATGTCGATTTTTCGGGTTTTAACCTTAAAAATCTCTGAAACTAGATTTTTCCCAGATATAACGAAACCGCCCAGACCTAGATCGCATTGTGGTCTATCAGTGTGGCTAATTTCAGCGAAATCGTTCTCACCGATTTCTTTGTCCACAAATCGCTGAATTTTACAACACATTGTGTCCCAATAGCCGTATAGACATTTGTTCCGTAGAACAGAATAGAATAATTCTGTTCCACTACACTCATTCTATACTAGAAAGGCGACACCTTAAGGGTTTCGCGGGATAGAATGAGTGGAGAGAAGCAGAATTGCATCCGAACTACCAACCGACCACACACAATGCTGAATATATTATTTCGATTCTAACATGATCCAAAACGTAACAATTGATGAAACTAGTATTTTGCAACACCAAAATTATCTCCGTAAGTCTAAAAGATAAATAGAACATTATTATCGGGATTTGGCGCCAAAGTTTAGTTTAAACTTATTTATTTTACATCGATTGCGAAACAATCTTTAAGCTTAAATTAATCACACTCGATGTCTGCTTCCTGGAGACTTAACCAGTACTCGTGCCGTTTTGTGTTGAAAAATCTCAAAAGGACCCGCTCATCACGGGACTCGAACCAGGGACCTTTGATACGAGAGGCCGACGCTCTACCTCTGCACCACTGTAACGTTATGACGTCACCGCTGACGTGACGTCACTTTCCTAGTCACGCCCACAGATTTTTTTAAAATCAAGAACCCCTATTGAAAGCTTTCTCCAAGAATCCAAACTGAATGTATGAGAAATCTAAAAACACCGTTGTTTGCACCGGATCTCGGACAAGTTTCAGTATGAATTTCAGGTCTTTAGCTGATTCCGTTTTTTGCTAGTGCGAGATCTACAGAAATATGTAGTCAAAATGTCGATTTTTCGGGTTTTAACCTTAAAAATCTCTGAAACTAGATTTTTCCCAGATATAACGAAACCGCCCAGACCTAGATCGCATTGTGGTCTATCAGTGTGGCTAATTTCAGCGAAATCGTTCTCACCGATTTCTTTGTCCACAAATCGCTGAATTTTACAACACATTGTGTCCCAATAGCCGTATAGACATTTGTTCCGTAGAACAGAATAGAATAATTCTGTTCCACTACACTCATTCTATACTAGAAAGGCGACACCTTAAGGGTTTCGCAGGATAGAATGAGTGGAGAGGAGCAGAATTGCACCCGAACTACCAACCGGCCACACACAATGCTGATACTATTATTTCGATTCTAACATGATCCAAAACGTAACAATTGATGAAACTAGTATTTTGCAACAACAAAATTATCTCCGTAAGTCTAAAAGATAAATAGAACATTATTATCTCAAAATTAAATCATTAAAAACTCAAAAGGACCCGCTCATCCCGGGACTCGAACCAGGGACCTTTGATACGAGAGGCCGACGCTCTACCTCTGCACCACTGTAACGTTATGACGTCAACCGCTGACGTGACGTCACTTTCCTAGTCACGCCCACAGATTTTTTTAAAATCAAGAGCCCCTATTGAAAGCTTTCTCCAAGAATCCAAACTGAATGTATGAGAAATCTAAAAACACCGTTGTTTGCACCGGATCTCGGACAAGTTTCAGTATGAATTTCAGGTCTCTAGCTGATTCCGTTTTTTGCTAGTGCGAGATCTACAGAAATATGTAGTCAAAATGTCGATTTTTCGGGTTTTAACCTTAAAAATCTCTGAAACTAGATTTTTCCCAGATATAACGAACACGCCCAGACCTAGATCGCATTGTGGTCTATCAGTGTGGCTAATTTCAGCGAAATCGTTCTCACCGATTTCTTTGTCCCCAGATCGCTGAATTTTACAACACATTGTGTCCCAATAGCCGTATAGACATTTGTTCCATAGAACAGAATAGAATAATTCTGTTCCACTACACTCATTCTATATACTCACACTCGATGTCTGCTTCCTGGAGACTTAACCAGTACTCGTGCCGTTTTGTGTGGAAAAATCTCAAAAGGACCCGCTCATCACGGGACTCGAACCAGGGACCTTTGATACTAGATAGGCGACACCTTAAGGGTTTCGCGGGATAGAATGAGTGAAGAGGAGCAGAATTATACCGAACTACCAACTGGCCACACGCAATACTAAATATATATGTTATGAATATGTAATTTCAATTATTACATGATTCAAAACGTAACAATTGATGACACTCAAGGTTTTTTGGCAACACCAAAATTATTTCCGCAAGTCTAAAAGATAAACACACCATACTATTGGTTTTGGCGCCAAAGCGATAACGTTATGACGTCATACCGCTGAAGTGCTGAACGTGACGTCACTTTCCAAGTATTTGGTCACGTGAAAATATTTGATTCAAGATCCCCTATTAAAAGCATTCTCCAACTATCAAAACTAAATGTATGAGAAATTTAAAAACACCGTTGTTTGCACTGGATCTTTGACAAGTTTCAGTATGAATTTCATTCTAGTGCGAGATCTACAGAAATATGTAGTCAAAATGTCGATTTTTCGGGTTTTAACCTTAAAAATATCTAAAACTAGATTTTTCCCAGATATAACGAAACCGCCTAGACCTAGATCGCATTGTGGTCTATCAGTGTGGCTAATTTCAGCGAAATCGTTCTCACCGATTTCTTTGTCCACAAATCGCTGAATTTTACAACACATTGTGTCCCAATAGCCGTATAGACATTTGTTCCGTAGAACAGAATAGAATAATTCTGTTCCACTACACTCATTCTATACAAGAGGCCGACGCTCTACCTCTGCACCACTGTAACTTTATGACGTCAACCGCTGACGTGACGTCACTTTCCTAGTCACGCCCACAGATTTTTTTAAAATCAAGAACCCCTATTGAAAGCTTTCTCCAAGAATCCAAACTGAATGTATGATAAATTTAAACACATCGTTGTTTGCACTGAATATTGGACAAGTTTCAGTATGAATATCAGGTCTCTAGCTGAATCCGTTTTTTGCTGGTGCGAGATCTACAGAAATATGTAGTCAAAATGTGGATTTTTCGGGTTTTAACCTCAAAAATCTCTGAAACTAGATTTTTCCCAGATATAACGAAACCGCCCAGACCTGGATCGCCTTGTGGTCTATCAGTGTGGCTAATTTCAGCGAAATCGTTCTCACCGATTTCTTTGTCCACAAATCGCTGAATTTTACAACACATTGTGTCCCAATAGCCGTATAGACATTTGTTCCGTAGAACAGAATAGAATAATTCTGTTCCACTACACTCATTCTATACTAGAAAGGCGACACCTTAAGGGTTTCGCGGGATAGAATAAGTAGAGAGGAGCAGAATTGCATCCGAAATACCAACCGACCACACACAATGCTGAATATATTATTTCGATTCTAACATGATCCAAAACGTAACAATTAATGAAACTAGTATTTTGCAACACCAAAATTATCTCCGTAAGTCTAAAAGATAAATAGAACATTATTATCGGGATTTGGCGCCAAAGTTTAGTTTAAACTTATTTATTTTACATCAATTGCGAAACAAGCTTTAAGCTTAAATTAATCACACTCGATGTCTGCTTCCTGGAGACTTAACCAGTACTCGTGCCGTTTTGTGTGGAAAAATCTCAAAAGGACCCGCTCATCACGGGACTCGAACCAGGGACCTTTGATACGAGAGGCCGACGCTCTACCTCTGCACCACTGTAACGTTATGACGTCATACCGCTGAAGTGCTGAACGTGACGTCACTTTCCAAGTATTTGGTCACGTGAAAATATTTGATTCAAGAGCTCCTATTAAAAGCATTCTCCAACTATCAAAACTAAATGTATGAGAAATTTAAAAACACCGTTGTTTGCACTGGATCTTTGACAAGTTTCAGTTTAAATTTCAGGTCTCTAGCTGATTCCGTTATTTGCTGGTACGAGATCTACAGAAATATGTAGTCAAAATGTCGATTTTTCGGGTTTTAACCTTAAAAATATCTAAAACTAGATTTTTCCCAGATATAACGAAACCGCCCAGACCTAGATCGCATTGTGGTCTATCAGTGTGGCTAATTTCAGCGAAATCGTTCTCACCGATTTCTTTGTCCACAAATCGCTGAATTTTACAACACATTGTGTCCCAATAGCCGTATAGACATTTGTTCCGTAGAACAGAATAGAATAATTCTGTTCCACTACACTCATTCTATATTTAACCAGAAGATCAAAGACCCATGTGGCATCAAATTACAGATAAATTAAAAACCTGATAATCATAAAACTTACAAATAACATGTCAAACATGGCAGTATGTCCTTTTTTTTTAATACTAGATAGGCGACACCTTAAGGGTTTCGCGGGATAGAATGAGTGAAGAGGAGCAGAATTATACCGAACTACCAACTGGCCACACGAAATACTAAATATATGTTATGAATATGTAATTTCAATTCTTACATGATTCAAAACGTAACAATTGATGACACTCAAGGTTTTTTGGCAACACCAAAATAATTTCCGCAAGTCTAAAAGATAAACACACCATACTATTGGTTTTGGCGCCAAAGCGATAACGTTATGACGTCATACCGCTGAAGTGTTGAACGTGACGTCACTTTCCAAGTATTTGGTCACGTGAAAATATTTGATTCAAGAGCCCCTATTAAAAGCTTTCTTTAACTATCAAAACTAAATGTATGAGAAATTTAAAAACACCGTTGTTTGCACTGGATCTTTGACAAGTTTCAGTTTAAATTTCAGGTCTCTAGCTGATTCCGTTATTTGCTGGTACGAGATCTACAGAAATATGTAGTCAAAATGTCGATTTTTCGGGTTTTAACCTTAAAAATATCTAAAACTAGATTTTTCCCAGATATAACGAAACCGCCCAAACCTAGATCGCATTGTGGTCTATCAGTGTGGCTAATTTCAGCGAAATCGTTTTCACCGATTTCTTTGTCCTCAAATCGCTGAATTTTACAACACATTGTGTCCCAATAGCCGTATAGACATTTGTTCCGTAGAACAGAATAGAATAATTCTGTTCCACTACACTCATTCTATACTAGAGAGGCGACACCTTAAGGGTTTCGCAGGATAGAATGAGTGGAGAGGAGCAGAATTGCATCCGAACTACCAACCGACCACACACAATGCTGATAATATTATTTCGATTATAACATGATCCAAAACGAAACAATTGATGAAACTAGTATTTTGCAACACCAAAATTATCTCCGTAAGTCTAAAAGATAAATAGAACATTATTATCGGGATTTGTCGCCCAAGTTTAGTTAAAACTTATTTATTTTACATCGATTGCGAAACAAGCTTTAAGCTTAGATTACTCACACTCGATGTCTGCTTCCTGGAGACTTAACCAGTACTCGTGCCGTTTTGTGTGGAAAAATCTCAAAAGGACCCGCTCATCACGGGACTCGAACCAGGGACCTTTGATACGAGAGGACGACGCTCTACCTCTGCACCACTGTAACGTTATGACGTCAACCGCTGACGTGACGTCACTTTCCTAGTCACGCCCACAGATTTTTTTTAAATCAAGAACCCCTATTGAAAGCTTTCTCCAAGAATCCAAACTGAATGTATGAGAAATCTAAACACACCCTTGTTTGCACTGGATCTCGGACAAGTTTCAGTATGAATTTCAGGTCTCTAGCTGATTCCGTTATTTGCTGGTGCGAGATCTACAGAAATATGTAGTCAAAATGTCGATTTTTCGGGTTTTAACCTTAAAAATCTCTGAAACTAGATTTTTCCCAGATATAACGAAACCGCCCAGACCTAGATCGCATTGTGGTCTATCAGTGTGGCTAATTTCAGCGAAATCGTTCTCACCGATTTCTTTGTCCACAAATCGCTGAATTTTACAACACATTGTGTCCCAATAGCCGTATAGACATTTGTTCCGTAGAACAGAATAGAATAATTCTGTTCCACTACACTCATTCTATACTAGATAGGCGACACCTTAAGGGTTTCGCGGAATAGAATGAGTGAAGAGGAGCAGAATTATACCGAACTACCAACTGGCCACACGCAATACTAAATATATATGTTATGAATATGTAATTTCAATTCTTACATGATTCAAAACGTAACAATTGATGACACTCAAGGTTTTTTGGCAACACCAAAATTATTTCCGCAAGTCTAAAAGATAAACACACCATACTATTGGTTTTGGCGCCAAAGCGATAACGTTATGACGTCATACCGCTGAAGTGCTGAACGTGACGTCACTTTCCAAGTATTTGGTCACGTGAAAATATTTGATTCAAGAGCCCCTATTAAAAGCATTCTCCAACTATCAAAACTAAATGTATGAGAAATTTAAAAACACCGTTGTTTGCACTGGATCTTTGACAAGTTTCAGTTTAAATTTCAGGTCTCTAGCTGATTCCGTTATTTGCTGGTACGAGATCTACAGAAATATGTAGTCAAAATGTCGATTTTTCGGGTTTTAACCTTAAAAATATATAAAACTAGATTTTCCCCAGATATAACGAAACCGCCCAGACCTAGATCGCATTGTGGTCTATCAGTGTGGCTAATTTCAGCGAAATCGTTCTCACCGATTTCTTTGTCCTCAAATCGCTGAATTTTACAACACATTGTGTCCCAATAGCCGTATAGACATTTGTTCCGTAGAACAGAATAGAATATTTCTGTTCCACTACACTCATTCTATACTAGAAAGGCGACACCTTAAGGGTTTCGCGGGATAGAATGAGTGGAGAGGAGCAGAATTGCATCCGAACTACCAACCGACCACACACAATGCTGAATATATTATTTCGATTCTAACATGATCCAAAACGTAACAATTGATGAAACTAGTATTTTGCAACACCAAAATTATCTCCGTAAGTCTAAAAGATAAATAGAACATTATTATCGGGATTTGGCGCCAAAGTTTAGTTTAAACTTATTTATTTTACATCGATTGCGAAACAAGCTTTAAGCTTAAATTAATCACACTCGATGTCTGCTTCCTGGAGACTTAACCAGTACTCGTGCCGTTTTGTGTGGAAAAATCTCAAAAGGACCCGCTCATCACGGGACTCGAACCAGGGACCTTTGATACGAGAGGCCGACGTTCTACCTCTGCACCACTGTAACGTTATGACGTCATATCGCTGAAGTGCTGAACGTGACTTCACTTTCCAAGTATTTGGTCACGTGAAAATATTTGATTTAAGAGCCCCTATTAAAAGCATTCTCCAACTATCAAACCTAAATGTATGAGAAATTTAAAAATACCGTTGTTTGCACTGGATCTTTGACAAGTTTCAGTTTAAATTTCAGGTCTCTAGCTGATTCCGTTATTTGCTGGTACGAGATCTACAGAAATATGTAGTCAAAATGTCGATTTTTCGGGTTTTAACCTTAAAAATATCTAAAACTAGATTTTTCCCAGATATGACGAAACCGCCCAGACCTAGATCGCATTGTGGTCTATCAGTGTGGCTAATTTCAGCGAAATCGTTCTCACCGATTTCTTTGTCCACAAATCGCTGAATTTTACAACACATTGTGTCCCAATAGCCGTATAGACATTTGTTCCGTAGAACAGAATAGAATAATTCTGTTCCACTACACTCATTCTATACTAGAAAGGCGACACCTTAAGGGTTTCGCAGGATAGAATGAGTGGAGAGGAGCAGAATTGCATCCGAACTACCAACCGACCACACACAATGCTGATAATATTGTTTCGATTCTAACATGATCCAAAACGTAACAATTGATGAAACTAGTATTTTGCAACACCAACATTATCTCCGTAAGTCTAAAAGATAAATAGAACATTATTATCGGGATTTGGCGCCCAAGTTTAGTTTAAACTTATTTATTTTACATCGATTGCGAAACAAGCTTTAAGCTTAGATTACTCACACTCGATGTCTGCTTCCTGGAGACTTAACCAGTACTCGTGCCGTTTTGTGTGGAAAAATCTCAAAAGGACCCGCTCATCACGGGACTCGAACCAGGGACCTTTGATACGAGAGGCCGACGCTCTACCTATGCACCACTGTAACGTTATGACGTCAACCGCTGACGTGACGTCACTTTCCTAGTCACGCCCACAGATTTTTTTTAAATCAAGAACCCCTATTGAAAGCTTTCTCCAAGAATCCAAACTAAATGTATGAGAAATCTAAACACACCGTTGTTTGCACTGGATCTCGGACAAGTTTCAGGATGAATTTCAGGTCTCTAACTGATTCCGTTTTTTGCTAGTACGAGATCTACAGAAATATGTAGTCAAAATGTCGAGTTTTCGGGTTTTAACCTTAAAAATATCTAAAACTAGATTTTTCCCAGATATAACGAAACCGCCCAGACCTAGATCGCATTGTGGTCTATCAGTGTGGCTAATTTCAGCGAAATCGTTCTCACCGATTTCTTTGTCCTCAAATCGCTGAATTTTACAACACATTGTGTCCCAATAGCCGTATAGACATTTGTTCCGTAGAACAGAATAGAATAATTCTGTTCCACTACACTCATTCTATACTAGAAAGGCGACACCTTAAGGGTTTCGCAGGATAGAATGAGTGGAGAGGAGCAGACTTGCATCCGAACTACCAACCGACCACACACAATGCTGATACTATTATTTCGATTCTAACATGATCCAAAACGTAACAATTGATGAAACTAGTATTTTGCAACAACAAAATTATCTCCGTTAGTCTAAAAGATAAATAGAACATTATTATCGGGATTTGGCGCACAAGTTTAGTTTAAACTTATTTATTTTACATCGATTGCGAAACAAGCTTTAAGCTTAGATTACTCACACTCGATGTCTGCTTCCTGGAGACTTAACCAGTACTCGTGCCGTTTTGTGTTGAAAAATCTCAAAAGGACCCGCTCATCACGGGACTCGAACCAGGGACCTTTGATACGAGAGGCCGACGCTCTACCTCTGCACCACTGTAACGTTATGACGTCAACCGCTGACGTGACGTCACTTTCCTAGTCACGCCCACAGATTTTTTTAAAATCAAGAACCCCTATTGAAAGCTTTCTCCAAGAATCCAAACTGAATGTATGAGAAATCTAAACACACCGTTGTTTGCACTGGATCTCGGACAAGTTTCAGGATGAATTTCAGGTCTCTAACTGATTCCGTTTTTTGCTAGTACGAGATCTACAGAAATATGTAGTCAAAATGTCGATTTTTCGGGTTTTAACCTTAAAAATCTCTGAAACTAGATTTTTCCCAGATATAACGAAACCGCCCAGACCTAGATCGCATTGTGGTCTATCAGTGTGGCTAATTTCAGCGAAATCGTTCTCACCGATTTCTTTGTCCACAAATCGCTGAATTTTACAACACATTGTGTCCCAATAGCCGTATAGACATTTGTTCCATAGAACAGAATAGAATAATTCTGTTCCACTACACTCATTCTATACTAGAAAGGCGACACCTTAAGGGTTTCGCAGGATAGAATGAGTGGAGAGGAGCAGAATTGCATCCGAACTACCAACCGACCACACACAATGCTGATAATATTATTTCGATTCTAACATGATCCAAAACGTAACAATTGATGAAACTAGTATTTTGCAACACCAACATTATCTCCGTAAGTCTAAAAGATAAATAGAACATTATTATCGGGATTTGGCGCCCAAGTTTAGTTTAAACTTATTTATTTTACATCGATTGCGAAACAAGCTTTAAGCTTAGATTACTCACACTCGATGTCTGCTTCCTGGAGACTTAACCAGTACTCGTGCCGTTTTGTGTGAAAAAATCTCAAAAGGACCCGCTCATCACGGGACTCGAACCAGGGACCTTTGATACGAGAGGCCGACGCTCTACCTCTGCACCACTGTAACGTTATGACGTCAACCGCTGACGTGACGTCACTTTCCTAGTCACGCCCACAGATTTTTTTAAAATCAAGAACCCCTATTGAAAGCTTTCTCCAAGAATCCAAACTGAATGTATGAGAAATCTAAAAACACCGTTGTTTGCACCGGATCTCGGACAAGTTTCAGTATGAATTTCAGGTCTCTAGCTGATTCCGTTTTTTGCTAGTGCGAGATCTACAGAAATATGTAGTCAAAATGTCGATTTTTCGGGTTTTAACCTTAAAAATCTCTGAAACTAGATTTTTCCCAGATATAACGAAACCGCCCAGACCTAGATCGCATTGTGGTCTATCAGTGTAGCTAATTTCAGCGAAATCGTTCTCACCGATTTCTTTGTCCACAAATCGCTGAATTTTACAACACATTGTGTCCCAATAGCCGTATAGACATTTGTTCCATAGCACAGAATAGAATAATTCTGTTCCACTACACTCATTCTATACTAGATAGGCGACACCTTAAGGGTTTCGCGGGATAGAATGAGTGAAGAGGAGCAGAATTATACCGAACTACCAACTGGCCACACGAAATACTAAATATATGTTATGAATATGTAATTTCAATTCTTACATGATTCAAAACGTAACAATTGATGACACTCAAGGTTTTTTGGCAACACCAAAATAATTTCCGCAAGTCTAAAAGATAAACACACCATACTATTGGTTTTGGCGCCAAAGCGATAACGTTATGACGTCATACCGCTGAAGTGTTGAACGTGACGTCACTTTCCAAGTATTTGGTCACGTGAAAATATTTGATTCAAGAGCCCCTATTAAAAGCTTTCTTTAACTATCAAAACTAAATGTATGAGAAATTTAAAAACACCGTTGTTTGCACTGGATCTTTGACAAGTTTCAGTTTAAATTTCAGGTCTCTAGCTGATTCCGTTATTTGCTGGTACGAGATCTACAGAAATATGTAGTCAAAATGTCGATTTTTCGGGTTTTAACCTTAAAAATATCTAAAACTAGATTTTTCCCAGATATAACGAAACCGCCCAAACCTAGATCGCATTGTGGTCTATCAGTGGGGCTAATTTCAGCGAAATCGTTTTCACCGATTTCTTTGTCCTCAAATCGCTGAATTTTACAACACATTGTGTCCCAATAGCCGTATAGACATTTGTTCCGTAGAACAGAATAGAATAATTCTGTTCCACTACACTCATTCTATACTAGAAAGGCGACACCTTAAGGGTTTCGCGGGATAGAATGAGTGGAGAGGAGCAGAATTGCATCCGAACTACCAACCGACCACACACAATGCTGAATATATTATTTCGATTCTAACATGATCCAAAACGTAACAATTGATGAAACTAGTATTTTGCAACACCAAAATTATCTCCGTAAGTCTAAAAGATAAATAGAACATTATTAACGTGATTTGGCGCCAAAGTTTAGTTTAAACTTATTTATTTTACATCGATTGCGAAACAAGCTTTAAGCTTAAATTAATCACACTCGATGTCTGCTTACTGGAGACTTAACCAGTACTCGTGCCGTTTTGTGATGAAAAATCTCAAAAAGACCCGCTCATCACGGGACTCGAACCAGGGACCTTTGATACGAGAGGCCGACGCTCTACCTCTGCACCACTGTAACGTTATGACGTCAATCGCTGACGTGACGTCACTTTCCTAGTCACGCCCACAGATTTTTTTAAAATCAAGAACCCCTATTGAAAGCTTTCTCCAAGAATCCAAACTGAATGTATGAGAAATCTAAACACACCGTTGTTTGCACCGGATCTCGGACAAGTTTCAGTATGAATTTCAGGTCTCTAGCTGATTACGTTTTTTGCTAGTGCGAGATCTACAGAAATATGTAGTCAAAATGTCGATTTTTCGGGTTTTAACCTTAAAAATCTCTGAAACTAGATTTTTCCCAGATATAACGAACACGCACAGACCTAGATCGCATTGAGTTCTATAAGTGTGGCTAATTTCAGCGAAATCGTTCTCACCGATTTCTTTGTCCCCAGATCGCTGAATTTTACAACACATTGTGTCCCAATAGCCGTATAGACATTTGTTCCATAGAACAGAATAGAATAATTCTGTTCCACTACACTCATTCTATATACCGTACACCATATACCATATACCATATACTATATACCATATACCATACTAGAAAGGCGACACCTTAAGGGTTTCGCGGGATAGAATGAGTGGAGAGGAGCAGAATTGCATCCGAACTACCAACCGACCACACACAATGCTGAATATATTATTTCGATTTTAACATGATCCAAAACGTAACAATTGATGAAACTAGTATTTTGCAACACCAAAATTATCTCCGTAAGTCTAAAAGATAAATAGAACATTATTATCGGGATTTGGCGCCAAAGTTTAGTTTAAAAACTTATTTATTTTACATCGGTTGCGAAACAAGCTATAAGCTTAAATTAATCACACTCGATGTCTGCTTCCTAGAGACTTAACCAGTACTCGTGCCGTTTTGTGTGGAAAAATCTCAAAAGGACCCGCTCATCACGGGACTCGAACCAGGGACCTTTGATACGAGAGGCCGACGCTCTACCTCTGCACCACTGTAACGTTATGACGTCATACCGCTGAAGTGCTGAACGTGACGTCACTTTCCAAGTATTTGGTCACGTGAAAATATTTGATTCAAGAGCCCCTATTAAAAGCATTCTCCAACTATCAAAACTTAATGTATGAGAAATTTAAAAACACCGTTGTTTGCACTGGATCTTTGACAAGTTTCAGTTTAAATTTCAGGTCTCTAGCTGATTCCGTTATTTGCTGGTACGAGATCTACAGAAATATGTAGTCAAAATGTCGATTTTTCGGGTTTTAACCTTAAAAATATCTAAAACTAGATTTTTCCCAGATATAACGAAACCGCCCAGACCTAGATCGCATTGTGGTCTATCAGTGTGGCTAATTTCAGCGAAATCGTTCTCACCGATTTCTTTGTCCTCAAATCGCTGAATTTTACAACACATTGTGTCCCAATAGCCGTATAGACATTTGTTCCGTAGAACAGAATAGAATAATTCTGTTCCACTACACTCATTCTATACTAGAAAGGCGACACCTTAAGGGTTTCGCGGGATAGAATGAGTGGAGAGGAGCAGAATTGCACCCGAACTACCAACCGACCACACACAATGCTGAATATATTATTTCGATTCTAACATGATCCAAAACGTAACAATTGATGAAACTAGTATTTTGCAACACCAAAATTATCTCCGTAAGTCTAAAAGATAAATAGAACATTATTATCGGGATTTGGCGCCAAAGTTTAGTTTAAACTTATTTATTTTACATCGATTGCGAAACAAGCTTTAAGCTTAAATTAATCACACTCGATGTCTGCTTCCTGGAGACTTAACCAGTACTCCTGCCGTTTTGTGTGGAAAAATCTCAAAAGGACCCGCTCATCACGGGACTCGAACCAGGGACCTTTGATACGAGAGGCCGACGCTCTACCTCTGCACCACTGTAACGTTATGACGTCATACCGCTGAAGTGCTGAACGTGACGTCACTTTCCAAGTATTTGGTCACGTGAAAATATTTGATTCAAGAGCCCCTATTAAAAGCATTCTCCAACTATCAAAACTAAATGTATGAGAAATTTAAAAACACCGTTGTTTGCACTGGATCTTTGACAAGTTTCAGTTTAAATTTCAGGTCTCTAGCTGATTCCGTTATTTGTTGGTACGAGATCTACAGAAATATGTAGTCAAAATGTCGATTTTTCGGGTTTTAACCTTAAAAATATCTAAAACTAGATTTTTCCCAGATATGACGAAACCGCCCAGACCTAGATCGCATTGTGGTCTATCAGTGTGGCTAATTTCAGCGAAATCGTTCTCACCGATTTCTTTGTCCACAAATCGCTGAATTTTACAACACATTGTGTCCTAATAGCCGTATAGACATTTGTTCCGTAGAACAGAATAGAATAATTCTGTTCCACTACACTCATTCTATACTAGAAAGGCGACACCTTAAGGGTTTCGCAGGATAGAATGAGTGGAGAGGAGCAGAATTGCACCCGAACTACCAACCGGCCACACACAATGCTGATACTATTATTTCGATTCTAACATGATCCAAAACGTAACAATTAATGAAACTAGTATTTTGCAACAACAAAATTATCTCCGTAAGTCTAAAAGATAAATAGAACATTATTATCTCAAAATTAAATCATTAAAATCTCAAAAGGACCCGCTCATCACGGGACTCGAACCAGGGACCTTTGATACGAGAGGCCGACGCTCTACCTCTGCACCACTGTAACGTTATGACGTCAACCGCTGACGTGACGTCACTTTCCTAGTCACGCCCACAGATTTTTTTAAAATCAAGAACCCCTATTGAAAGCTTTCTCCAAGAATCCAAACTGAATGTATGAGAAATCTAAAAACACCGTTGTTTGCACCGGATCTCGGACAAGTTTCAGTATGAATTTCAGGTCTCTAGCTGATTCCGTTTTTTGCTAGTGCGAGATCTACAGAAATATGTAGTCAAAATGTCGATTTTTCGGGTTTTAACCTTAAAAATCTCTGAAACTAGATTTTTCCCAGATATAACGAAACCGCCCAGACCTAGATCGCATTGTGGTCTATCAGTGTGGCTAATTTCAGCGAAATCGTTCTCACCGATTTCTTTGTCCACAAATCGCTGAATTTTACAACACATTGTGTCCCAATAGCCGTATAGACATTTGTTCCGTAGAACAGAATAGAATAATTCTGTTCCACTACACTCATTCTATACTAGAAAGGCGACACCTTAAGGGTTTCGCGGGATAGAATGAGAGGAGAGGAGCAGAATTGCACCCGAACTACCAACCGGCCACACACAATGCTGATACTATTATTTCGATTCTAACATGATCCAAAACGTAACAATTGATGAAACTAGTATTTTGCAACAACAAAATTATCTCCGTAAGTCTAAAAGATAAATAGAACATTATTATCTCAAAATTAAATCATTAAAATCTCAAAAGGACCCGCTCATCACGGGACTCGAACCAGGGACCTTTGATACGAGAGGCCGACGCTCTACCTCTGCACCACTGTAACGTTATGACGTCAACCGCAGACGTGACGTCACTTTCCTAGTCACGCCCACAGATTTTTTTAAAATCAAGAACCCCTATTGAAAGCTTTCTCCAAGAATCCAAACTGAATGTATGAGAAATCTAAAAACACCGTTGTTTGCACCGGATCTCGGACAAGTTTCAGTATGAATTTCAGGTCTCTAGCTGATTCCGTTTTTTGCTAGTGCGAGATCTACAGAAATATGTAGTCAAAATGTCGATTTTTCGGGTTTTAACCTTAAAAATCTCTGAAACTAGATTTTTCCCAGATATAACGAAACCGCCCAGACCTAGATCGCATTGTGGTCTATCAGTGTGGCTAATTTCAGCGAAATCGTTCTCACCGATTTCTTTGTCCTCAAATCGCTGAATTTTACAACACATTGTGTCCCAATAGCCGTATAGACATTTGTTCCGTAGAACAGAATAGAATAATTCTGTTCCACTACACTCATTCTATACTAACATATAATACAATAGTGGCAACCTTTCACAATTACAAAAGTTACAAATTACATGTCAAACAAGGCAGTAGATTATTGTTTCAAACTAACATTCCTATTATGGCAACCTGTAAAGGTTACAAAGCAATTTTAGTTGCTAATAGAATTTGCACAACATACCTTCAAACATATAGCAAATACATGGCAAACATATGGCGGGGAAAATACGAAAAAGGTATAATGGCCTTCCAACTCTGTGTATCTTGTTCTATTGATTAAAGCAACAGACATGTTCGAACAGCCACAAATGTCGCCTGCTATTGTGTCAATAATTGAAACCTATACACTAGAAGAATCAGACTGACGGACGACATATCAGATAGAAGAGGCAGACTGACGAACGAAATATCAGATAGACGAAGCAGACTGACGGACGATATATCAGATAGACGAAGCAGACTGAAGAAAGAAATATCAGATAGACGAAGCAGACTGACGGACGATATATCAGATAGAAGAAGCAGACTGACGGACGAAATATCAAATAGACGAAGCAGACTGACGGACGAAATATCAGAAAGACGAAGCAGACTGACGGACGATATATCAGATAGAAGAAGCAGACTGACGGACGAAATATTAGATAGACGAAGCAGACTGACGGACGATATATCAGATAGAAGAAGCAGACTGACGGACGAAATATCAGATAGAAGAAGCAGACTGACGGACGATATATCAGATAGAAGAAGCAGACTGACGAACGAAATATCAGATAGACCGAGTAATGATCCAATTAGGTAGTGAAATGTAGTTGTACTCTTCGACAAGAGGTTCTTAAATATTCGACATCAAGCATCCCGTGTTCAATTATGGCTGATGACGGAATCAATTTGGTAAGGTACATGATCTATCTTATACCTGTAGATCACGGCTGATGTTGGAATCAATTTGGTAAGGTACATTATCTATCTTATACCTGTAGATCACGGCTGATGTTGGAATCAATTTGGTAAGGTACATTGTCTATCTTATACCTGTAGATCACGGCTGATATTGGAATTAATTTGGTAAGGTACATTGTCTATCTTATACCTGTAGATCACGGCTGATGTTGGAATTAATTTAGTATGGTACATTGTCTATCTTATACCTGTAGATCACGGCTGATGTTAGAATGAACTTGGTAAGGTACATTTCCTATATTATACTTGGAGATCACTGATGATTTTGTATTCAAACTTGTAAGGTATAATGTTTATATTATACCTGGAGACCATGGATGCATTTATCGTATAATATGTTGACAATGGTGTTAAACCCTTAATGACCTCAATGACCAAATATCATATATATATATTTGACTTTGTTATTTAGATGTTTATTCCTACATTATATATATTATAGTCCAGCAGAATAGAAAGAACTATAAATGGGAACCTTTCTGTTCTTCACGTTTACAGGCAGCTTTTTCTTGTCAGGAACTCCTTAAATGCGGCTGTAATCAAGAAAAGGGTTGTCATGGCAAATATAAATGTTTCAAAGCTGAAATGCTATGCATAGTTCTTTGTCGGTGTAGTGGCAAATGCGACAGGGACTGACAATTTGGTCAAAGTTTAGTCACAATCCACATTTTGGACATCACTGTACATAGCATTTGAACATAAGATCATAACGCATACATAGTTAATGCATTTTATGAATATCATGTTATGTGGCAAATTACAAAATTAAGTTTGTGTTAATGTGTGTTAATAATAGCTTCCTAGAAACTATATTTGATTATATTTAGATCATATTGCTGCAACCCATGTTACAATTATGTCATGTTATCCAAACTGAATCAGGTTTGACCTTTTTTCTTAATTTAATAACGAGCACAGCTCGTTATGAGGTTTAACCTTAATAAGGGGAAATTTCTTATATTCAGTATGGAAAAAAATTGGGTGCAAAGATACTACGGCCCAGCTCATGAAATCCAAATGAAATTACATAGAACAAAGCAGGGAACCATGACCGACATTTATTCATATCCGGCCGACGTCACATCCGTCCAAATCAAGCTGGTTCCCGAGCTAACGTCAATAACTTTTTTGTTTACAGTAAAGGCTGATAACCAGAACCTATCGGCTACGAGTCCCTTTTGCTTTAGGTAAGAATGTTTATCTCTCTCGTTTTCGTAACATATATTAACACAGACAATATCAATTTGGCGTTCTTGTAGGTAAAGATATAAGATATAGCTGTATTGTAAATCTGAATGTTTGCATTCATTGACGGATATTCCTGGCAATGGGATAACTGTCTGATCTAGGATGATCTTCGTTGTAAATTTGTTTCACTAGATCAATGACAATGCTTCACAAACCTGCTAAAGTCGTCAGTCCTTCTGACAAAACTCCTTTGGACGGTCAAAGATCGATGCAAAAATTGGTTGAATATACACCCTGTGACCCAAATCAGAGACATGTATTTATGTCTCTGCCCAAATACACCAAACAATGTTCATGTGTGTGACAGACAACAAATATAAGATGAAAGGTGGGATATTTTGCCATCAAACTGCAAAAGTTTCTTTTAAGTTCTCAATTCCTTTATTCTAGCTATCACTATCTTGTTTCGTTAGTGATCCGGAACTCCCACGCTTACTGTATGATGTAAGTAATAATTGTGACCCTAAGTCCCTATGCATAAATATCACAAAAATAGTACATAAGAAAGTAAATCTATTTTTAGAAGTGTTCAAGTGCAGATTGTTTACACATTTAATGACGTAATATCTTGCGTGTCTACTGCATGGCATCCACTTCATTTTTTAGTGGTGAACACATTTGAAATGTGGATGGAATATTTAAGACTAATGGCTAATTAATCAGTTAAAACTAACAGCTTTTTAGACTAAAAGAACCCAAGAAGAAACGTTCCCAGTGTATTCAAGAGACATATCGGGTGTCCAAAAAAATGAATTTTGAACAAGTTTTCTAAAAGAATTGACTGGAGACACATATCCGTGGCCGAGACGGATTTATATGGGCATCCCTTGTGCTGTGTGTTCTGAACAAAATTTTAAAAAATGTTTTTACAAGTGATAAAAGGATGTGATAATCAAAAATGAATCTTAACAAGGCACATTACATGTCAGGACGGTAGCCAGAAATCTCGACCCTATTATCGGTTTATATAGGTGTGAATGGATGGTTTAACACACAAGTGTCATAAACAAAAGACTGATTATTGATACTTACCTGTTGATTGATTATTTAAATGATCTTGATGTGTTCTAAATAGTTAATCTGCTGCAGACGACTTTGAAAACATTTGGTGAGAATATGTACATGACAGGTTGACTTCTGGCTAAGGTATAGTTATATTAATGAATAAGGAAGATTGTGAGAAAAGGAGGAAATGTCCTCTATCAAACAATACTTCAAATCTTAAGAATACTTTGAAAACTATGATATAAAATAATTTATAACAATGTTAAAAACATATATCATTATTACATTAATCATTATCTAAATGTAGTGATTATACAACAAAAGAAGCATCATCCATTCACATCTATATAAACTGGGGTCTAATTTGGAGTCGACTATTCTTAGGAAATTGGGGTCGAGAATTCTGGAAGCCGTCAGGACCACTGCGATGCTTTAAAAGAATCCACCCTGCAGCTAAACATCATTCAAGTAAGTATAAAAACATCTTGCAAAACAGTTAAATCTAATGAATTGGAAAATGCTCAATTGATTTTTATTTAAAAGCATTGTGAGAAGTATAATTGCATATTGTCAACAATTTGACCTTTTATCACAATGCTTTCAAACATCATATGCTGTAAGGTCAAATGTCATCTTCATAAGATAAACACAAATGTAAGTTTCATCTGTATCATCAGTAATTATAATAATCATAATATGTCAATTAAAATGTTGATTTTGGGGAATTGGTCCCTTTTCAAAAAATTATAGAAGCATCTTCTTTGCCCAAATATACTCAAATGAAAAATGTATAGAATACCAAGATACACCGGAATCCTCAAAGTCTACCTAATTCTTAAAAAAATGCTCCAAATATCTGAATTAGAATTCAGTGAAGATTGGGATTTCCGCACAAATTGGGCGAGAACTGGTTGTATCTCTGGAACATTGAGGGTGATTAATATAAGATTAAAGCTTGTTTTACAATTGTAAAAGAAGATAAGTTTAAAGTCATTGGTTTAAAGGAATAATCCAGATAAGGCTGCACAGAGGTACAAACTGGTCTAAAACAAAACTGGTTGCAGAACCCAAATCTTGGCTTTTTGACATAACTAATATACATGTATATTGTTTTCAATTCTGGTCTATTTTTTAAATATTAGGTTATTTAAAAGGAAAAAGGTATAAATAGTGTTTGTAATTACATTCTTTAATTTATCATTTTATTTTATATAAAGCCACTTTTATTTGCAGTTATTGTCTGATGTCATTTATTAAAACAGCAGTCAATCATATTCTGCATCAAGTTTTATTTTAAAACAGAATGGATTTAGAACATCCCATACAATCATGGAATAACAGTTCTGATGGCGATTACTGGAGAGGAAATTCATATAAGCAGTAAGTGATATACCCCTTGGTCATTGGTACCTGTCTATACAATGAAAATATCATGCATCTTTGACTGTGGGGTAATATTCTTTCCTGCATACACATCAAAACAGTAAATGGATTGAGATCAACCTGTACAATCATGGAATCACAGCTGTTATGGCGATAATGGGAGAGGAAGTTCATATAGGCAGTTAGTGATATACCCGTTGGTCATTGGTGTCTGTCAAAACAATGAAAATTGCATGCATCTTTGACTGTGGGATATAACTTCCTGCATCAACATCAAACAAGGGAATATATTGAGAGAAACCGATTTACTGATGGAATTACATGTTATGATGAGGACAGGAGAGGAACTTCAGCTGATTACATATAATACTAATGGATTCATACAAGGTAATCTTTATTAATGGATAAGTTTATCAAAATCATATCAAGCTTGTTTTATCTAATTAAATGTAGTATAAAGGAAGTCCTGTTTTTTTATTGCACAGTTTGTGTTTTTTATGATCAGGTTTTGTGTGATGTCCTTCGGTCACACGCCATCAACAATTGCCTTGTGAACATTTTACAACATCCAATATGAATGAAAGTTTATCAGAAAATCATCTCAATCAAATCTTGGCCAAGTTATAGACTGGGTCCTGTGAGGTGAAAAACTAGGTTTCAATGTCAATTTGAAGGCACATATTGAACACACTCTGGATGCCTTATTTTAAACTTAAGCATGTTGAAATGTTTTCAGAATAACTGTTTTGATGATATCTAGGCTAAGTTTAAATATATTCGGTCATAAACTAGGTCATGTTGGGTCATAAACTAAGTCACTCCACCAAATTGAAGGAAAATCTTGTTAGTCAAGAAACCACACTTTGCCTTCAGCAGCTTGAGGCTTTGTCAGAATGTTTGTCTTGACAATATCTAGACCTTGTAAGAATAAGGGTCATGGTGGGTCAAAAACTAGGTCACTAGACAAAATTGAAGGAACATTTTGTTAACACTCAGACATTTTGAATGCTGCATTTTTTATTTTAACATGTTGAAATTTTGTCAGAATTGGTGTTTTTGATGAAATCTAGACTAAAATATAGGTCATGTTAGATAAAAACAACAATGAGGTCCAAAGAAAAACATTTGAGAAAAATCTTGTAAACAGCTTGACCTCAAGGTTTGATTCAGCATCTAGAAACTTTGTAAGAATGTTTGCCTGATGATTATTGATATCTAGGCCAAGTTCAAATATTGGTCAAGTCGGGTCAAACATTAGACCAAATTAAAGGAAAATCTTTTTAACACTCTGACAGCTGTTCTTTTAATGTTAGCATGTTGAAACTTGGGCAGAATGGATTTTTTGAACGTCGCTTTTAACCCAGAAACTATGTCACTAAGCCTAATTGAAGGAAAAACTTGTTTTCACTTTTTTTTTTTTTTTATCTTTCTGTATTGATTATGTTCATGTGATGAATTGAATGTTAAAATTGTTGAAGATTTGACTTTGCACCAAAAGATAAAGTAGGAATAGTGTACAACAGCGGTCTCAGTTCCGACAGCTTGAAACAGATTCCTTTATCATGGTAGTCACATACCTACAGGTTAGACCCATTATAGACGCTGTGCTCGTGATGAGGCTTTGCCTTTTTCATATTATTTTATCTTTCCTATGGAAACAATAGTATAAATATGTGTTCTATATTCAGTTGTTCTGCATCATTATGTTATACACAGTTATATTTATGATAAAATGTGTTAACTTTCCGTTGAAAACTTTGATTTACTTTAAATACTTGACACTTATTTGAATGTTCGTACATTTTGGCGGCCATTTTGAAAAGTGGTGGACAGTCAGCCATTTTGAAAGTTACAAAATTGGTCTAGGCCTAAACTTGTTTGTAAGTCCTTTCTACATGTGTGATCCAATGTTGGTGCTTTTCCCATTTTCTGATTTGTTTTGGTTATTTCATTAACGATTTGACTGGACTATACGTATAGATGAGATGGACATGATACAGTTTACATACCTTTCGTAGAGTGGTCGTTCTTGTTTTTCTTTTTTGGCAATAAATGCGTACCTGTATCAAAGGACAGTTACTTTGAGTCAATTCCTACACCGGACTTGTATTTTGACAATAGCCTAGCAGCAGTTCTTCGCTATTTTCCAGATATGATTTGATGTCGATAACTTGCATTTCACAATAAACTCCTAATTCAAAATGAAATGGGAAGCAGACAAAATCTACATTAAATAAGCATCAACCAATTAATTTCTTTGATGGTTGGATTATAGGATGGTTTGAAAACAATAACTAGGAATTATAGTAAAGACAATCAGTATTTTTACGACATTTTACTGCCTTCATTCGATACAGAACCCTTGTTCGAATATTAAAGTTACTAAATATTCTTTCTAAATATTGTTCATGTATCGTCGTTTGAATACTGAAAGAAATATACTATAAACGATGATTTTTGATTATAGGATTCGTAGTTATCATGACTGACTTGAATGTAAAATGGAGTTACATAGTATGCTCATCAAAGAGGTTAATCCTGACGCTTTCGGATTATCAAATCCTGTATGTTTTATATAGACAGTTGCACCGCCTATAGCATGGTTGATATCATGGCAGCTTGGCCGTCAGCGAATTGTTACGATAACAAAAGGTTGCAAATCCACTAATCGAACTAAAGCCACTGTATTTGCTACCGTAGGCTTGAACATACTGCTGATTGTCTTGTCTTAACATATTCGATTGTTTCAAATTACCAATATTATCATTGTTTACCTCATATAATTAGTCTGCTTCAGCTGAAAGAATATGATATATCTTCATATATTATTATAAAATAAAAGAGCTATACGATTTATTTCGCCATTGGAAATAATCATAGTGACATAAAAAATGGAACATTGTATTTGAGCAGAATATTTTACAAGATATTAAAACTCACCAATATCCCAAAGATACTAATTCTTATAACAATTTTCACGGACTCGGAATTGTAAATGAAAGACATACCATAATACTTGGTTACCTTGGAAAAAAATATATGATAATATGCCTTATGATGTATTTGAAATGTGTCTATAGTATAACTGCTTGGACCTTTTTGATATATACACTGTTCATTCAACTTGTGCATTTACCAATGAAAGTGTTCAGTTGGGACCCAAGGTCTGCCGATGTAAAGTTATTAATTATCCGTACGAGAATCATATAAGGCAAGTCGACGTACCGCTAATGATGCTTCCGAATGAGCATGTTCACTGTTTGAGACTTGGACAAGTTATTTATTTTGTCTGTACTTGTATATCACACAAGGTTCATAAACACATGTCATCGTGATATAACTGAAGCACTGATGAAAACGGAGTATAGCCAAAATAAATCAATGATCAATATACATTATACCAAGTTTTCAATAAGGTATACTAAGGTTACATAAACAAAAATATTTTACTCGACGCATAAATGAGTTTGCAAAATGTTATTGAAATCTTTGATTAGCCGAGATCGATATCAATTTCATCACAAATCAATCAATTATAAAATATTTAAAATCACGTCTAACGATATTTAACATTCGGGGCTTTCAGAATTAAATTACCAGTGCTCTGCGAAAAAGGACAACAATGCAATTGCGAGCATGTCCAATCTGCTGATCCGTTCCAAATCCTGATAACATGCGGTGGGAATGTGGCAAGAGAAATATTAGTGTGTCTAGAAAAATGATCTCTTAGTTTAAAATGATTTTATACAAGTGATCATTGGTTGACCGTCTTCAAAGACCCATGGTGTTTCCTGTGTAAGATACCAGAAGTACTAACCCCACAACCCTGACCGACCCACGGTGTTTCTTGTGTAAGTTACCAGTAGTACTAACCCCACAACCCTGACCGACCCAGGGTGTTTCTTGTGTAAGTTACCAGTAGTACTAACCCCACAACACTGACCGACCCACGGTGTTTCTTGTGTAAGTTACCAGTAGTACTAACCCCACAACCCTGACCGACCCACGGTGTTTCTTGTGTAAGTTACCAGTAGTACTAACCCCACAACCCTGACCGACCCACGATGTTTCTTGTGTAAGTTACCAGTAGTACTAACCCCACAACCCTGACCGACCCACGGTGTTTCCTGTGTAAGTTACCAGTAGTACTAACCTCACAACCCTGACCGACCCACGGTGTTTCCTGTGTAAGTTACCAGTAGTACTAACCCCACAACCCTGACCGACCCACGGTGTTTCCTGTGTAAGTTACCAGTAGTACTAACCCCACAACCCTGACCGACCCACGGTGTTTCTTGTGTAAGTTACCAGTAGTATTAACCCCACAACCCTGACCGACCCACGGTGTTTCTTGTGTAAGGTACCAGTAGTACTAACCCCACAACCCTGACTGACCACGGTGTTTCTTGTGTAAGTTACCAGTAGTACTAACCCCACAACCCTGACCGACCCAAGATGTTTCCTGTGTAAGTTACCAGTAGTACTAACCCCACAACGCTGACCGACCCACGGTGTTTCCTGTGTAAGTTACTAGTAGTACTAACCCCACAACCCTGACCGACCCACGGTGTTTCTTGTGTAAGTTACTAGTAGTACTAACCCCACAACCCTGACCGACCCACGGTGTTTCTTGTGTAAATTACCAGTAGTACTAACCCCACAACCCTGACCGACCCACGGTGTTTCCTGTGTAAGTTACCAGTAGTACTAACTCCACAACCCTGACCGACCCACGGTGTTTCCTGTGTAAGTTACCAGTAGTACTAACCCCACAACCCTGACCGACCCACGGTGTTTCCTGTGTAAGTTACCAGTAGTACTAACCTCACAACCCTGACCGACCCACGGTGTTTCCTGTGTAAGTTACCAGTAGTACTAACCCCACAACCCTGACCGACCCACGGTGTTTCCTGTGTAAGTTACCAGTAGTACTAACCCCACAACCCTGACCGACCCACGGTGTTTCCTGTGTAAGTTACCAGTAGTACTAACCACACAACCCTGAACAACCCACGGTGTTTCCTGTGTAAGTTACCAGTAGTACTAACCCCACAACCCTGACCGACCACGGTGTTTCTTGTGTAAGTTACCAGTAGTATTAACCCCACAACCCTGACCGACCCACGGTGTTTCTTGTGTAAGGTACCAGTAGTACTAACCCCACAACCATGACTGACCACGGTGTTTCTTGTGTAAGTTACCAGTAGTACTAACCCCACAACCCTGACCGACCCAAGATGTTTCCTGTGTAAGTTACCAGTAGTACTAACCCCACAACCCTGACCGACCCACGGTGTTTCCTGTGTAAGTTACTAGTAGTACTAACCCCACAACCCTGACCGACCCACGGTGTTTCTTGTGTAAGTTACTAGTAGTACTAACCCCACAACCCTGACCGACCCACGGTGTTTCTTGTGTAAATTACCAGTAGTACTAACCCCACAACCCTGACCGACCCACGGTGTTTCCTGTGTAAGTTACCAGTAGTACTAACTCCACAACCCTGACCGACCCACGGTGTTTCCTGTGTAAGTTACCAGTAGTACTAACCCCACAACCCTGACGACCCACGGTGTTTCCTCTGTAAGTTACCAGTAGTACTAACCCCACAACCCTGACTGACCCACGGTGTTTCTTGTGTAAGTTACTAGTAGTACTAATCCCACAACCCTGACCGACCCACGGTGTTTCTTGTGTAAGTTACCAGTAGTATTAACCCCACAACCCTGACTGACCACGGTGTTTCCTGTGTAAGTTACCAGTAGTACTAACCCCACAACCCTGACTGACCCACGGTGTTTCCTGTGTAAGTTACCAGTAGTACTAACCCCACAACCCTGACCGACCCACGGTGTTTCCTGTGTAAGTTACCAGTAGTACTAACCCCACAACCCTGACCGACCCACGGGGTTTCCTGTGTAAGTTACCAGTAGTACTAACCCCACAACCCTGACCGACCCACGGTGTTTCTTGTGTAAGTTTCTAGTAGTACTAATCCCACAACCCTGACTGACCCACGGTGTTTCCTGTGTAAGTTACCAGTAGTACTTACCCCACAACCCTGACCGACCCACGGTGTTATCTGTGTAAGTTACTAGTAGTACTAATCCCACAACCCTGACCGACCCACGGTGTTTCTTGTGTAAGTTACCAGTAGTACTTACCCCACAACCCTGACCGACCCACGGTGTTATCTGTGTAAGTTACTAGTAGTATTAACCCCACAACCCTGACCGACCCACGGTGTTTCCTGTGTAAGTTACCAGTAGTATTAACCTCACAACCCTGACTGACCACGGTGTTTCCTGTGTAAGTTACCAGTAGTACTAACCCCACAACCCTAACCGACCCACGGTGTTTCCTGTGTAAGTTACCAGTAGTACTTACCCCACAACCCTGACCGACCCACGGTGTTTCCTGTGTAAGTTACCAGTAGTACTAACCCCACAACCCTGACTGACCCACGGTGTTTCCTGTGTAAGTTACCAGTAGTACTAACCCCACAACCCTGACTGACCACGGTGTTTCCTGTGTAAATTACCAGTAGTACTAACCCCACAACCCTGACCGACCCACGGTGTTTCTTGTGTAAGTTACTAGTAGTACTAATCCCACAACCCTGACTGACCCACGGTGTTTCCTGTGTAAGTTACCAGTAGTACTTACCCCACAACCCTGACCGACCCACGGTGTTATCTGTGTAAGTTACTAGTAGTACTAATCCCACAACCCTGACCGACCCACGGTGTTTCTTGTGTAAGTTACCAGTAGTACTTACCCAACAACCCTGACCGACCAACGGTGTTATCTGTGTAAGTTACTAGTAGTATTAACCCCACAACCCTGACCGACCCACGGTGTTTCCTGTGTAAGTTACCAGTAGTATTAACCTCACAATCCTGACTGACCACGGTGTTTCCTGTGTAAGTTACCAGTAGTACTAACCCCACAGCCCTAACCGACTCACGGTGTTTCCTGTGTAAGTTACCAGTAGTACTTACCCCACAACCCTGACCGACCCACGGTGTTTCCTGTGTAAGTTACCAGTAGTACTAACCCCGCAACCCTGACCGACCCACGGTGTTTCCTGTGTAAGTTACCAGTAGTACTAACCCCACAACCCTGACCGACCCACTGTGTTTCCTGTGTAAGTTACCAGTAGTACTAACCCCACAACCCTGACTGACCACGGTGTTTCCTGTGTAAGTTACCAGTAGTACTAACCTCACAACCGTGACCGACCCACGGTGTTTCCTGTGTAAGTTACCAGTAGTACTAACCCCACAACCCTGAATGACCCACGGTGTTTCCTGTGTAAGTTACCAGTAGTACTAACCCCACAACCCTGACCGACCCACGGTGTTTCCTGGGTAAATTACCAGTAGTACTAACCCCACAACCCTGACTGACCCACGGTGTTTCTTGTGTAAGTTACTAGTAGTATTAACCCCACAACCCTGACCGACCCACGGTGTTTCCTGTGTAAGTTACCAGTAGTATTAACCTCACAACCCTGACTGACCACGGTGTTTCCTGGGTAAGTTACCAGTAGTACTAACCCCACAACCCTAACCGACCCACGGTCTTTCCTGAGTAAGTTACCAGTAGTACTTACTCCACAACCCTGACCGACCCACGGTGTTTCCTGTGTAAGTTACCAGTAGTACTAACCCCACAACCCTGACTGACCCACGGTGTTTCCTGTGTAAGTTACCAGTAGTACTAACCCCACAACCCTGACTGACCACGGTGTTTCCTGTGTAGTTTTAAACTTATTTATTTTAAATCGATTGAGAAACAAGCTTTAAGCTTATATTAATCACGCTCGATATCTGCTTCCTGGATACTTAACCAGTACTCGCGCCGATTGTGTGGAAAAATCCCAAAGTCATGAACCGCTCATCACGGGACTCGAACCAGGGACCTTTGATGTGAGAGGCCGACGCTCTACCTCTGCACCACTGTCTTCCACTACTAACCCCACAACCCTGACCGACCCACGGTGTTTCCTGTGTAAGTTACCAGTAGTACTAACCCCACAACCCTGACTGACCCACGGTGTTTCCTGTGTAAGTTACTAGTAGTACTAACCCCACAACCCTGACTGACCCACGGTGTTTCCTGTGTAAGTTACTAGTAGTACTAACCCCACAACCCTGACTGACCCACGGTGTTTCCTGTGTAAGTTACCAGTAGTACTAACCCCACAACCCTGACTGACCCACGGTGTTTCCTGTGTAAGTTACTAGTAGTACTAACCCCACAACCCTGACTGACCCGTGGTGTTTCCTGTGTAAGTTACTAGTAGTACTAACCTCACAACCCTGACCGACCCACGATGTTTCCTGTGTAAGTTACTAGTAGTACTAATCCCACAACCCTGACCGACCCACGGTGTTTCCTGTGTAAGTTACTAGTAGTACTAACCCCACAACCCTGACTGATCCACGGTGTTTCTTGTGTAAGTTACCAGTAGTACTAACCCCACAACCCTGAACAACCCACGGTGTTTCTTGTGTAAGTTACCAGTAGTACTAACCCCACAACCCTGACCGACCCACGGTGTTTCTTGTGTAAGTTACCAGTAGAAATAACCTCACAACCCTGACCGACCCACGGTGTTTCTTGTGTAAGTTACTAGTAGTACTAACCCCACAACCCTGACCGACCCACGGTGTTTCTTGTGTAAGTTACCAGTAGTACTAACTCCACAACCCTGACTGACCCACGATGTTTCTTGTGTAAGTTACTAGTAGTACTAACCCCACAACCCTGACCGACCCACGGTGTTTCCTGTGTAAGTTACCAGTAGTACTAACCCCACAACCCTGACCGACCCACGGTGTTTCCTGAGTAAGTTACCAGTAGTACTAACCTCACAACCCTGACCGACCCACGGTGTTTCCTGTGTAAGTTACCAGTAGTACTAACCCCACAACCCTGACCGACCCACGGTGTTTCCTGTGTAAATTACCAGTAGTACTAACCCCATAACCCTGACCGACCCACGGTGTTTCTTGTGTAAGTTACCAGTAGTACTAACCCCACAACCCTGACCGACCCACGGTGTTTCCTGTGTAAGTTACCAGTAGTACTAACCCCACAACCCTGACCGACCCACGGTGTTTCCTGTGTAAGTTACCAGTAGTACTAACCTCACAACCCTGACTGACCACGGTGTTTCCTGTGTAAGTTACTAGTAGTACTAACCCCACAACCCTGACTGACCACGGTGTTTCCTGTGTAAGTTACCAGTAGTACTAACCCCACAACCCTGACTGACCCACGGTGTTTCCTGTGTAAGTTACCAGTAGTACTAACCCCACAACCCTGACCGACCCACGGTGTTTCCTGTGTAAGTTACTAGTAGTACTAACCCCACAACCCTGACTGACCCACGGTGTTTCTTGTGTAAGTTACCAGTAGTACTAACCCCACAACCCTGACCGACCCACGGTGTTTCCTGTGTAAGTTACCAGTAGTATTAACCCCACAACCCTGAACAACCCACGGTGTTTCTTGTGTAAGTTACCAGTAGTACTAACCCCACAACCCTGAACAACCCACGGTGTTTCCTGTGTAAGTTACCAGTAGTATTAACCCCACAACCCTGACTGACCCACGGTGTTTCTTGTGTAAGTTACCAGTAGTACTAACCCCACAACCCTGAACAACCCACGGTGTTTCTTGTGTAAGTTACCAGTAGTACTAACCCCACAACCCTGACCGACCACGGTGTTTCCTGTGTAAGTTACCAGTAGTATTAACCCCACAACCCTGACCGACCCACGGTGTTTCCTGTGTAAGTTACTAGTAGTACTAACCCCACAACCCTGACTGACCCACGGTGTTTCTTGTGTAAGTTACCAGTAGTACTAACCCCACAACCCTGAACAACCCACGGTGTTTCTTGTGTAAGTTACCAGTAGAAATAACCTCACAACCCTGACCGACCCACGGTGTTTCTTGTGTAAGTTACTAGTAGTACTAACCCCACAACCCTGACCGACCCACGGTGTTTCTTGTGTAAGTTACCAGTAGTACTAACCCCACAACCCTGACCGACCCACGGTGTTTCTTGTGTAAGTTACCAGTAGTACTAACTCCACAACCCTGACTGACCCACGATGTTTCTTGTGTAAGTTACCAGTAGTACTAACCCCACAACCCTGACCGACCCACGGTGTTTCCTGTGTAATTTACCAGTAGTACTAACCCCACAACCCTGACTGACCCACGGTGTTTCCTGTGTAAGTTACCAGTAGTACTAACCCCACAACCCTGACCGACCCACGGTGTTTCTTGTGTAAGTTACCAGTAGTACTAACCCCACAACCCTGACCGACCCACGGTGTTTCTTGTGTAAGTTACCAGTAGTACTAACTCCACAACCCTGACTGACCCACGATGTTTCTTGTGTAAGTTACCAGTAGTACTAACCCCACAACCCTGACCGACCCACGGTGTTTCCTGTGTAAGTTACCAGTAGTACTAACCCCACAACCCTGACTGACCCACGGTGTTTCCTGTGTAAGTTACCAGTAGTACTAACCCCACAACCCTGACCGACCCACGGTGTTTCCTGTGTAAGTTACTAGTAGTACTAACCCCACAACCCTGACTGACCCACGGTGTTTCTTGTGTAAGTTACCAGTAGTACTAACCCCACAACCCTGACCGACCCACGGTGTTTCCTGTGTAAGTTACCAGTAGTATTAACCCCACAACCCTGAACAACCCACGGTGTTTCTTGTGTAAGTTACCAGTAGTACTAACCCCACAACCCTGAACAACCCACGGTGTTTCCTGTGTAAGTTACCAGTAGTATTAACCCCACAACCCTGACTGACCCACGGTGTTTCTTGTGTAAGTTACCAGTAGTACTAACCCCACAACCCTGAACAACCCACGGTGTTTCTTGTGTAAGTTACCAGTAGTACTAACCCCACAACCCTGACCGACCACGGTGTTTCCTGTGTAAGTTACCAGTAGTATTAACCCCACAACCCTGACCGACCCACGGTGTTTCCTGTGTAAGTTACTAGTAGTACTAACCCCACAACCCTGACTGACCCACGGTGTTTCTTGTGTAAGTTACCAGTAGTACTAACCCCACAACCCTGAACAACCCACGGTGTTTCTTGTGTAAGTTACCAGTAGAAATAACCTCACAACCCTGACCGACCCACGGTGTTTCTTGTGTAAGTTACTAGTAGTACTAACCCCACAACCCTGACCGACCCACGGTGTTTCTTGTGTAAGTTACCAGTAGTACTAACCCCACAACCCTGACCGACCCACGGTGTTTCTTGTGTAAGTTACCAGTAGTACTAACTCCACAACCCTGACTGACCCACGATGTTTCTTGTGTAAGTTACCAGTAGTACTAACCCCACAACCCTGACCGACCCACGGTGTTTCCTGTGTAAGTTACCAGTAGTACTAACCCCACAACCCTGACCGACACACGGTGTTTCCTGTGTAAGTTACCAGTAGTACTAACCCCACAACCCTGACCGACCCAAGGTGTTTCCTGTGTAAGTTACCAGTAGTACTAACCCCACAACCCTGACCGACCCACGGTGTTTCTTGTGTAAGTTACTAGTAGTACTAACCCCACAACCCTGACCGACCCACGGTGTTTCCTGTGTAAGTTACTAGTAGTACTAACCCCACAACCCTGACCGACCCACGGTGTTTCCTGTGTAAGTTACCAGTAGTACTAACCCCACAACCCTGACCGACCCACGATGTTAACTGTGTAAGTTACCAGTAGTACTAACCCCACAACCCTGACCGACCCACGGTGTTTCCTGTGTAAGTTACCAGTAGTACTAACCCCACAACCCTGACCGACCCACGGTGTTTCCTGTGTAAGTTACCAGTAGTACTAACCCCACAACCCTGACTGACCCACGGTGTTTCCTGTGTAAGTTACTAGTAGTACTAACCCCACAACCCTGAACAACCCACGGTGTTTCCTGTGTAAGTTACTAGTAGTACTAACCCCACAACCCTGACCGACCCACGGTGTTTCCTGTGTAAGTTACCAGTAGTACTAACCCCACAACCCTGACTGACCCACGGTGTTTCCTGTGTAAGTTGCCAGAAGTACTAACCCCACAACCCTGACTGACCCACGGTGTTTCCTGTGTAAGTTGCCAGAAGTACTAACCCCACAACCCTGACCGCCAAGGATTGAAACCCATATTTACCATTTTAAAAGTATTTAACATGACCAGACTGTGGATCGGAACCGCTTCCTCCTGCACCCGAGGCGGACTGTCTTACCACTACCTACAGTGGCGGCCATAGCTGCTGCGATAGGTTTAGTCTGTTAGATCGATGTTAAATTGTAGAAAATATCAAGTTGTGTTTGTACTCGGACGTTCATCGGTCTGGAATTACAAGAAGGAGACAGGGTCAGTATTGTGACTTGAAGGTTGATTTGATTGTTTAATGTTTTACACAGCTTCCAAAATTATTTTAGTTATTCCACACAACACTTAGTATTTAGTCTCTGGGTAAACAAAAAGGAGCTAGGCAGGAAAGGTGCCTTGCCAAAAGGGCCAATTCGACCGCCACGAGCGAGAATCGACTTATGGAGGCCTGGTCTAAATCCCGAACGCATAACACTTGGCCATGACTGATGACTAAAGTGAATATTGAACCTTGATAGTTAATGATTGTTGCCCATCTGATCATGGGTTTGAATCTTTCCTTAGCCACATGTTGGTCTAGACATATTTGTCATTAAGCGAGCTGTATGGTAGAACGTAAAGCTTATCGGAGATTTGAACTGCATGATTAGAGTGGATAAAACACTAAAGGATCATTACCTGTTCTTGTGTCGAGTCGCCATAGTTCGGTTGTTAACGGTGAGGGCTATCAGTTGTTTGGTCATAAGTACGAGCCTCATCACGGTTATTCAGTATTGCTTATTATTTACACAAATCGCTGTTACAACTGTCCTTCGTCCGTCACCAATGGGTTGAAATAGTATATGTTGGATGATAGCATACTACCGGGAAATAATAATTATGTGGAGTGCTGGACTGCCGTGACATATCTGTTATACTAGCTGTGGAATCGGCTTAAAGCTCCAATCAAGAAATTGACAAAAGTCCAGAAGTAGTTGTATATCACCAATAGGCTTAACATTGTGTTCGGAAGGATTGTGTGTCTTTTTACATTGTCGTTAACGACACTTTCATTAACATTGTGTTCAGAAGTATTGTGTGTCTTTTTACATTGTTGTTAAGGACGCTTTTAAGACTTTTTCAGTTGTTTCACGGCATCCATTTATCTTGACAACATCAAGTAATGGTTACCCAACAACCCTGAGTAGCGCCAATAAGGGAAAGCCCTTACTATCATTGTTTAAGACTTGTATGACCCAAACGGAGATATAACTTACCGTTATAAAGGCGAGTGCTCAACCACTACACCCCCGAAACAGTCTTTTCGGAACAGGTTACTAGAACAATTGCAATATGCAGTAACGCTGCAAGAAATTAAGTAATACACGTATGATGTTGAACAACTGCATAGTATTGTAGTACCTATAAGGCAATAAACCAATAATTTGAAGAAAAATAAATATAATGTTTGTTGCATTACAGTTTTATTATACAAAAGTTGTGAATACAGTACTGTACTTTCATGGAACATATATAAAGATTTGCTTGTTTTAAAAGTATGGATTCACGATATTATTAGCTTTGACACTTGTAAAACATAATTTATCACAAGTAAATTAAACAATAATTCCAGAATTTAATGGGGATACAATGAATGTCATAGTAGAACAGTCATATTCAGATGATTTCCTTAAGCTTACTCTATATGCACACATTGTACGTGATAAAGTATTGTGATCAATAAAAGAAACGCAGTGCCTTACTGGTTCCACATTACTGCATTGTCAGTATATATGAGCCGTTCCATGAGAAAATATTATGGACTCTGCGTAAGGTATCGATCCGGATCAGGATCAGCATAAGCATGCCGCACATGCAGGCTAACCCGGACAGACACTTTTCGCCTCCTGTGTATTTTCTGTTTCAGGAATCATTATTGTATACATTTCTGCCTGGAATAGCTTGCGCGTATTGTGCAGACTGATCTGGGTCGACACATAACGCAAAGGGTATAATGTTTTGGTTTGATGTAATTTCTTTGTATATTGCATGTGCTCTAAATTTAGGCTGTTCAGCTATATTTATTTCGCCTCCCACGAAATTCTAGCAATTTCATTGGTTAAAGCGTGTCACTTTCAGACCCCATATATTTCAAAAGGGGGTGAGTAAAGTAAAAAAAAAGTCAGTTCAAAGGTTGGTTTTCGTAAAGTGGCTCTCAAATGTTACCAGTTACCCAGAAAGAAATGAAATTAATTGAAATAAAGGTGTTCATGCTGAACCGGTGTATTTTTTAAAATAATATATCTATTCCACTTCTTTAATCCATATTGATATATCTTTTACTCATGACGTCATATTATGCTACTATCAACACATATCAACAAGTTACAGTATAGTTCAGTTTAAAGTGGTCGACGAAATAAATACATTATTTGGTTTGATACTGAACCACTACGGAAATATAAGGGGGTCTGTTGGATGTATAGGGGGACTCGGCTATCGCCTCGCCCCCTATTATAAATCCTACAGACCCCCTATATTTCCGTAGTGGGTCAGTAACAAACCCAATAACTTATATGATTGTCACACTACCATGCATTTGTTTGTAAGGGATAATTTTATATGGTGTATGTATATAGGCCGGTTGCTTTCAAAGTACTGTAATCAAATTGTAAATTATGATCAAACGCCGTCCAGTCGTTCGTGCACCCTTTTTTGTTTTCTGTCTGTGTAACGCCGATTGCAAAGGAAAATAAGGGAGATTTTCCATGGATGACCATCTACAAAGATTACTTTTCATTTGTCGAATAATATAGTCGCCAGGGGCGCGCGAAGTTTGTTTTATATCCATACAGTCCTATTTGGTAGCTTCTCTCTTTTTAAACTGCTGTAAATGGTAAAAGGGAAATAACTCTAATCGGCTTGTTGGGCACAACATTACAGAAGAATACGTAAGACTAAAGTTGTTTCCCTTGAAACCTAATGATTTTGGTGAAAGATAAAAGTGTTTTTTATAACGTTCAATACCCTTTGATTGATCTGTAAGCTAAACTGTGTTTGCTTTTAGCTATATTTACATTGCAAGAGCCATTTTCAGAACATCTTGTATTCCTGAAATTGAAAGTAAAATTATCTGCGGGATAAGGATGGCCTTTGATTTGATGTCAAAGCTGTAAACAAAAAGGAAGGTGAACATGTGAGTGTTTGGTATATTTTGGATAGTTTAAAGAATGAACTTTAATTTATATACGTTTCTGTGATTTTTAACTGTTGTAAAAGAGCCATAGCCCAAAAACGCTATAACGGGGGCATTTGGAAAATGAATGGCTTCCATGTAATAAACTAAATGATATCTGGTAGTTTCCTGTGTATATTACCAGTCATTTCAATACATACATATATCCTGACAAAATCAGTCCAGACTTGCATTTGGATGACGTTATATGTAATTCAATGAATACATAGGAACAATGTTGACCATTTGTATTTGCCCGTACGTTCCTTTGATCCGTTGTCTCATTGTCGTTTTATAGACATGGCAGTAAATTATATTTATATTGTGTATTTGATACCTGTTGCCAATCAGTCGGTAATATGATACCAATGCCTTATAAGTCACACACCCTTTGAGTACTACTGCCTACATGAAATGTATAATGCATGCTCGCTACTGATTATAGTTAATTTGTATTTGCTAGTCATTACAGTTAGTAAACAGTATTTAGTTATATACCGTAGTTACATGGAATAAAGATAGCCACCCTGTATGAATGTTTTATTTATTATATGCTCCCTACATAACAGTTTCCCTTCGTTCGTGCACCTCTGATTTTTGTTTTAGCTATATAAAAAAGAAGGAAGGTGAACATGCGTGTTTTGGTGCATTTCGGATAGTTTAAAAAATGAACTTTAATATAATATAGGTTTCTGTGATTTTGTATTGTTGAAAAAGAGTCATAGCCCAAAACGCTATAATAGGCGCCTTTGGATAATGAATTGCTTCCATTAAGTGACATAAATGATATCAGGTAGTTTCCTGTGTTTATAATCAGTCCATCCGGTACATATTTCCTGACGAAATCAGTCCAGACTTGCATTTGGATGACGTTATATGCAATTCCATGAATACACAGAACAAAATGTTGACCATGTTTATTTGCCCGTACGTTCTTTTGATCCCTTTTGTCATTGTCGTTTTATAGACAGGTCAGTAAATTATATTTATATTGTGTATTTGATACCTGCTTCCTGAAATGAATTTTTAAAACAAATATCCAAAGGATGTTATGTTTTCTCTTCAAAATAGGATAGTTTTTTGCTTCTCCTGTAAAATAATGAAAAACAGAGTTACAACCTTCTTGCACCAAAGGGACGAAATGGGATCCTTTAGAAAATGAATTGCTTCCATTCAGTAACCTAAATGATATCAGGTAGTTTCTTGTGTTATTACCAGTCCATCCGTTACATATATCCTGACAAAATCAGTCCAGACTTGCATTTGGATGACGTTATATGCAATTCCATGAATACATAGGAAAAAATGTTGACCATTTGTGTTTGCCCGTACCTTCTTTGATCCCTTGTCTCATTGTCGATTTATAGACATGGCAGTAAATTATATTGTACCTGTTGCCAATCAGTCGGTAATGTGATACCAATGCATGATAAGCCATAATCTATGAGTACTACTGCATACACAGGCCCCGTCTACATGACATTTATAATGCATGCTCGCCACTGGTCATAGTTAATTGTTATATGCTGATCATTACAGTTAGTAAACAGTATTTAGTTATATACCGTAGTCTCATGGAATGAGGATAGCCGCCCTTTATGAATGTTTTATTTATTATATGCTCCCTACACAACAAGTTCCATTCGTTCGTGCACCTCTGCTTTTTTGTTTTCTTTCTGTGTAACGCCGATTTCAAAGTAAAATAATGGAGACTTTCCATGGATGACCATCTACAAAGATTACCCTTCATTGGTCAGATAATATAGCCATATAGCCGCTAGGGGCGCACGAAGTTTGCTTTATACCCATACAGTCCATAGTGGTAGGTAGCTTCTCTCTGTTTAAACTGCTGTAAATGGTAAAAGGGAAAATAACTCTAATCGGCTTGTCGGATACACAATTACAGAAGAATACATAAGATTTAAGTTGTTTCCCATTGAACCCTAATGATTTGGGTAAAAGTTAAGTAGAGTGAATTTCATAACATTGAATACACTCTGATTGATTTGTAAGTAATACTTTGTTTGCTTTAAGCTATATTTACATTTCAAGAGCCATTTTCAGAACATCATGTATTCCTAAAATTGAAAGTAAAATTATCTGCGGGATAAGCATGGCCTTTCATTTGACGTCAGAGCTATACACTAAAAAAAGTAAGTGAACATGTGAGTTTTTGGTGCATTTTGGGTAGTTTAAAGAATGACCTTTAACATTATATAGGTTTCTGTGATTTTTAATTGTTGGAAAAGAGCCATATCTTAAAAACGCTATAATGGCCACCTTTGGAAAATGAATTGCTTCTATTCAGTAACCTAAATGAGATCAGGTAGTTTCCTGTGTTTATTGCCAGTCCTTCCGGTACATATATCCTGACAAAATCAGTCCAGACTTACATTTGGATTACGTTATATGCAATTCTATAAATACATAGGAAAAATGTTGACCATTTATATTTGTCAGTACGTTCATTGTCTCATTATCGTTTTATAGACATAGGAGTAAATTATATTTCTGTTGTATTTTTTATACCTGTTGCCAATCAGTCGGTTAAATGATACCAATGCCTGATAAGCCACATCCTTTGAGTACTACTGCGTACATAGACCCCGCCTACACGACATGTATAATACATGCTCGCCACTGGCCATAGTTAGTTGTTATATGCTAGTCATTAGAGTTAGTAAACAGTAGTAAGTTATATACCGCAGTCTCATGGAATGAAGATAGCCCACCCTGTACGAATGTTTTATTTAGACCCGCCGACATGACATGTATAATACATGCTCGTCACTGGTCATAGTTAGTTGTTATTTCTGCATACAGTGCATTCTCTGGTTAACGTACGCATCTGTTTGCGTAAAGTGCATATATATGCTAGTCATAAGAGTTAGTAAACACTATTCAGTAAGTTCAGTAGTGAATATTTTACCTCGACGTAAAAATGCAGTTAACTCAATATTTTCCAATGGCTAGGCTAAATAACGTAAATAAATGACAGTTAACTATATAACCGACCCTTTGGTCCCCATTGAAGCTCAATTTAAAGTAATAGAGTCTAGAAAGACATTTATAATGTGCGATATCTGTACATACCGCATTACAATCTCACATAATCAGGCACAGTCTGTCCCTGTGGCTAGGGGAGACTCAACAAGAATGACAAGCACCGTCTGTCCCTGTGGCTGGGGGTGACTCAACACTAATAAAAGGCAAAGTCTGTCCCTGTGGCTGGGGGAGACTCACGAAGAATAAAAGGGACTGTCTGTCCCTGTGGTAGTGGGAGACCCAACAAGAATGACAGGCACAGTCTGTCCCTGTGGCTGGGGGAAGCTCAACAAGAATGACAGGCACTGTCTGCCCCTGTGGCTGGAGGAGACTTAGCAAGAATAACAGGAACTGTCTGCCCCCGTGGCTAGGGTAGGCTCAACAATAATGACAGGCACTGTCTGCCTCTGTGGCTAGGGGAGGCTCAACAATAATGACAAGCAGTGTCTTCCCCTGTGGCTGGGGGAGGCTCAACAAGAAGGACAGGTACAGTCTGTCCCCATGGCTGGGGGGAGCTCAACAAGAATAACAGGCACAGTCAGTCCCTGTTACTGGGGGAGGATCAACAATAATGACAGGTACAGTATGTCCCTGTGGCTGGAGGAGACTCAACAAGAATGACAGGCACAGTCAGTCAGTGTGGCTAGAGGAGACTCAACACGAATGACAGGCACAGTCAGTCCCTGTGACTAGAGGAGACTCAACAAGAATGACAGGCACAGTCTGTCCCCGTGGCTGGGGGAAGCACAATAAGAATAACAGGCACAGTCTGTCCCTATTGCTTGGGGAGGCTCAACAAGAATGACAGGCACAGTCTGTCTCTGTGACTTGGGGAGACTCAACAAGACTGACAGGCACAGTCTGTCACTGTGGCTAGGGGAGGCTCAACAAGAATGACAGGCACGGCCTGTCCCTGTGGCTGGGGGAGGCTCAACAAGAATGACAGGCACAGTCTGTACCTGTGGCTAGGGGAGGCTCAACAAGAATAACAAGCACAGTCTGTACCTGTGACTGGGGAGGTTCAACAATAATGACAGACAGGGTATGTTCCCGTAGTTGGGGGAGGCTGAACAAGAATGACAGGCACAGTCTGTCACTGTGGCTAGGGGAGGCTCAACAAGAATGACAGGCACAGTATGTCACTGTGGCTAGGGGAGGCTCAACAAGAATGACAGGTACAGTCTGCCCTTTGTGGCTGGGGGAGACTCAACAAGAATGACAGACACAGTCTATCCCCTTGGCTCCGGGAGGCTCAACAAGAATGACAGACACAGTCTACCCTTTGTGGCTGGGGGAGGCTCAACAGGAATGACAGACACAGTCTATCCCCTTGACTCCGGGAGGCTCAACAAGAATGACAGACACAGTCTACCCTTTGTGGCTGGGGGAGGCTCAATAGGAATGACATGCACAGTCTGCCCCTGTGGCTTGTGGAGGCTCGACAAGAATGACAGACACAATCTACCCCTATAGCTGGGGGAGGCTCAACAAGAATGACAAACACAGTCTGTCCCTGTGGCTGGGGAGGCTCAACAAGAATGACAGACACAGTCTACCCCTATGGCTGGGGGAGGCTCAACAAGAATGACAGGTACAGTCTACCCTTTGTGGCTGGGGGAGGGTCAACAGGAATGACAGACACAGTCTATCCCCTTGACTCCGGGAGGCTCAACAAGAATGACAGACACAGTCTACCCTTTGTGGCTGGGGGAGGCTCAACAGGAATGACATGCACAGTCTGCCCCTGTGGCTTGTGGAGGCTCGACAAGAATGACATACACAATCTACCCCTATAGCTGGGGGAGGCTCAACAAGAATGACAAACACAGTCTGTCCCTGTGGCTGGGGAGGCTCAACAAGAATAACAGGCACAGTCTGATCTTTGCTTGAACTGTAATAGCCGGATAAATGGGTCTGAAATATTGGAGTCGATGCTACTCGAGAGCTCCAGCAGGTATGGGTGGTATTGGTTTCATACCTATTATATTGTAAGGTGTGGGACCAATATCATCTTTCATATCCATCGCGGTATGAACTAAGCTATTGAAAGCGGCTAGAACCTCAAAATATATTTGGTTTCAAACCAAGTAATGAGTCTTAATGGCGTCGTCTAGCATGAATGTACAACTAATAACAATATATATGTACATCTTTCAATTTCAAGAGCGCATATTCACCTAAAATAAATTTTCAAAAAAGGAGGACTCCATTGTTCATGTAATAAGAGTTTTGAATCATTTATAAAAAACAAACAATACTGATTCTGAGTGAGACAGCTTGTTACGATCTGACTCACCTGAATCTGTATTATCTGCGAAAATGCTCGATATTACCATTGTCACAAAAAGAATCAAACTTTGCTTTACCAAAGCAGAAATGTTGAGATCGAATTAAACGGATTACGAGTCCATCTTTCCTAAAAACAGAAACCATCTTCTGTATGTTAAGATTGTTTATTTATATTTTAATGTTACTCAAATTTGTTTTATGTAATGTTCTAGTTGATTTTCCATCTATAATACAAATACCATTAGCATTTAGAAAGAAAGTCTAATTATAAAATCACAGTATTTATGAACTCGTCCTGCGAAGAGTGCTTTTATCTGCGCGTGTGTTAATAGTACAGATTACAACTTGGGCATATATTTACCCTTTCCATGATAAAAATGCTTTCTGACATCTCTGCTGCAGACGACTTTTGAAAACATTGTGTCAAATGAAGAAACTGCTCAAAATCTTTTTAAGTAATTATACCTTCATTTAAAAAGATTTTCAATGTTCATGGCTTAATGTTTTAAAGTCGTCAGTTGCAGATTTGTTGTATGTGGGAAAGGGTTAACAGCGATTATCTATGACCATACACATACAACAAGTGTTATCTTTTGAAACGGTCAACTTGCGAATTCAAGAGTTATTAATCTATAACTTCACCCTAATCCTCACATTTCGATACCTAAAAAGCATACAATACTGATATCGGATAGTTACCCGATCATTACCTAGCTCATATTTTAAGTTGACAGTGGGTAAAACCTACTTGTGTTCACTCACTGTTAACCTACAACTTAATACAAACCTACTCGGGTAAACCTACTGTCAATCTACCACTTAATACTTGACAGTGGGTTTAACGGAGTAGGTTGTATTAAGTAGTAGGTTGACAGTCGGCTTACCCGAGTAGATTTGTATTAAGTGGTAGGTTGACAGTGGGTTTACCGGAGTAGGTTTGTATTAAGTGGTAGGTTGACAGTGGGTGAACACATGTAGGTTTGTATTAAGTTCTAGGATGACAGTGGATTGTATCCGAGTAGGATTGTATTATGTGGTTGGTAAGACAGTGGGGTTACCCGAGTAGAATTAAATTCTGAAGTAGATTGACAGTGAGTTCAAACGAGTAGGTTTGTATTTAGTGATGGTTGACACTGGGTTTATCCGAGTAGGTTTATATTAATTGGAAGGTTGACACTGGGTTTACTCGAATAAGTTTATATTAAGTGATAGATAAACAGCGAGTTAACACGATTATGTTTGTATTAAGTAGTATGTTGCCAGTGTATTAACCCGAGTAGGTTTGTATTAAGTGGTATGTTGACAGTGGGTTAACACGAGTAGATTTGTATTAAGTGGTAGATTTACAGTGGGTTTACTCGAGTAGGTTTGTATTAAATATAAGATTTACAATGGGTTTACTCGAGTAGGTTTGTATCAAGTGGTAAATTGACAATGGGTTTACACAAGTAGGTTTGTATTTAGTGGTAGGTTGACAGTGAGTTAACACGAGTAGGTTTGCATGAAGTGGTAGACTGACAGTGGGTTTACACGAGTAGGTTTGTATTTAGTGGTAGGTTGATAGTGGGCTGACACAATTAAGTTTGTATTAAGAAGTAGGTTGACAGTGAGTTTACACAAGTAGGTTTGTATTAAGCAATGCGACACTAGTAAACAATAGGCCTTCTTCGTTCATGTATCGTTCATGTAAATCGACCTGTCCCATGTTGAATACACACCAGGATCAGGTTACATATATATAAAGTGAACCCACTGTTTATGTTATCGTCACGCGACAGTTTAATATACTAGGACAGTAACAAGGGAAATAGTTATCTCTAAATACACAAACACTGATTAAAATAATCACCCTTAACTGAACAGGCACACACATTTTAAATTATAATTCATACATTGTTATGTCTACAAATGAAAGCTATGTGCATTCGTAGACGGAACATGCTATTCCGCGAGACAAGAGGTTCATAGTATCTTATTAATAGTAGACAACACTCATGAAATACACGATTTCTGTTGTATAAGGTAGATTGGGTTGTTTACCTATTTTGTTTACTCCCAGGTTTAAGGGATCTACTCGCAATAATCAGAACCATTTCGCCGGTTAAGGAAGAAACAAGAGTAAATAGACGTGTAAGTTTTATCATTTTTTATTTAAGAAGTTATATTTCACGCAAACTTCATTTTACTAAGTCAACGGAAAAACGATGCGGTTCGTTCGACCGTCATAAAATGGTTTGAGTTTTATTGGTCGACAGGAGTTATTCAAGTTATATGGACTGTATATGAACTGTATATGAACTGTATATGAACTGTATATGAACCGTATATGGACTGTATATGAACTGTATATGTACTATATATGAACTGTACATTATTTTTTATGAACTGTATATGAACTATATATGAACTGTACATGAATGTTTATGAACTGTATATGAACTATATATGAACTATATATGACCTGTATATGAACTTTATGCGAACTGTATATAAACTGTATATGAACTGTATATAAACTGTATATAAACTGTATATGAACATATACAGAGAACAGTTGTATCACTCGGAATCAGAGGTGCATATATTTGTATCGAAATTGAGAAACACCTACAATGCCCATCTACCTCGGGTAAATGGCATACAATGATAACATGATTGGAAAAACCCTTATAGTTTGAATTTATTGGTAAAGGAATCGTTTTCTTTGCTCTCTTAATATAATTTACCTAACAATATAAGAAACGCATCACGTAGTTTTCATATTTATCTTCTCATAAAATGAGAAGTATTGTAAATAGGCATTGCTTTTGCTTGATCTACTTTCATAGAATTTAATGTACGCATGCGATATTGACAACGAAGAACTGCTTTTTGACTTGTAAAGAAAAAAAGAACAAGTATAAAATGTTAAAGGAGGATTTCATGTTAGCTACTTACGGTATTAATTCGGGTTAACAATGTCGGGCTGGCTATGTAGATACGAAAGGAAATGACGTAGACAACATTGATTGTTTCGTCGGAATCATAATCGATCTTAAAAAGCCTTTCTTTTAACGAAATTTATTTTCACTAGACATGATGCTCGTATAGTTCATATAAATCACAACAAAATCGATCCATTAACACTTAGCGTTCGTCAGACGACGCATTAATCTATTCCCATATACAACACATCTGCCACAGGAGAGTTCGAACACATCTGGTTAAAACTATGGTCAACTTCTTTAAATGAAAGTGTTGCAATGAATAGAGTTGAAAGCATTGCAACAAAAGCAACACTCACTCTTTATGAGAAATCTTTCCTATTGCCACAATGCATTCACAAGTAGTTTGTTGCAGAGACGCCCGGGAGCGTCTGCAAGTAGGACATTTTTAACTCTGAATAATAGTCAGAAAAACAGATTGGTGACACAATCAGACAAAAGACAATGGAAGACCATTTAAATGATTTACACTACCTTGGAAATTTGAAATCTTCAAGGCATCATTAGAGTAATGTATTTTCTATTCAACATTAAGGTAAATCATTTCGGCGCATTAATGCAAAATTCGTTTCATTCAAAGGCTTCAATTATTTCAGACTTGAATACAATCCAAATCCGGCTTTAAACAGGAACATGAGATAATATGTCGGCCATCGTGATTAACTACTACACACCTGACTCCAAGGCCTGGATTAAGCATCACTATCGGACGGAGCTGTAGATAATCTGTGTACTTCATATTCTAAGAGCTTTATCTGACGCCTAAACCTTTGACGTAGATAATACGAATGATATTTTGATAGAAGTCGAGTCGTTTACCGTGACTATATCATGACACTTAATGACAAAAATACATCATTAGAGTAATGTATTTTCTTTTCATCATTAAGGTTTATCATTTCAGGGCAGTCATTTAATGCAAAATTCGTTTCATTCTACAATTATTTCAGACTTGAATAAAGTCCAGATCTGGCTTTAAACAGGAACAAGAGATCATATTTCGTCCATCGTGATTAATTACTACACACCTGAACTCCAAGGCCTGGATTAAGCATCACTAACGGAGATATAAATAATCTGTGTACTTCATATTCTAAGAGCTTTATCTGACGCTAAAACCCTTGATGGAGATAGTACAAATGATATTATGAGAGAAGTCAAGTGTACCCTGACTATATCACGACACTTATTGTTTCATCTTTCATAGGTGTCGCAACGATGTCTGCGTCACTGTAACTGTTTATGTATTAGCTTCGATCATCGTTTTGATCATCATTGCAGTGCGTATCACCTTTTTATTTATATATCCCCTGTCGTTAAACTGCCATATGTTTAAAACCGTGATGTGCCATATTAGGTGGTTTTGATTGCTTGGTGTTTTACGCCGTTTTCAGCGGTTTTTTCAGTTATAGTACGCCGATTACTGGGGAAGTAGCCAGTACTACTGGTCCATTTATCATGATGAAACCAAGCATGCGGTGGTAATGCTAACCCAAATTAAGTCGTTATAAGTAATACATTAAACGTTATAGAAGGTAAAATGTTTGTTTATTATAGTGTCAGCGCTATTAAAAGAGCTACACATTACAGTTTATAATACCCTAGATGCCAAGCATCCGACAGACATAGAGATCTTCCGGTCCAAACGCCTTCATTTATAGGATATTGCCACTGTGACAACACATACTAAATCACATAATTATATTTGTTTATCGATTTCTGTCTATACAATTATTCGAATAAAGAATCTTTCAAAATATGAACTTATTATTGAAAATGTCTAACAGCTATTCATTGTTATACAGGATATCTTTGGTTTTTGTCAACAACAAAACAACAACAACAACTTAAACCGCAATAAATCGAATATAGAAATCCTCGAATACCACGTAGATGTCGAAAACGGCACTGGACCCGTTCCATTCCAATTTTGGTATAGTTGGTCACTGTAACAACTTAAATTCTACAGGGTATAATTGGTCACTGTACATACCTCAATTATACAGGGTATAATTATTTACTGTAACAACCTAAATTCTACAGGGTATAATTGGTCACTGTAAATACTTAAATTCTACAGGGTACAATTGGTCACTGTAACAACCTAAATTATATAGCGTATAATTGGTTACTTTAACAACCTAAATTCAACAACGTATAATTGGTCACTGTAACAACTTATATTCTACAGGGTATAATTGGTCACTGTTCCTACCGAAATTCTACATGGTATAATTGGTTATTGTAACAACTTTAATTATACAGGGCAATTGGTCACTGTTTCTACCGAAATTATACAGGGCATAATTGGTTACTGTTCCAACCAAAATTATACAGGGTATAATTGGTCACTGTTCCTACCTACATTATACATTGTATAATTGGTCACTGTATCTACCTATAATCTATATTGCTAAAACCCTTGACGGCTAAACTGTTACTGTTTTAGTATAAGTTATGATCGTCATTGTCTGATCATCATTGCAGTGCGTATTACTTCTTTAGTTACTTATCCCCTGTCGTTGAACTGCCATATGTTTAAACCGTGATGTGCCATATTAAGTTGTTTTGATTGTATTGTGTTTTACGCCGCTTTCAACAATTTTTCAGTTATATCACATCGATTACTGTGGAAGTAACTAGGACTACTTAGGAAATAGATCTCATTTTGAGTGATATACCGGCTCGTATATCACGATTGGGAGTTCAGGTGTGTAGTAATTAATCACGAAGGCCGAATCGCCTGAGTGATTAATTTATACACACCTGAACGACAAATCGTGATATAAGAGCCGGTATAACACTCAAAATGAGATCAATTTCAATTCTAGCACTTGTTTATAACTTAAAGGGATACAAATTAAGGGGGAACTAGGTTTTGACATGACGTTGTTTTCCTTGATAAAATCACGTGTAGGCTATTCTATCTTTACTCCCCATTGTATTTGTTTTGGCAATATTCGATTTTGTCAACTAACAAAACATTTTGAAATCAGTTTTATTAACAGTCTATGGACATTTTATTTTTATTATACCCTTTTCAATTGTTCTTAAACTCATCATGGGCAATTTGTTACTCATTCTAACACAACGTCTTCGACCGCGCCAAAAATGTTGGTTAAACACGTGATTGACGTCATTTCTAACAGTTACGTCACCGTTACAATTCAAATTTCCAAACGGCATTTACAACAAAATCTCGTGACTTCATTCATAAAATGTCAAGCAAAACGTAGTAACGCATGCGCTCTGAGAAACGTTGTATGAAAAATACTCGGGAGGGAATTTCAACAGCCAAAAATAGTTCCGGAAATTTAGAGTGATATACTGCATTTAGATCACGCTCAAATCCTTCTTTGTGTATAGAAGAGAAATTGTCACTAGTGTTAGAATGGTCCATTTATCATGAGACAAGGCATGCAGTGGTAATGATAACCCAAATTAAGTTGTTATACATTATAAATTGTACATTATAGAAAGTAAAATGTTTGTGTATTATAGAGTCAGCGCTATAAAAAGAGCTATACATTACAATTTATAATATATTCTAGTTGCTAAGCATCAGGCAGACATGGAGATATTTTGGTCCCAATGCCTTCATTTCTAGTAGTTTCAACACTTACCAGATCATATATATATGAACTTATTATTGAAAATGCCTAACAACTATTCATTGTTATACAGGTTATTTTTGTTTTTTATTGATTTTTCAACAATAACAACAACAACAACTTGAACCGCAACAAATCGAATGTAGAAATCGTCGAATACCACGTAGATGTCAAACACGGCACTGGACCCGCGCCGATGCAAATTTGGGTGAATCGTCACTAATGATAAGGACTAATTTTAAATGAAAACATCTAGAATGTTGTGTCCCGATTAGCTTCTCATAATGTTTAGCATCTGCGATATGTATAACTATTTTGTTATTGGAACATTATTTATCTGCTTGATACAATACATCGGTAATTATATTTAGTTGAATGGTGTTTAAGTTCGTTTCAACTTTTTTCTAGGTAATTTACAAGTACTTATATCTCTAAATGTATAAGCTGAGCTATTGCGATTGCCAGATGTCCGTCGTCCTATCGACCAGTCGCCCAGTCGTCCGGACGACCGTCAGCATCATTTTCTTTTATTGACATCTCCTCCTAAACGGCTGTTTTGATTTTGAGCTCACCTGAGCGGAATCAGAAAGTGATTAAAATGTTACTACTTTAAACATCTTCCTGTCTGAAAGTACTTGCTAGATTGATTAATCTGCACAAAGTTGCCTTGAACGATCCTCTATCAATTCTACCAAAATTGTTTACATTTGTCTGATCTTTTAAAAACATATGTATGGTAACATTTTCAAAGTCTTCTCCTATAAAAGAACTGACCATATGCTTCTAATACACGTTTAATAATTACACTAAGCCGGGTCCTGAATCACTTTTCTTTTACACGTGTAATAATTACACTACGATGGGTGGTCCTGGATCACCTTTCTTATACAAGTGAAATAATTACACTAATATGAGTTGTCCTGGATCAATGCTCCTATACACAGGTAATACTAGCACTAAGGTGGGTTATCCTTGATCACTGCTCCTATACACGTGTACTAATGACACTAAGGTGTGTTGTCCTGTACACGTGTTATAAATACACTAAGGTGGGTTGTCCTTGATAATTGCTCCTATACGCGTGATATATTAACACTAAGGTGGGTTGTCCTGTATTACTACACCTATACATGTGTTATAATTACACTAACGTGGGTTGTCCTGTATCACTACTCCTATACACGTGTTATAATAATACTAAGGTGGGTTGTCCTGTATTAATACACCTATACACGTGTTATAATTACACTAACGTGGGTTGTCCTGTATCACTACTCCTATACACGTGTAATAATTACACTAAGGTGGGTTGTCCTGTGTAACTACTCCTATACACATGTAATAGTTACACTAAGGTGGGTTGTCCTTGATCACTGCTCCTATACACGTGTAATAATTACACTAGCGTGGGTTGTCCTGAATCACTGCTCCCATACACGTGTAATGATTACACTAAGGTCGGTTGTCCTGGACCATTGCTCCTATACACGTGTAGAAATGACACTAAGATGTGACCTAGACCACTGATCCTATACACCTTTAATAATAACACTAAGGTTGGTTGTCCTGGATCATTGCTTATATAGACTTGTAATAATGACAGTAACGTGGGTTGTCCTGGATCACTTCTCAGATACACGTGTAATAATTACACTAAGATGCGTTGTTTTCGATCACTGCTTCTATACACGTATAATAATTACACTAAGCTGGCTTGTTTTCGATCACTGCTTCTATACACGTGTTATAATTACACTAAGGTGGATTGTCCTTGATCACTGCTCCTATATATGTGTAATAATTACACTAAGCTGGATTGTCCTTGATCCCTGCTCCTATATACGTGTAATAATTAAACTAAGCTGGATTGTCCTGGATCACTGCTTCTATACACGTGTAATAATTACACTTAGGTCGGTTGTCCTGGATCACTGCTCCTATACACGTATAATAATTACACTAAGCTGGGTTGTTTTCGATCACTGCTTCTATTCACGTGTTATAATTACACTAAGGTGGATTGGTTTTGATCACTGCTCCTATATACGAGAAATAATTACACTTAGGTGGGTTGTCCTGGTTCACCGCCTCTATACACGTGTAATAATTACACTAAGTTGGGTTGTTTTCGATCACTGCTTCTATACACGTGTTATAATTACACTAAGGTGGATTGTTCTTGATCACTGCTCCTATATACGTGTAATAATTACACTAAGCTGGATTGTCCTGGATCACTGCCCCTATAAACGTGTAATAATTACACTTAGGTGGGTTGTCCTAGATCACTGCTCCTATACACGTTTAGTAATTACACTAAGCTAGGTTGTTTTCGATCACTGCTTCTATACACGTGTTATACTTACACTAAGGTGGATTGTTCTTGATCACTGCTCCTATATACGTGTTAAAGTTACACTAAGCTGGATTGTCCTGGATCACTGCTCCTATATGCGTGTAATAATGACACTAAGGTGGGTTGTTCTGGATCACTGCTCCTATATACGTGTAATAATTACACTTAGGTGGGTTGTCCTGGATTACTGCTCCTATATACGTGTAATAATTACACTAAGGTGGATTGTCCTGGATCACTGCTCCTATATACGTGTAATCATTACACTAAGGTGGGTTGTCCTGGATCACTGCTTCTATATACGTGTAATAATTACACTAAGGTGGGTTGTCCTGGATCACTGCTCCTATACACATGTAATAATTACACTATGGTGGGTTTTCCTGGATCACTGCTCCTTTATACGTATAATAACTACACTGAGGTGGGTTGTACTGGATCACTGCTCCTATACACGAATAATAAGTACACTAAGTTGGATTTTTCTGGATCACTGATGAAAAACACGCGTATTAATAACACTAATGTTTGTTGTCCTGGATCATTGCTCCTATACATGTGTAATAATAACACTAAGCTGTGTTGTCCTGGATCATTGCTCCTATACACATGTAATAATTAACTTAGGTTGGTTGTCCTGGATCACTGTTTCTATACACGTGTAATAATTACACTAAGGTCGGTTGTCCTGGATCACTGATCCTATACTTGTGTAACAATTACACTAGAGTGAGTTTTCCTAAATAACTGATCATATACACGTGTTATAATTAAGCTTACATAGGTTTTTCTGGAGCATAGATCAGTTGATTATTTCGACGTGGTAAACATTCGTTCTTAAGATACGCGTAAATTTTTATGAGAACTTTGAAGTTTAATTACGCATAAACCTCAATTGGAAAAACACATGACCATTGGAACAAGAGCTCGAGGCTCAGAGGCTCCTGTCACACGAGTTGCTAATAAATTACTATATTTGTTTTTAAGATGCTGACACATTTTTCGGGAAGCTTTTGATATGTGTATGTCATTTTACGTTATACATCATAATATTGTTAAAATTATACTAGTTTTCCCCTACCTCTCTCTTTCTCTGTCCTCCTCTCTCTGTCTGTCTCTCTCACTCTCATTATGTATCTCTCTCTGTCTCTGTCTTTGTCTCAGTCTCTGTCTTGTCTCGCTCTGTCTTTTCGCTCCCTCACTCCCTATAATATACTTTTTTATTGTTTGTCGGTGTCTGTTGTTCTCTTTTACCTTTCTGTCTATCTGTCATTATGTCTTTCTGTATTTTAGTTTTTGGGTTGTCTGTCGTTCTGTCTCTATGTATCTTCGTTTGTTCCCCTCTTCTTCTCTGTCTCTAAATAATTATCTTATTTTCCTGTCTTGCACACACTTATCTCTCTATCTCACTGTTTTTCTGTCTTTTTGTCAGTTTGTTCTATTATCTAACTCTCTCTCTCTCTCTCTCTCTCTCTCTCGCTCTCTTATCTCTCTCTTTCTCTATCCCCCCCCTCTCTCTCTCTCTCTCTCTTCCTCTCGCTCCCTATCTTTCTCTCTCTTTCTCACCCCCTCCCTGTCTCCCCCTTTCTCTATTTGTTTCGCTCCCTCTTTCCCTATCCTTTCTCTCTCTCTCTCTCTCTCTCTCTCTTTTTTCAGGTAAATATGTGTGTTTGCCGGTTTTGTTGGGTAGGTTACATCATTCTCTCTTTAACTCTTTTCTATTTGTTGCTCTCTCACCGTTTGTCTGTCAGTCATTATATATGTATGTGTGTATGTCTTTCCTGCTATCTGTCTCTATGTCTCTCACTGTATCACTCTTTTGCTCTCACTCTTACCCTCTATATATATGTCTATGTCTCTCTTTTTCTATCTCCCTGTCTCTGTTAGATCTCGGTTACTCTTTCTCTTCTTCTGTCTGTCTGTGTGTATGTATGTCTGTCTGTCTGTCTGTCTCCCCTATCTTTCCCTTTATCCATTTCTCTCTCTATCTATTAATGGCATATGATTAACTTTGATACTATACTGAAATTTATTTATTCATCATTTATTTATTCATTAATTGATCGTTCTTTGCATTTATTCATTTATTTTGGATATTCATTTTGAAAATTTGGACTTCCGTGTGAACACGCTGCATCGCCAATGCATCCGTTTGATTTTATATTAAGAAATAAGGACACTTAGATCGAAATTAAAAAGAAAAGAGAAAGGACGGTACATTATATTTTTTCAATATTATTCCACATGTCAAGGCTTGAAGCTTAATGTTATCGCAAAATATAATTTTGTATATAATAACCTTTTATAAAATCATGAGCTCATGTGTCAGTAAGTAATTGACAAATTTGAATTCCACGTGAGAGAAGTTACTCTTTCTTTAATGGTGTTCTCTCTATTTGTTTTATGAGTTTTGTGGACCATCGAGTATCTTGCAAGAAAATGGAATATCCTTAGCAAACACGTACGTAACGTTTACCTTCTTTTCTCCTTCCATGCATTCATGTTGATATCTCAGTTGTTAACAAGCTAAGTGTTTCCTTTTAAGTTATGTTCGAAATATATACAAATAAACAAAACATGGATTATTTCCAAATCCCAATAGATTAAAGTAAAATATATATATATAATATATATAATGTTGGTAGAAACGAGATATCAATAAAGTTTCATTTTGACAATTTTAGAAAACATCTAAATATCAAAATCAAATATATAGATATATAATAGTTGGATCATTGAGGTTTAACACCATTGTCAACATATTATACAACAAATGCATGGTATTCATATCTTAAAAACGCTATAATGGCCACCTTTTGAAAATGAATTGCTTCTATTCAGTAACCTAAATGAGATCAGGTAGTTTCCTGTGTTTATTGCCAGTCCTTCCGGTACATATATCCTGACAAAATCAGTCCAGACTTACAATTGTGTTACGTTATATGCAATTCTATAAATACATATGAAAAATGTTGATTATTTGTATTTGTCAGTACGTTTTCTGATCCATTGTCTCATTGTCGTTGTTTAGACATTGCAGTAAATTATATTGCTATTGTGTTTTCGACACCCGTTGCCAATCAGTCGGTAATATGATACCCATGCCTGATAAGCCACACCCTTTGCATACTAATGCATACTAATGCATACACGGGCCCCGCCTACATGTCATGTATGATACATGCTCGTCACATAGTTATTTATTTGTATACTTGTCATTACAGTTAGTATAGAATGAGTGTAGTGGATCAGAATTATTCTATTCTGTTCTACGGAACGAATGTCTACACGGTTATTGTGTCATAATGTGTACGAAAATTCAGCGATTTGAGGACAAAGAAAACGGCTCGAAGAATTTTGCTGAAATTCCGCACACTTATAGAACTCAATATGATATAGGTCTGGACGTGTTCGTTATATCTGGGAAAAATCTAGTTTCAGAGATTTTTTAGGTTAAAACCCGAACAATTGACATTTTCACAACATATTTCTGTAGATCTCGCACCAGCAAATAACGGAATCAGCTAGAACCCTGAAATTCGACTTAAAACTTGTCCGAGATCAAGTGCAAACAACGGTGTTTTTAGATTTTTCATACATTGAGATTGGATTCTTGGAGAAAGCTTTAATAGGGGTTCTTGACTTAAAAATTGTCCATTGGCGCGGCTTAGCTGCAGCCGAATGGCTTGATTGACAGGTGACGTCAAGACCTTGAGATTTCAAGTTGTCTCTAAATTCCACATTGTACTGCGAACAAATCGGATTATTCGAAAAGGTATGTTGAAATTCAATCTGTATTGTTATATTGTCCACAGAAGTTTGAAATACCAAAATTCTCGTTCAAGTAAGGGCGCAAAACAGTTCTAGTTCTAGAAGTTCTAGAAATCTAAAAAAATAATAATATCAAAATGGCGACCTTCAATTTCAAATTGTATTGTTTGCACAAAGTTTTCATTGTAAATATTACAGGTACGTCACAAGCCCGAACACATTTTCACTGGCCTTAATTAATTTTTCCACAAATCGGTCTTGCTTTCCTAATGTGAATAGAACATTATCAAGTCTGTTGTTTTGATTTTCAAACAGATCGAAAGTCGACATTAGCATATATATAAAAAGTGCAACTTCGTATATGGTAATGTCGAATTCCTGTGATTTCACTGAATATTTGGTCCCAAAAACTGACCATCATCAAACAAGGACATTATCAATGGATGAGAGGGCTTTAGCCTTCAGGTGTATGCTTTTGTAATGCTTTTGTTTATTACATATTATCAGGAACCCTGTAATATAGTGTCCATGATATTATGTACAAAAGGCCGCCCAACCCGACATAAAGCCATACTCCTAGACATAAGAATTTGACCACATCTGCTGTAGACGACTTGTTGGGCTTTTTCTTTTGTCAAAATGTTTTCTACTCTATCTCTGAATTCAACCGTCGTTTGTCCTTCGATATTCATACAAGAAGGACATGAGCAGTGGGCAAGATGGATTTATTTGCAATTTGCAGAGTATGGTGTTTTGATGTGTTAGTTCATGAATGTGTGGCGTTACATATTATGTCTTTGAATTATAATCGAACGACCATCAGGTAAGCTGGTACTATTGTGATTCATTCAAAACGGCTTATCATGGCCCATTTGTCACACATTGTGGTCAGTTAGTTTATTCTAAGCACATTTGTGCACATGATATGTTTATTTCTAGGCCCAATGTGAGTCTTGTTGTTTTTTTAAACCTTTGTGTCACGAAACCATATTAGAGAGAAACATGAGATTTATTTGCATTGTTCCGGTTTAGGTTAGGAGTAACCGTTCATGTTTTACATGCTTGTAAAGACAACCGAAATGTGCAGAATCAGAGTGTTTTGCCGAGCCATAATGTAATTTTGAGCTGCATCCTCACAAGCATATGATTATCTAAATATGTTTTAAGCACCTCATAATATTCTTTCAATGTCAGAATCGTTCAATGCTTCTTATTACTTAAAATGAAACTAGGATTCCGTTTCGCACCCAATGTTTAACGCACTCATAGTCATAGTCAAATGTGAAGTTGTGAACAGTATGTACAGTCTTTCGTTCATCTGCTCCTCTGATAAGTAGAACCACTGATGATATTCTGTGTTCATACATGTTGTAATCTTGCGTCACCTTGAGGCAGAAATTCTAGTGATGGTTTAGATCGTGTTATTGTTACTTCATAATGGATAAAGATAATATTTCTTTATATTTAGTTAATACCAATTTGTATTCATTTAACCGATGGGTCAGCTTATTTATAAGTGATCAATTGGTGGGTCCATCTGTGTGAATGTCTATAATCTAATGAACCGGGGCAGATCTGTAGCAAGGACAATTCGTTATCCAAGTTACCTAAAATTGGTCTTGTCAGTTACATAACTTGTGAAGCCTTTATCCGATCATCACCAAATTTAGACAATATGTTTATGCACAGAATATCTTGGTCAGGTTTGATAACTTACAACGTTATCTTAGTCACTACACAATTATGTCCCTCGAAATGGCCAAAACTGTACTAACAGTGTCCGCTCTCTAAGTTTGGATGATGTACAACCAATTATCACTATACTTGGTCTCAAAAAAACAGGACGGGCGTATTTTGTGACATTTGGCGCTCTTTTTTAGATTGAAATTGAAGTGGTTTGGGGGCACAGCCTCGGATCAGATTTTAAATTTGCTTGGCAATATGAAATAAACTATTCTAACATTCATTCAAAAGGGCAGATGTTGCCCCATGTGTGGCAAATTATCTTCATTCTGTACAGGTTTATTCAGATACATGTTAAATATATGGCAAAGATTTATGGATGCAAGTCCCCTGGCTGAAATCATGCTTTTTTCATGCGCATGTACGTTTTTAAGATGATGTAAACAATTATTATTATATGTGCAAATAGACTTGTTTTTATATACGCACAGAATGTATTATAGTTTTACCTTCGGCGTACGGCCGGGCGGGCAGGCGGCGTCCAGTGTGTGGTCAGCTAAATAAGTTTAGAAGCCTTTATCCAAACATCACCAAATTTGGTCAAAATGTGTATTGGCATAATATCTCGGACAATATGTTGATGCACAGGATTCGATAACTTTCCACGTTATCTCAGTTACTACATACTTATATCTTGAAATGGCCAAAACTCTACTAACTGTGTCCACTCTCGAAATTTGCCTGAAGTACAACCAATTATCACTATATACTTGGTCTCAAAAAAACAGGACATGCATATTTTGTGATATTTGGCGCTCTTGTTAAGATTGAAATTGGGGGTGCAGCCCCTGATCAGAATTAACCCTTTCCCTCATAAGACAATTCTGCAGCAGACGACTTTGAACAGATTTTGTCAAATAATAGAAAATCTCTATAATTGAATGAATAACCTTTGACTAAGAGTGGAAAACATTGTGTCAAAAGGAGAAATTGCTCGTTTTGAGCAATTTCTTCTTTTGTCACTATGTTTTCAAAAAAGCCGTCTGCTGCAGAGGCGTCAGAAAGCGTCTATATGAGGGAAAGGGTTAAGATGCGTTTGGCAATATGAAATAAACTATTATAACATTCATTCAAAATGGCTGATAGTGATCAATGTGTGGCAAATTATCTTCAATCTGTACAGATGTCTCGTCAGATGTATGTTAGTTTAAAGTTCCTTCATGCATAAATGTATAGTGTTGCTTTCATTTAAATCTTTTGCAGTTGTACAAAATGTTCCGGTTACAACAATTTCGTCAATATTTGAAATGGTTGATGGTGGATTTTTCAAGGACGGTCAATGAGATCAGAGTTGTTATCTTTGTTATGTTATTTGGCAGTGCGCTATTTAACATGGCTGTTGTGATAATCCCTCTTACTGCATGATGTCTATAAGTTGACAAAGCCTGATCAAGGGTGGCGGTTAAAATGTCGGAAAAAATTCAGACAATCTCTATGAAAATCTCACTTCTACAGGCACATGGTTAAAGCTAATTAATAACGCCCCTAAATGGAGGAAACTAAGAAGAAAACCAGCAAAAACAATGAAAACCTAGAGAAATTGCAAGCATAGTCTGTTACATGTGTATGCTGGCCATACTCATTGAACTGGGTCAATCCACATCATATCTAATGCTCTGTGTTTACCAAGTACCAGCAACAATTTTAATACAATTTACTAATACAAAGGGGGGATAAACTTATATAGCAAGCATAGACAATAAACAGATATCCAATTATACCATGTTTAGGTTGGCTTTACACTTTACACAGTGTCATGTCAACATGCACATGTATTTTACTTTGTCTGTTAACTGTATCTACCAACAATAAAGGACACTTATTCCGGAAAATACTTATTGATCACTTCCATCAAGGTAACTAGTGTTCCTAACTAGGTGATATGTGAAACACATCAGTTTGTTTTAGTGATTGGCCTTATGTTGATTAGGTAACAGCATTCTGACCTTTTTTGTTTGTGCATTATAAGTGTCATTATGGTAAAGCATCTTTTTGACTGCCTGTTTTATTAACTGAATCTGCATTGTTTGAAAATACCTAGAAATTGCCTTTGGCACAGAAAGAGTTAATTTAAATCTTTATGTGCCAAAGGCAATTTCTAGGTATTTAACTTAAATGAAAAGAATGTTATGCTATAGTTTTCACTTGTTTGTAAGTGTGTTTGTTTTTAAATTTTGAATAACTTTAGTAAATATGTATATTGTATATGTGTCTCTGAACAGATCATTAACCTTTTCCCACCTAAGTACGCATTTTGATGCATCAGCAGCCAATAACTTTTGAAAACATCGTGACTAAAAGGAGAAATTGCTCAAAACAATGTTTTGAACCTTTTTAAGTAATTAAGTCACTAATTGAACCTACATTAGCCTCTTCAAATATTGATTAAATTATGTCAATCCTTGATAAACATGGCTTTTCTACTTGTAATTGCATTTGAAAAACTTCTTATATTCATGTTTTACATAGCAAATAGGTGAGATGGTATAAGGGACATGGTTGCATAAGTCTAAACAGTAATAATAATATTATAGTGTTGTAAGATAACAATTCAATGTTTAGAAATACATCATTTGTTAGGGTTTTAGCTCACCAGAGCATGAAATGCTCTAGATGAGTTTTTGTGATCGTCTTTTGTCCGTCTTCCGTTGTTCGTCGTCAACATTTGCTTGTTAACACTCTAGAGGCAACATTTTGCATCCAATCTTCATGAAAGTTAATAAGAACATATATCTCCATAAAATCTAGGCCAAGTTCGAAACTGGAACACTCTGGAAGCCGCAGTTTTAGCTTGAGCATGTTGAAACTTTGAAATATTTGTCTTAGTGATATCTGGATCACGTTTGAATATAAGTTATGTCGGGTTAAAAACTAGGTTACTAGAATAAATTGAAGGAAAAGCATGTTAACACTCTGGAAGCCACATTTTTGGCTTGAGCATGTTGAAACTTTGTCAGAATGTCTGTCTTAATAATATTGGTTTCTACATGTTGAAACTTTGTCAAAATGTTTGTCATAGTGATATCTGGATCACGTTTGAATATAAGTCATGTCGGGTTAAAAACTAGGTCACTAGGCCAAATTTAAGGAAAATCTTGTTAACACACTTGAAACTGCATTTTGAACTTGAGCATGTTGAAACTTTATCAAAAAGTTTGTCCTGATGATATCAAGGCCAAGTTCGAATATGGGTTTTGTTTGGTTAAAAACTAGGTCACTAGGCAACATTTAAGGAAAATCGTTAACATTCTGGAAGCCACAGTTTTGTCTTGAGCATGTTGAAACTTTGTCAAAATGTTTGTCTTAGTGATACATGTATCTAAGCCAAGTTGGAATATGTCGGGTCAATAACTAGGTCACTAGGTCAAGTTTAAGGAAAATCTTGTCAACAACCTGGAAGCCGCATTTTAAATTTAAACATGTTGAAACTTTGTTAGAATATTTTTCTTAGTAATATCTAGACCAAGTTCGAATATGGGTCATATCAGGGCAAAAACTAGGTCACTAGGACAAATTTAAAGAAAATCTTGTTAACACTCTTTAAGCCACATTTTAAATTTAAGCATGTTGAAACTCTATCAGAAAATTTGTCCGGATGATATCTAGACCAATTGCAAATATGAGTCATGTCCTGTCAAAAACTAGGTCACTAGTCCAAATTTAAGGAAAATAATGTTAACACTCTGGAAGCCACATTTCAGCATGTTGAAACTTTGTCAGAATGTTTGTCTTAGTGATATATAGGTGCAGTTTGAATATAGGTCAGGTCAAGTTAACAACTAGGTCACTATGCCAAATTGAAGAACAATCTAGTGAACACTATATAGATCGCATTTTGGACTTGAGCAGCTTGAAATTTTGTCAGAAAGTTTGTCTTGATGATATTGCCATTGGCTTAAATAGCCCTTTCTCAGGTAAGTGATTCCAGGGCCTCATGGCCGTCTTGTTTAAATTACAACTAACCTCGGATTTATTAGGAATTCTTTTTTTGGTAAAGAACATGAGGCATTTAATACCATTTGTGACTTTCTTTGAGGACAATCTTGATCGTAAATTAAATGTGTTTAGCTACATTTGGAGACCTTATAGTTTTAACTGGTAAAATACCTGGTCTAGCCAGGAGTTCTGAGTTCAAATCTCAGTGGGGACAAAATGACACTGTAGCTAAATACATACAATTTAATCAATCTGAGCACAGCTTTTGTGATAATCCCCAATCCATCATGCAACATCCACCAGCAACCATTTATTTAAACAACATCTGCTTTTAAACTACTTGATCGATTTTAACTGAACTGCACAAAAATATTGATTTGGTGTCCTCTTTCAAAATGTTCAAAGGAATAAATGCTGTGTTGAGTTCTGGAAACTAACCCATCAAGTGACACAATGTTTAGGTATTCTGGTATTTCTGTATAATTTGGCAGGAAAACTCCTTATGTAACCCTAGTTAAACATATTCAAATCATATTGATTATTTGATTTTTTTTATCCGCAGTGGCATGAGAAAAAGAGTAAGTTGCTGGTATAATTTCAAAGTTATAACACTCTTGCATTATTTTTCCTTATGTGACCATCCATACAATTATTCAAGTCATATTTATTAATTAAAAAACAACGTTGCCAGGCAGCATCAGAGTTAGGGGTCTTGTTTCAAGGTAATTTGGCTTAAAAAAACATTAATAAACAATAACGTTTTCCTCATTGAAAAAAAGTCATATGATGAGAAGGGTGTCGATTTTACAGCAATTATAAATGCAAGACACTGAAACAATTTTTCCTTTATGCAGAACCATTTTGACGCGTATCTACAGCAGAAGACTCTGGAAAATATTGTGTTAAAAGGAGATCGATTTATCAGTACGAGCCAGATCTCTTTATGTTGCAATATTTTTAAATCTGTACAATATAAGACTTTCATTGGGAACAAATCCATAGTTTTGCCTATAATATGATTAAAGAGTCGTCTGCGCATCATGTATGTCCTTTGATTCGAAATTTTCCCATTTTAAAATTTACAAATGTGCATTTTTGAAGTATAATTGAAATCCAATAGAAGAAATGTGAAACTTTTTACATGATAACCATGTTCACTTGACATATTTAACAACACAAATTGATATCAACAATCGTGGTTTTTAAACATGATTGAAAACATTGAAGGAAAAAAAAAAAGATTATTTCTAATGAAGCACTAAGAACAATGTTTGGTTGCATTGTTTTCGGGTACAATGCCATTGATATATAATTAGAACAAAACCATTAATGTTAATGTTAAATATACATATACATGTTGTTTACTTTCAGAAATAGACACCATTAAAAGACCCAGTTTCAACATGGGACGTTGATTATAAAGCACTAATTGCCGAACATAGACATCATCAGCGAAAGCTCCACCTATGCCTAGTACATTCTTCAGCAGCAGGCGGGCAGCTAGTTGTGATCAGTCACTACCTAATCTACGGTTGCTGACAAATTGGTTCACTCCTTTATAACCAGCTAAGTTACAACCAGTATTTGAGCCTAAAACTAACAAGTCAACACGCCAGTTGTGAGAAGTGTGTGCCGAAAGACTACGGTCAGGCCCAACAGGATTCACAGACATCAGATGTTAGTACGTCAATTTGAAGTGATGCCATTCACAGTTGGTGGCACTAGGGTATGCAATTTCCCCCTAACAAAATATGTTTGAATGTCACCTCTCGTATGGAATCACTAGCAATAAACAATTGACATTTACATATACATGCTGTAAACACATGGAATGTGAAGTGATCTAAGGCTACCTTGAACTTTATTACACTTTAGTCCAGTTCATGAAAATTGTGCATTTTGGGACATGATGATGAGCATAAATGCTTTAACGTTATTTGCAACTTCAACAACCTCAAATACATGAACTATGAAGTCATTTAATGGTTCTTTAAACGTAGGCTAACTTTTAGCCTTTTCAATGATTTAATTGTGCACTTTGGGACATGATGATGAGCATAAATGTTTAAAACTGCTTCCTGAGGGATAACAATCTTGAATACATAAACTTGAGGTCAGAATAATAAAAATAATTAATGTTTTCTTTAATTGATAGTTTGGTTGTATGTGAAGACTTTCCTTTTGATAGCTCTTGTTCAGTGCCTGTTGTGTTGGGGTGCATCCTTATGGTGTAATGGTAAACACACTTGTAGTGCTTTCGGTTCGAATCCGAATGGGGAACCTGACACACAGACTGAGTTGTACAATCTAAAATAATTTTATTTCTTCAGCCAGATTATTATAACAAATAACAACCAATATGACAAACAGATGATCATTATAGCATTATAACGGTATAATGACTTGTTTTCTATTCCATAATTTCAATTATGTATTAATTTATTTTTCCAAAATACGCCAGTTTCGGAACAATGTTGGTCATTGACAATGCAAATACTTGAAACATTAAAATAATATATTCAGCATTGTATGTGGTCGGTTTGTAGTTCTGATGCAATGCTGCTCCTCTCCACTCATTCTATCCCGCGAAACCCTTAAGGTGTCGCCTTTTTAGTAAACAGTAGTAAGTTATATACCGTAATCTCATGGAATGAAGATAGCCACCCTGTATCATTGTTTTATTTATTTTATGCTCACTAAACAACAAGTTCCATTCGTTCGTGCACTTCTGCTTTTTGTTTACTTTTTGGGCTTTTTCTGTGCAACGCCAATTTCATAGTGAAATAAGGGAAATCTTCCATGGATAATCATCTACAAAGATTACTCTTCATTGGTCGGATAATATAGCCGCCAGGGGCAAGAGAAGTTGGCCTTATATACGTTTATATATAAAGTCCTAATTGGTAGATTCTCTCTTTTTAAACTGCTGTAAATGATCAAAGGGAAATAATTATAATCGGCTTGTCGGGCACAAAGTAACGGACGAATACGTAATACTGAAGTTGTTTCCCATTAAACACTAATGATTTTAATGAAAGTTAAAAGCGTCTTTTATAAAGTTGAATACCATCCGATTGATTTGTAAGCAAAACTTTGTTTGCTTTTAGCTATATTTACATTTCAAGAGACAGTTTTCTCTGTTTTAGACCACCAGTCTTTCTGGTACATATATCTTGACAATATCAGTCCAGACTTGCATTTGGATTACGTTATATGCAATTCCATGAATTCATAGGAAAAAATGTTGACCATGTTTGTTTGCCCGTACGTTCTTTTGATCCCTTGTCTCATTCTCGTTTTATATACATGGCAGTAAATCATATTTCTATTGTATTTTTGATACCTGTTGTCAATCAGTCGGTAATATGATACCAATGCCTGATAAGCCACATCCCTTGAATACAGCTGCATACACGGGCCCCGTCTACAAGACATGTATAATAAAATGTATGCTCGCCACTGGTCGTAGTTAGTTATGTCTGCATACAGTGCATACTATGGTTAACGTACGCATCTGTTTGCGTAAAGTGCATATATATGCTAGTCATAACAGTTAGTAAACACCATTTAGTAAGTTCAGTAGTGAATATTTCACCTCGACGTAAAAATGCAGGTAACTCAATATTTTCCAATGGCTAGGCTAAATAACGTAAATAAATGACAGTTTAACTATATAAACGATATTTGGGTGCCCTTGCAGCTCAATTTTAAGTAATAGAGTCTAGAAAGACGTTTATAATGTGCGATATATGTACAGACCGTATTACAATCTCACGTAATTATGACGTCGACGTTATTCATTTGAAATTTTACAGACAATTTTGTTTTCAACGTCGATTTAAAAAAAAATCTAGTTCTACGACATATCGATTTTTTTCGATGAATCTAATCTAAATTGTTTCGAGACGAAGATATTCAAATTCAAGTAGGTTCATTGAACCATACTTTTGAGAGAAAAAAGTCAGTTATTTAACCATGGGAGTTGAATAAAAGGTAGCATTTAAGATTTAGAAAATTGCAATATCGTAAAATCCCCATGCTCTGTAATTACAAGATGCTTGAAAAATATGATTTACAATAAGGCCAATACTTTACATGAAAAAGGAAAGTTAAATAATGAAAATCATATTACATATACGATCGATATGATGTCATTTCATGATCTGATGTTATATCTTGTTAAATCAGCTGTGTTCATTGCAGTAACACCACCACGGGAGCGGGAGGTTGTGCGTTAGATCCCCGGCTGAGTCAGACTAAATACTTAAATAGTGTAGTAATGGCTGACCTCCTTGGCTCAGAGTTTCGGAGTTAGCATAACAACTGACTGGCTGGTGTCAGGTTGAATGGAACAGTAGTAGTGGTAACTTACCCAACAAACGCCGTTATATAACGGAAAAACTCTTGAAAGCGGCGTAAATCAACATTACAATCAATCAATTATTGCAGTTTCGTGACGCTAGTATTGTTCTTCATGTGGGCGGTGACGGAATATACGTGACATATTTCACATCATTATACCATCAGACCTGACTTATCTTTCACAATTAAATAAATATGTCTCATCCATGTATATTACTATAAATTGTCTGTATATCAATGCTTCAACTAGTGTTTTAACATGCCAGTTTAATGGTAGCATTGTTAAGCAGTACAAAATCTGCTCATATTCAATTCCATGTTCCCTTTTAAAATCTAAGAGTACATTCCACTATTTCGATTATGAAATAATGTATGTAGAAAGAAGAACATATATCGGATACATGCATCACTCGAAATCGTATTATACTGTCTTGGATTCCATGTAACATGTGCTCCAATAAACATTAAATCGTGTTATGCTGTCTTAGATACCATGCAACATTTGCTCCAATAAACATTAAATCATATTATCCTGTCTTAGATTCAATGCAACAAGTGCTGCAATACAAATTAAATCGTATTATCCTGTCTTAGATTCAATGCAACACGTGCTTCAATAAACATTAAATCGTATTAGCCTGTCTTATATTCAATGCAACAAGTGCTCCAATAAACATTAAATCGTATTATCCTGTCTTATATTCAATGCAACATGTGATCTAATAAACATTAAATCGTATAATCCTGTCTTATATTCAATGCAACATGTGATCTAATATACGTTAAATCGTATTATACTGTCTTGGAGTCCATGCAACATGTGATCTAATATACATTAAATCGTGTTATGCTGTCTTGGATTCCATGCAACATGTGCTCCAATAAACATTAAATCGTGTAATGTTGTCTTAGATTAAATGCAATAAGTGCTCCAATAAACATTAAATCGTATTATCCTGTCTTAGATGCAATGCAACAAGTGCTGCAATAAACATTAAATCGTATTATCCTGTCTTAGATGCAATGCAACAAGTGCTGCAATACAAATTAAATCGTGTTATCCTGTCTTAGATTCCATGCAACAAGTGCTCCAATAAACATTAAATCGTGTTATGCTGTCTTATAAACAATGCAACATGTGCTCCAATAAACCTTTAATCGTGTTATCCTGTCTCAGATACCATGCAACATGTGATCTAATAAACATTAAATCGTATTATCCTGTCTTAGATTCAATGCAACAAGTGCTGCAATACAAATTAAATCGTATTATCCTGTCTTATATTCAATGCAACAAGTGCTCAAATAAACATTAAATCGTGTTATGCTGTCTTAGATTCCATGCAACATGTGCTCCAATAAACATTAAATCGTGTTATACTGTCTTAGATACCATGCAACCTGTGCTCCAATAAACATTAAATCGTGTTATCCTGTCTTAGATTCCATGCAACAAGTGCTCCAATAAACATTAAATCGTGTTATGCTGTCTTAGATACCATGCAACATGTGCTCCAATAAACATTACATCGCGTTATCTTGTCTTAGATTCCATGCAACATGTGCTTCAATAAACATTAAATCGTATTATCCTGTCTTAGATTCAATGCAACAAGTGCTGCAATACAAATTAAATCGTGTTATCCTGTCTTAGATTCCATGCAACAAGTGCTCCAATAAACATTAAATCGTACTATCCTGTCTTAGATTCAATGCAACAAGTGCTGCAATACAAATTAAATCGTGTTATCCTGTCTTAGATTCAGTGCAACAAGTGCTCCAATAAACATTAAATCGTGTTATCCTGTCTTATATTCAATGCAACAAGTGCTCCAATAAACATTAAATCGTATTATCCTGTCTTATATTCAATGCAACAAGTGCTCCAATAAACATTAAATCGTACAATCCTGTCTTAGAGTCCATGCAACAAGTGCTCCAATAGACATTAAATCGTACTATCCTGTCTTAGAGTCCATGCAACATGTTATCTAATAAACATAAAATCGTATTATCCTATCTTAGATTCCATGCAACATGTGATCTACTAAACATTAAATCGTATTTTCCTGTCTTAGATTCCATGCAACATTAACATACTGTTAACAGTAACTGGGAGAAATAAGCGCTGACATTTGAGTCCAAATCTCCCTGTTTCAAACAGCCCCTGTGGCTGGGAGATACTCAACGAGAATAGCATGCACAGTTTGTCCCTGTGGCTGGGGGAGGCTCAATAAGACTGACAGGCACTGTCTGCCCTTGTGGGGGGGGGGGGGGGACTCAACAATAATAACAGACACAGTCTGTACCTCCGGCTGGGAGAGACTCAACAATAATAACATACACAGTCTGTACCTCCGGCTGGGAGAGACTCAACAATAATAACATACACAGTCTGTACCTGTGGCTGGGAGATACTCAACGAGAATAACATGCAGAGTCTGTCCCTGTGGCTGGGGGAGACTCAACAAGAATGACAGGCACAGTCTGTCCTTGTGGCTGGGGGAGACTCAACAAGAATGACATGCACAGTTTATCCCTGTGGCTATAGGAGACTCAACAATACTGACAGGCACAGTTTGCACCTATGGCTGGGGAAGCTCAACAAGAATGAGAGGCACTGTCTGCATCTGTGGCTGGGGGAGACTCAACAAGAATGACAGGACTGTCTGTCACTGTGGATGGGGGAGACTCAACAATAATGACAGGCACAGTTTGTCACTGTGGCTGGGGGAGACTCAATAAGAATGACAGGCACTATCTATCCCTGTGACTGGGGGAGACTCAACAATAATGACAGGCACAGTCTATCCCTGTGGCTAAGGGAGACTCAGTAAGAATGACGGGCACAGTGTGTCCCTGTGGCTAAGGGAGACTCAGTAAGAATGACAGGCACTGTCTGTCCCTGTGGCTAAGGGAGACTCAATAAGAATGACAGACACAGTCTGTCCCTGTGGCTGGGGGAGGCTAAATAAGAATGACAGACACTGTATGTCCCTGTGGGTGTTTGATACTTAATAAGAATGACAGGCACTGTCTGTTGCTGTGGCTAGGGGAGACTCAACAATAATGACAGGTACTGTCTGTTGCTGTGGCTAGGGGAGACTCAACAATAATGACAGGTACTGTCTGTCACTGTGGATGCGGGAGACTCAACAATAATGACAGGTACTGTCTGTCACTGTGGATGGGGGAGACTCAACAATAATGACAGGTACTGTCTGTCACTGTGGATGGGGGAGACTCAACAATAATGACAGGCACTGTCTGTCACTGTGTATGGGGGAGACTCAACACTAATGACAGGTACTGTCTGTCACTGTGGATGGGGGAGACTCAACAATAATGACAGGCACTGTCTGTCACTGTGGCTAGGGGAGACTCAACAATAATGACAGGTACAGTCTGTCACTGTGGATGGGGGAGACTCAACAATAATGACAGGCACTGTCTGTCACTGTGGATGGGGGAGACTCAACACTAATGACAAGCACAGTTTGTCCCTGTGGCTGGGGGAGACTCAACAATAATGACAGGCACAGTCTATCCCTGTGGCTAAGGGAGACTCAGTAAGAATGACGGGCACAGTGTGTCCCTGTGGCTAAGGGAGACTCAGTAAGAATGACAGGCACTGTCTGTCCCTGTGGCTAAGGGAGACTCAATAAGAATGACAGACACAGTCTGTCCCTGTGGCTGGGGGAGGCTAAATAAGAATGACAGACACTGTATGTCCCTGTGGGTGTTTGATACTTAATAAGAATGACAGGCACTGTCTGTTGCTGTGGCTAGGGGAGACTCAACCATAATGACAGGTACTGTCTGTTGCTGTGGCTAGGGGAGACTCAACAATAATGACAGGTACTGTCTGTTATTGTGGCTAGGGGAGACTCAACAATAATGACAGGTACTGTCTGTCACTGTGGATGCGGGAGACTCAACAATAATGACAGGTACTGTCTGTCACTGTGGATGGGGGAGACTCAACAATAATGACAGGTACTGTCTGTCACTGTGGATGGGGGAGACTCAACAATAATGACAGGCACTGTCTGTCACTGTGTATGGGGGAGACTCAACACTAATGACAGGTACTGTCTGTCACTGTAGATGGGGGAGACTCAACAATAATGACAGGCACTGTCTGTCACTGTGGCTAGGGGAGACTCAACAATAATGACAGGTACAGTCTGTCACTGTGGATGGGGGAGACTCAACAATAATGACAAGCACAGTTTGTCCCTGTGGCTGGGGGAGACTCAACATTAATGACAGATACTGTCTGTTGCTGCGGCTGGGGAGACTTAATTAGAATAACAGGCTCAGTCTGTCCCTATGACTATGCTAGACTCAATAAGAATAACAGGCGCAGTCTGGCCATGTGGCTATGGGAGACTCAACAATAATGACAGGCACTGTCTGTCACTGTAGCTAAGGGAGACATTAAATCGTATTATCATGTCTTATATTCAATGCAACAAGTGCTCCAATAAACATTACATCGTACTATCCTGTCTTAGAGTCCATGCAACATGTGATCTAATAAACATAAAATCGTATTATCCTGTCTTAGATTCCATGCAACATGTGATCTACTAAACATTAAATCGTATTTTCCTGTCTTAGATTCCATGCAACATTAACATACTGTTAACAGTAACTGGGAGAAATAAGCGCTGACATTTGAGTCCAAATTTCCCTGTTTCAAACAGCCCCTGTGGCTGGGGGAGACTCAACAATAATAACAGACACAGTCTGTACCTGTGGCTGGGAGATACTCAACGAGAATAACAGACACAGTCTGTACCTGTGGCTGGGGGAGGCTCAATAAGAATGACAGGCACTGTCTGCCCTTGTGGATTGGGGGGAGGGGGGTGGGGGGTGGGACTCAACAATAATAACAGACACAGTCTGTACCTCCGGCTGGGAGAGACTCAACAATAATAACATACACAGTCTGTACCTGTGGCTGGGAGATACTCAACGAGAATAACATGCACAGTCTGTCCCTGTGGCTGGGGGAGACTCAACAAGAATGACAGGCACAGTCTGTCCTTGTGGCTGGGGGAGACTCAACAAGAATGACATGCACAGTTTATCCCTGTGGCTATGGGAGACTCAACAATACTGACAGGCGCAGTTTGCACCTGTGGCTGGGGAAGCTCAACAAGAATGAGAGGCACTGTCTGCCTCTGTGGCTGGGGGAGACTCAATAAGAATGACAGGACTGTCTGTCACTGTGGCTGGGGGAGACTCAACAATAATGACAGGCACTGTCTGTCACTGTGGATAGGGGAGACTCAACACTAATGACAGGCACAGTTTGTCCCTGTGGCTGGGGGAGACTCATCAATAATGACAGGCACAGTTTGTCCCTGTGGCTGGGGGAGACTCAATAAGAATGAAAGGCACTGTCTATCCCTGTGACTGGGGGATAATCAACAATAATGACAGGCACTGTCTATCCCTGTGGCTAAGGGAGACTCAGTAAGAATGACAGGCACAGTCTGTCCCTGTGGCTAAGGGAGACTCAATAAGAATGACAGACACAGTTTGTCCCTGTGGCTGGGGGAGGCTAAATAAGAATGACAGACACTGTATGTCCCTGTGGGTGTTTGATACTTAATAAGAATGACAGGCACTGTCTGTCCCTGTGGCTAGGGGAGACTCAACAATAATGACAGGTACAGTCTGTTGCTGTGGCTGGGGAGACTTAATTAGAATAACAGGCTCAGTCTGTCCCTATGACTATGCTAGACTCAATAAGAATAACAGGCGCAGTCTGGCCATGTGACTATGGGAGACTCAACAATAATGACAGGCACTGTCTGTCACTGTAGCTAAGGGAGACTTAACAATAATGATAGGCACTGTCTGTCCCTCTTGCTGGGGGGGGGGGGGGGGGGGGGAGACTCAATAAGAATAACAGGCACAGTCTGTCACTATGGCTATGGGAGACTCAAGAATAATGACAGGAAAAGTCTGTCCCTGTGGCTATGGGAGACTCAACAATAATGACATGCACAGTCTGTCCCTGTGGCAGGGGGAGACTCAATAAGAACAACAGGTAGAGTCAACAATAATGACAGGCACTGTCTGTAACTGTGGCTAGGGGAGACTCAACAATAATGACAGGTACAGTTTGTCCTTTGTGGCAGGAGGAGGCTCAACACCAATGACAAGTACAGTTTATCCTCATAGGCTCGGGAGGCTCAACACTAATGACATGTACAGTTTATCCTCATAGGCTGGGGAAGTCTCAACACTAATGACATGTACAGTTTGTCCCCATAGGCTGGGGGAGGCTCAACACTAATGACATGAACAGTTTATCCTCATAGGCTGGGGGAGGCTCAACACTAATGACAGGTACAGTTTGTCCTCAAAGGCTGGGGGAGGCTAAACACTAATGACAGGTAGAGTTTGTCCTCATAGGCTGGGGGAGGCTCAACACTAATGACATGTACAGTTTGTCCTCTGTGGCTGGGGGAGGCTCAACACTAATGACAGGTACAGTTTGTCTTCTGTGGCTGGGGAGGCTCAACACTAATGACAGGTACAGTTTGTCCTCTGTGGCTGGGGGAGGCTCAACACTAATGACATGTACAGTTTGTCTTCTGTAGCTGGGGGAGGCTGAACACTAATGACAGGTACAGTTTGTCTTCTGTGGCTGGGGGAGGCTCAACACTAATTACATGTACAGTTTGTCCTCATAGGCTGGGGGAGGCTCAACACTAATGACAGGTACAGTTTGTCTTCTGTGGTTGGGTGAGGCTCAACACTTATGACAAGTACAGTTTGTCCTCATAGGCTGGGGGAGGCTCAACATTAATGACCGGTACAGGTTGTCTTCTGTGGCTGGGGGAGGCTCAACACTAATGACAAGTACAGTTTGTCTTCTGTGGCTGGGGGAGGCTCAACACTAATAACATGTACAGTTTGCCCTCTGCGGCTGGGGGAGGCTCAACACTAATGACATGTACAGTTTGTCCTCATAGGCTGGGGGAGGCTCAACTCTAATGACAGGTACAGTTTGTCCTCTGTGGCTGGGGGATGCTAAACACTAATGACAGGTACAGTTTGTCCTCTGTGGCTGGGGGAGGCTGAACACTAATGACATGTACAGTTTATCATCATAGGCTGGGGGAGGCTCAACACTAATGACAGGTACAGTTTGTCCTTTGTGGCTAGCGGAGGCGCAACACTAATGTCATGTACAGTGTATCCTCATAGGCTGGGGGAGGCTCAACACTAAAGACAAGTACAGTTTGTCCTCTGTGGCTGGGGGAGGCTCAACACTAATGACAGGTACAGTTTGTCCTCATAGGCTGGGGGAGGCTCAACACTAACTATATGTACAGTTTGTCCTTTGTGTCTAGCGGAGACTCAACACTAATGACAAGTACAGTTTGTCCTCTGTGGCTGGGGGAGGATCAACACTAATGACAGGTACAGTTTGTCTTCGGTGGCTGGGGGAGGCTCAACACTAATGACAAGTACAGTTTGTCCTCTCTGGCTAGCGGAGGCTCAACACTAATGACATGTACAGTTTGTCCTTTGTGGCTAGCGGAGTCTCAACACTAATGACATGTACAGTTTGTCTTCTGTGGCTGGGGGAGGCTCAACACTAATGACAAGTACAGTTTGTCCTCTCTGGCTAGCTGAGGCTCAACACTAATGTCATGTACATTGTATCCTCATAGGCTGGGGGAGGCTCAACACTAATGACAAGTACAGTTTGTCCTCTGTGGCTGGGGGAGGCTCAACACTAATGACAGGTACAGTTTGTCCTCATAGGCTGGGGGAGGCTCAACAGTAGTTACATGTACAGTTTGTCCTTTGTGGCTAGCGGAGGCTCAACACTAATGACAAGTACAGTTTGTCCTCTGTGGCTGGGGGAGGATCAACACTAATGACAAGTACAGTTTGTCTTCGGTGGCTGGGGGAGGCTAAACACTAATGACAAGTACAGTTTGTCCTCTCTGGCTAGCGGAGGCTCAACATTAATGACATGTACAGTTTCTCCTTTGTGGCTAGCGGAGGCTCAACACTAATGACATGTACAGTTTGTCTTCTGTGGCTGGGGGAGGCTCAACACTAATGACAAGTACAGTTTGTCCTCTCTGGCTAGCGGAGGCTCAACACTAATGACATGTACAGTTTGTCTTCTGTGGCTGGGGGAGGCTCAGCACTAATGACATGTACAGTTTGTCCTCTGTGGCTGGGGAGGCTCAACACTAATGACAGGTACAGTTTGTGCTCTGTGGCTGGGGGAGGCTCAACACTAATGACAGGTACAGTTTGTCTTCTGTGGCTGGGGGAGGCTCAACACTAATGACATGTACAGTTTATCCTCAGAGGCCGGGGGAGGCTCAACACTAATGACAGGTACAGTTTGTCTTCTGTGACTGGGGGAGGCTCAACACTAATTACAGGTACAGTTTGTCTTCTGTGGCTGGGGAGGCTCAACACTAATGACATGTACAGTTTGTCCTCTTTGGCCGAGGGAGGCTCAACACTAATGACAGGTATAGTTTGTCTTCTGTGGCTGGGGGAGGCTCAACACTAATGACAGGTACAGTTTGTCTTCTGTAGCTGGGGGAGGCTCAATAAGAATGACAGGCACTGTCTGTCCCTGATTTTGCTACAATTACAGACAACACAGTTTGTTCTTTTGAATACTTCTGTACATCTGTAGATCGTCTGACTTCGGAAGAATAAAGGTCTGGCTATTGTGATACCTTTGGCATTGTCTGTGTCATAACAAAACTTTAAACTTACCTCATAACTCATTATTTCATAAACCTTTCAGCATTTTCAAATGAAATTTGGTACACATATCCATACCACGTCAAATAACTCAAAGAGAATAACGGGCACAGTCTGTCCCTGTGGCTTAGGTAAGCTCAACAATAATTACAGGTACAGTCTGTCCCTATGACTTTGGGAGGCTCAAAAAGAATAATAGACACAGTCTGCCCCTGTGGCTGGAGGAAGTTCAACACGAATAACAGGCAAAGTCTGTCCCTATGACTGGGGGAAGCTCAATAAGAATGACAGGAACTATTTGTCTTCTGTTGCTGGGGAAGCTCAACAAGAATGACAGGCCCAATCTGTCCTCTGTGACTGGGGGAGACTCAACAAGAATGACAGGCACTGTCTGTCCTCTGTTGCTGGGGAAGCTCAACAAGAATGACAGGCACAGTCTGGCCTCTGTGGCTGGGGGAGACTCAACAAAAATAGCAGGCACAGTCTGTCCCTGTGGCTGGGGGAGACTCAACAAGAATGACAGGTAGAGTCTGCCCATCTGGCTGGGGGAGACTCAACAAGAATGACAGGCACAGTCTGTCCCTGTGGCTAGGGGAGGCTAAACAAGAATGACAGGCACAGTCTGTACCTGTGGCTTTGGAACGCCCAACAAGAATGACAAGCACAGTGTGCCCCTGTGACTGTTGGAGACTCGACGAGAATGACAGGCACAGTTTGCCCCTGTTGCTGTGGAACACTCATCAAGAATGACAGACTCTGTCTGTCCCTGTGGCTGGGGGATGCTTAACAAGAAAGACAGGCACAGTCTGTCCATGTGACTGGGGGAGGCTCAACGAGAACAATAGGCACAGTCTGTCCATGTGGCTGGGGGAGGCTCAACGAGAACAACAGGCACAGTCTGTACCTGTGGCTTTGAAACGCCCAACAAGAATGACAAGCACAGTGTGCCCCTGTGACTGTCGGAGACTCGACGAGAATGACAGGCACAGTTTGCCCCTGTTGCTGTGGAACACTCATCAAGAATGACAGACTCTGTCTGTCCCTGTGGCTGGGGGATGCTTAACAAGAAAGACAGGCACAGTCTGTCCATGTGACTGGGGGAGGCTCAACGAGAACAACAGGCACAGTCTGTCCATGTGACTGGGGGAGGCTCAACGAGAACAACAGGCACAGTCTGGCCCTGTGGCTGGGGGAGTCTCAACGAGAACAACAGGCACAGTCTGTACCTGTGGCTTTGGAACGCTCAACAAGAATGACAGGCACAGTGTGCCCCTGTGGCTGTTGGAGACTCGACGAGAATGACAGTCACAGTCTGCCCCTGCTGCTGTGGAACACTCATCAAGAATGACAGACTCTGTCTGTCCCTGTGGCTGGGGGATGCTTAACAAGAAAGACAGGCACAGTCTGTCGATGTGACTGGGGGAGGCTCAACGAGAACAACAGGCACAGTCTGTCCATGTGACTGGGGGAGGCTCAACGAGAACAACAGGCACAGTCTGTCCATGTGGCTGGGGGAGGCTCAACGAGAACAACAGGCACAGTCTGTACCTGTGGCTTTGGAACGCTCAACAAGAATGACAAGCACAGTGTGCCCCTGTGGCTGTTGGAGACTCGACGAGAATGACAGGCACAGTTTGCACCTGTTGCTGTGGAACACTCATCAATAATGACAGGCTCTGTCTGTCCCTGTGGCTGGGGGAGGCTAAACAAGAATGACAGGCACAGTCTGTCCATGTGGCTGTGGGAGGCTCAACGAAAACAACAGGCACAATCTGTACCTGTGGCTTTGGAACGCCCAACAAGAATGACAAGCACAGTGTGCCCCTGTGGCTGTTGGAGACTCGACGAGAATGACAGGCACAGTTTGCCCCTGCTGCTGTGGAACACTCATCAATAATGACAGACTCTGTATGTCCCTGTGGCTGGGGGAGGCTCAACGAGAACAACAGGCACAGTCTGTACCTGTGGCTTTGGAACGCTCAACAAGAATGACAAGCACAGTGTGCCCCTGTGGCTGTTGGAGACTCGACGAGAATGACAGGCACAGTATTCCCCTGTCGCTAGGGTAGACTCGACTAGAATGACAAGCACAGTCTACCCCTGTAGCTGGGGGAGGCTCAACGAAAATAACAGGAACTGTATTCCCTGTGGCTGGGGGAGGCTCAACGAGAATAACAGGAACAGTCTGTACCTGTGGCTGGGGGAGACTCAACGAGAATAACAGGAACAGTATACCCCTGTGGCTGGGGGAGGCTCAACGAGAATAACAGGAACAGTCTGTACCTGTACCTGGAGGAGACTCAACGAGAATAACAGGAACAGTCTGTACCTGTGGCTGGGGGAGACTCAACGAGAATAACAGGAACAGTCTACCCCTGTGGCTGGGGGAGGCTCAACGAGAATAACAGGAACAGTCTACCCCTGTGGCTGGGGGAGGCTCAACGAGAATAACAGGAACAGTCTGTACCTGTGGCTGGGGGAGACTCAACGAGAATAACAGGAACAGTCTCAACAAGAATGACAAGCACAGTGTGCCCCTGTGGCTGTTGGAGACTCGACGAGAATGACAGGCACAGTATTCCCCTGTCGCTAGGGTAGACTCGACTAGAATGACAAGCACAGTCTACCCCTGTAGCTGGGGGAGGCTCAACGAAAATAACAGGAACTGTATTCCCTGTGGCTGGGGGAGGCTCAACGAGAATAACAGGAACAGTCTGTACCTGTGGCTGGGGGAGACTCAACGAGAATAACAGGAACAGTATACCCCTGTGGCTGGGGGAGGCTCAACGAGAATAACAGGAACAGTCTGTACCTGTACCTGGAGGAGACTCAACGAGAATAACAGGAACAGTCTGTACCTGTGGCTGGGGGAGACTCAACGAGAATAACAGGAACAGTCTACCCCTGTGGCTGGGGGAGGCTCAACGAGAATAACAGGAACAGTCTACCCCTGTGGCTGGGGGAGGCTCAACGAGAATAACAGGAACAGTCTGTACCTGTGGCTGGGGGAGACTCAACGAGAATAACAGGAACAGTCTGTACCTGTGGCTGGGGGAGACTCAACGAGAATAACAGGAACAGTCTGTACCTGTGGCTGGGGGAGGCTCAACGAGAATAACAGGAACAGTCTGTACCTGTGGCTGGGGGAGACTCAACGAGAATAACAGGAACAGTCTGTACCTGTGGCTGGGGGAGACTCAACGAGAATAACAGGAACAGTCTGTACCTGTGGCTGGGGGAGGCTCAACGAGAATAACAGGAACAGTCTGTACCTGTGGCTGGGGGAGGCTCAACGAGAATAACAGGAACAGTCTACCCCTGTGGCTGGGGGAGGCTCAACGAGAATAACAGGAACAGTCTGTACCTGTGGCTGGGGGAGACTCAACGAGAATAACAGGAACAGTCTGTACCTGTGGCTGGGGGAGACTCAACGAGAATAACAGGAACAGTCTGTACCTGTGGCTGGGGGAGACTCAACGAGAATAACAGGAACAGTCTACCCCTGTTGCTGGGGGAGGCTCAACGAGAATAACAGGAACTGTCTGTCCCTGTGGCTGGGGGAGGCTCAACGAGAACAACATGCACAGTCTGTACCTGTGGCTGAGGGCGACTAAACGAGAATAACAGGAACAGTCTGTCCCTGTGGCATTGGAAGGCTGAACGCGAATATCAGGCACAGTCTATCATTATCACGAAAAGAGTAACACTTTGCTTTAACGAGGCAGAAATGTTGAGAGCGAATTAAGCGGATTACGAACCCATCTTCCCTAAAAAAAGAATTCATGTACTGTATTTATTTTATAATGTAACACACATTTATATGTATAATACAAATGTCATTAGCATTTTGAAAGAAACCCTAATTATAAATCACAGTATTTACGAACTCCTTATGCGAAGGGTGCTTTTATCTGCCTTTGTGTTTATAGTACAGATTACAATTTGGGCATATAGTTACCCTTTTCCACATAAAGACGCTTTTTGAAAACATTGTGTCAAATGAAGAAACTGTTGATATTGATTTTCAGTAATTATACCTTCATTTATACAGCTAAATGGTTTCAAAGTCGTCTGCTGCAGATTTGTTGTATGTGGGAAAAAGGGTTAACAGCGATTATCTATACATACATATATAATAAGTGTTATCTTTTGAAATGGTCAAATTGCGTATTCAATAGTTATTAATCTATAACATAACCCTGATCCTAACATGTGTGCAAACATACTTTATATATACTAGTACAGTTAAAACATAATGGATTCGGTCTCGCAAGATATCAATTTTCCACGTTCGTCGTAGAACAATACCAACCCCGATATCGCTACTGTAACATAATATTTGCTATATAGTACGCATGTACCATTTTTTTCAATTAATTCACGGCGTTTCCTGGGTAAGTTACCAGTACTACTGGTCCATTTATCCTAACACCAACCAGTGAGTCGCAATGCTAACCCGGCGAACCTGAGAACAAATGAGAGAAGCCATTACTACTATTTTTAAAGTCTTTGGTATGACCATACCAGGGATCAAACCAGCAATCTCCCGCACACGAGAAAAAAGGTTTGTTCCAATATCTTGCAAAAAAACAACCCAAATTGAATTGGATTTCGCAGATTGTTTTTGTTACGGTACGTTTTATGAAAATGAAACTTTAGTGGAGAAATCTCTAAGCAGTTGTTGTTTATGACACTTTAACAAAAAAATCCAAAAGGAAATATACCTTGTTAAAGCAATAGTAAATATTGGAAAAAATATTGTTTTTGTTTACATTTTGTTATCAAATTAAATCTTTTAGGTAATATGATAGTATACGATACTAGTACCTGTGGCATGTACCGGGTTTTAAACTCGTTCAGAACCGAAATTTCTATGTTCCTCTTCCGTGTTCAAATCAGGCGGTTCTGTTTTTCATGTGACAATAGTTTTTGAATGTTTCGATACCTAAAAAGCATAGGATGCTGATTTTGGATAGTTATCCGAGTAGGTTGACCCGAGTACGTTGACAGTGGGTTTACCCGGATAGGTTGACAGTGGGTTTACCCGAGTAGGTTGGCAGTGGGTTAACCCGAAAAGGTTGACAGTGGGTTAACCCAAGTAGGTTGACAGGGGGTTAACCTGAGTAGGTTGACAGTGGGTTAACCCGAGTACGTTGACAGTGGGTTAACCCGAATAGGTTGACAGTGGGTTAACCCGAGTCGGTTGACAGTAGGTTTACTCGAGTAGGTTGACAGTGGTTTTAACCCGAGTAGGTTGACAGTGAGTTAACACGAGTAGGTTGACAGTGGGTTAACCCGAGTAGGTTGACAGAGGGTTAACCCGAGTAGGTTGACAGTGGGTTAACCCGAGTACGTTGACAGTGGGTTAACCCGAATAGGTTGACAGTGGGTTAACCCGAGTTGGTTGACAGTATGTTTACTCGAGTAGGTTGGAATGAATGTATATTGTTTTATGGCGCATCGACAGCTAAGGTCATTTAGCGCGCAATTAAATTTAATTATTCATAACCCCTGGGTAAACAAACCAGTACTAGGCTAGAAAATGTGCCTTGCCCAAGGGCACTCCACATTGACCGTAGTGCCGCGACTGGGGATCGAACCCGGGACACCCGGTTTCGAAATCCCCGACGCTAACCACCCGTCCACAGCGGATTCCCGAGTAGGTTGGAAGTGGTTTTAACCCGAGTAGGTTGACAGTGGGTTAACACGAGTAGGTTGACAGTGGGTTAACCCGAGTAGGTTGACAGTGGATTAACACGAGTAGCTTGACCATGGGTTAATCCCTGTATGTTGACAGTGGGTTTACCCGAGAACGTTGACAGTGAGTTAACCCGAATAGGTTGACAGTGGGTTTACCCGAGAAGGTTGACAGTGGGTTAACCCGAGTACGTTGACAGTGGGTTTATCCGAGTACGTTGACAGTGGGTTTACCCGAGAACGTTGACAGTGGGTTAACCCGATTAGGTTGACAGTGGGTTTACCCGAAAAGGTTGACAGTGGGTTTACCCGAGTAGGTTGACAATGGGTTAACCCGAATAGGTTGACAGTTATTTTAACCCGAGTAGGTTGACAGTGAGTGAACCCGAGTAGGTTTGTATTAAGCAAAGCAACACTTGTAAACAACAGGCCATCTTCGTAGCAGTATAGTATCGTTCATGTAAATTGACCTGTCCCATGATGAAAACACATTAGAGTCAGGTTACATAAATATACCACTTGCTATGTTATCGTCATCCGACAGATTAATTTACAAACACAATAACAAGGCAAGTATTTATCTATAAATACACAAACACTGATTAAAATAATCGACCCTTAGCTTAACAAACACACACTGTGAGATCTAATTTATACTTTGTTATGTCTACAAATGAACGCTATTTGCATGCATAGACGAACACAATAATTCCGCGAGACAATACATTTATGGTACCTTAGTAATGATAGACAACACTCATGAAATACACGATTTATGTTGTATAAGGTAGATTGGATTGTTATGTTAACCTATTTTGTTTACTCCCAGGGTTAAGGAATCTACTCGCAATAATCAAAACCTTTTCGCCAGCTAATGAAGAAACTAGAGTTTATAAACATTTAAGTTTTATCTATTTTACTTTTTATTTAAGAAGTTATATTTTACCCAAACTCCATTATACTTGATTGTTATGGAATCATAATCGACCATAAAATTCCTTTTCTTAAGGGAATTCATTTTTGCTAGACATGATGCTCGTATAGTTCGTATAAATCAAAACAAAATCGATCCATTAACACTTAGCGTCCGTCAGACGATGCATTAATCCATTCCCATATACAACAAATCTGCCACAGGAGCGTTCGAACACATCTGGTTAAAACTATGGTCAACTTCTTTAAATGAAAGTGTAGCAATGAATAGAGTTGAAAGCATTGCAACAAAAGCAACACTCACTCTTTATGAGAAATCTTTCCTTTTGCCACAATGCATTCACAAGTAGTTTGCTGCAGAGACGCCAGGAAGGGTCTGCAAGTAGGAAATTGTTTACCCAGAATAACAGTCAGAGAAACATATGGGTGACAACATTAGAAAAAAGACAATGGAAGACAATTTAAATGATTTACACCACCTTAAATTCTACAGGGTATAATTGGTAACTGTAACTACCTAAATTATACAGGGTATAGTTGGTCACTGTAACTACCTTAATTATATAGGGTATGCTTGGTCACTATAACTACCTAAATTATACAGGGTATAGTTCGTCAGTGTAACTTCGTAAATTATACAGGGTATAATTGGTAACTGTAACTACCTAAATTATACAGGGTATACTTGGTAACTGTAACTACCTTAATTATACAGGGTATAATTGGTAACTGTAACTACCTTAATTATACAGGGTATAACTGGTCACTGTAACTACCTAAATTCTACAGGGTATAATTGGTAACTGTAACTACCTAAATTATACATGGTATAATTGGTAACTGTTACTACATAAATTCTACAGGGTATAACATTTGGTCACTGTTCTTACCTACATTAAACATTGCATAATTGGTCACTGTATCTACCTAAATTCTACAGCGTATAATTGGTTACTGTTACAACCTAATGTCTACAGGGTATAATGGGTCACTGTTCCTACCTACATTATAAAGGATATAATTTGCTTACTGTATCTACCTAAACTAAGCAGGGTATAATTGGTTACTGTAACAACCTAAATTATACAGGGTATAGTTGGTCACTGAAACAACTTAAAGTCTACAGGGTATAATTAGTCACTGTAACAACTTAAATTCTACAGGGCATAATTGGTCTCTGTTTCTACCTGAATTATACATTGTATAATTGGTTACTGTAACAACCTAAATTATACAGGGTATAATTGGTTACTGTTACAACCTAATGTCTACAGGGTATAATGGGTCACTGTTCCTACCTAAATTATACAGGATATAATTTGGTTACTGTATCTACCTAAACTAAGCAGGGTATAATTGGTTACTGTAACAACCTAAATTATACAGGGTATAGTTGGTCACTGAAACAACTTAAAGTCTACAGGGTATAATTAGTCACTGTAACAACTTAAATTCTACAGAGCATAATTGGTCTCTGTTTCTACCTGAATTATACATTGTATAATTGGTTACTGTAACAACCTAAATTATACAGGGTATAATTGGTCACTGTAACAACTTAAATTATACAAGGTATAATTGGTCACTTGTCCTACCTAAATTATACAGGGTAAACTTGGTCACTATTCCTACCTAAACTATACAGGGTATAATTGGTCACTATTCCTGCCTAAATTATACAGGGTAAAATTGGTTACTGTGACAACCTAAATTCTACATGGTATAATTGGTCACTGTAACTACCTACTGTCTACAGTGTATAATGGGTCACAGTTCCTACCTACATTATACAGGTTATAATTTGTTAACTGTATCTACCTAAACTATGCAGGGTATAATTGGTGACTGCCACTACCTAAATTCTACAGGGTATAATTGGTCACTGTAACTACTTAAACTATGCAGAGTATAGTTCGTAACTGGAATTACCTAAATGTTACAGTGTATAATTGGTCACCGTAACTACCTTAACTATACAGGGTATAATTGGTAACTATAACTACCTTAATTATACAGGGTATAATTGGTTACTGTAACTACCTAAATTCTACAGGGTATAGGTGGTCACGGTAAATACCTAAATTCATCATGGTATAATTGGAAACTGTAATTACCTAAATGTTACAGGGTATAGGTGGTCACTGTAACTACCTAAATTATACAGGGTATAGTTGGTCACTGAAACAACTTAAAGTCTACAGGGTATAATTAGTCACTGTAACAACTTAAATTCTACAGGGCATAATTGGTGATCTCCCGTTATAAGATAGACAATGTATTTTACCAAGTTGATTCCAACATTAGCCGTGATCTCCAGGTATAAGATAGACAATGTACATTACAAAGTTAATTTCAACATCAGCTGCGATCTCCAGGTATAAGATAGACAGTGTACCTTACCGTGTTCATTCCAACATCAGCCATGGTCTCAAGGTATAAGATAGACAATGTTCCTTACCAAGTTGATTCCAACATCAGCCATGATCTCCAGGTATAATATAGACAATATACTTACCAAGTCCATTCCAACATCAGCCGTAATCGATCATCAAAAAATTTAAGAACCTCTTGTTAAGACACAAATCACATTTCGCTGTCAAATAGGATTACTCGGTTGCTTTGTCGTCAATCTGATATATCGTTCTTCAGTCTGTTTTGTCTATCTGATATTTCGTCCATCAGTCTGCTTCTTCTTCTCTAATGGTTTCAATTATTGACTCAATAGCAGGCGACATATTGGTCTGTTCGAACATGTGTGTTGCCTTAATCATTGAACTCAAATTGTCAATTATATAAATATACAGAAACCAACGATATACCTGTATTCACGGGTACCTAATCAAGTATGCAGGGAAATTCTGCACAATAATTTAGGCGCTCAGTTTGACCTCCAAGACTTGATCGAAGGGGACATCGTCACAAACGAAGTTGTAGTCGTATATGGAGTAAAGCTGGGTAGATTGTATGATTCTATCACATCGAAACTAAAGAGTTCCCCAGGTAAGCTGTGTAATTGAATGTAAATCACCGACTGGGTTCGTATTTGTTTTTTAATGTTTTTATCTTCGATTAATGTAAAGTTGAACAATACATTTGCCAGTCATTGTTAACCCGATTCAAATCAACCAACTTACTAGATAGACGATCAAAATACGCCACAGCGTGTATATTATGTGTCGTGGGCAATATTTAATCATATATATTACATTGAAAACATCCTTATCAATGTGTCACTGTAACTACCTAAACTCTACAGGTCACAATGTGTCACTGTAACTACCTAAACTCTACAGGTCACAATGTGTCACTGTAACTACCTAAATTCTTCAGGGTATATACGATTTAATACATAGTGCCGGTAATCGTGTTATGGGGGTAAAACCATATCGCTAAGATGTTAACATATATGTGATTGAACATCCGATTCAGCCCAGAACTACTACATATACTACATGTATTTTCAGGTGAGCCTTTGAAAAAGATACTCATCTTGCTTGAAGATGTCCCGCTTCCATCGAAAGTCACACATGACACAGCTAATGTTATTCGGAGAAGGGAAGCAGCTTACACAACGTGTCTACAATTCAGTTCCAAGCACAGACGACTATGGGATGCAAGAGGAACTCGTGCCAGCCTGACAAAAATAAACGATATACTTAATCACCTTACAAAGAAGACTTTATTTGAGCACATTAAAACAAGACTTACGCGAATGATAAATAACTTGAAAGGTTAGGTGTCTTATGATATACTTAATCACCTTACAAACAAGAATTACCTTGAATGTATTATTTAAAAGCAAATGACGTAAGAAATAAACACCGTGCACAGTGTTGATTTATTTCAAAATGGCTTTCAAATCATTTTTTTAAAAATTGAATCTGTTATTAAAAGGACTTCTCGTTAATAAGCTTTGCCTTGATGCCATGTAGTAAAATAATACTCCTGATTTATATTCAGATTTAACTAACACACGAAGTTGTTAGATAAATATGAACACAGCCTGGGTAATGTAGATATTTCCATGTTATTACGGTAATTCAATAATGGATGCAATTACTACCAAGCTAGATTTATTAGCCGTCGAAACCAGGATAGATTGAGTCAATATACTATAAGTTGAAGGGCAACTCGTGAAAGTTTTGTCATTAAGTAACTCATATCCACATTGAATATAATTGAAAACCTTGTGGCAAAAGGAGAAATTGCTCATCATGATTACATGGATCTTCTGCAGCAAGTATGTCAAAATGTCTCTGCATGTGGGACAATTATCTATTTCGTACAGTGTTTTGCCATTTAAAAAAAAATGAAACCTCTTCATCTCAATTCAAATGCAGATTAGATCAATAGTGTATTGTGTTTACTGGTCTAAATATCAGTAGAGAAAGCGCAGCATCCTTTTTGTGGGCGTATATAACGTTCATTATTCTAAAATGATTAAACTGACCAGGAAACACACGACGTCACATTCAAGGATTTACTGAACTGAAAAGGGGATTCTTTTAAATATTTAACTTTTATTGTAACATTGTTTTTTTGAAAGTTGGATGTATGTTAAATTTGTTGCTAGATTCATTTTTTGAAAGCCTTATAATATGCTTTTTTTGCTATTTCAGCACATGAAAAAAACACGTTTTCAAGCAAATAACGAATATTTGAAAGATGATATGCTAATTGTTTGTGTTCTTGTGTTTTAAATCTCATTCTTGAGTTATTTTATCCATATCTTTAGACGATCATGTGATATGTTGTTATTTAACCTAAAAGAAAGACGCTATTTTGCCCTAATTAGAACCAATATCTGTCAGTTGTAAGAATAGACAAGTTCAAAACTTTGAAATAAGGAAAATAAATATTTATAATATTAACTATTTAGTTTTTCTTGTCTGAATGTCTAAACATAAAATAAAATATGAATATATATATTTATTTAGTTTACATATCTTCAACTGTTATTAAAGTATTCCAATATTTTCTACTTATTTTTAAAAGCATATGATACATGGATTTTAATATGTTCTTTTTATCCAGATATATTATATAATCAGACATGGCGTCTAGACAGCGCTTGGAAGGCTCACGAAACATTCAGCTCTTTTATCTCAAACAAATTTAATCCACTATGTTTGAAGTTTTGAAGCATTATAAAAAGGCATAATGACTAAACATGTTTTAAATGACAACATAAACAGAAAATTTAATTACAATGTTACAACTTTTTTTTTTTAAATAACCTCTTCTCAGTTTAGTTCATCCTTAAGTGAGTTAAGATTGCTACAACGGTGACCATAAACAACGTCTTTCCGTTTTTGACGTTAGATCGACGTCGTACCAGCGTTGGATTTTGGTCGCGACATCAGTGACCAATATTTAAGGTCTATGCGAAGTCTATACAATGTGTGTTTTCCACTAGATACATCAGATAAGGGTTAGGAAAAGAACATCAAAATCAAATTTCTTTATTTTATGTCTTTTCTGATAAAAAGAAATTAAATTCGTTGGCATATTTCCCCTTTGGGCGTAACTGGATTGATTAATTTTTATCCGCACTCTAATCTGATAAGCATTGCAATATGTTTTAATTTTAATGCATTTTAATGTCACTGTACTAACAATTGCAATATGTTATGTTTTCTAAATTATAAACTTTAATGCATTTCTTTGTCACTGTACTGATAATTTTCATTAGCTATGAATAGTACTGTCAATGTTAAGTTAAAAACAGTGTATCTTTATCCATGGACAGAAGCATTGGCAAATCTGTTTATGGGCAATACAATCCATTGACAAATCTTTATTTTCTTCCATGGAATTAGGTTCCAATGCTACATGGACACTTTTTCCATGGAATCCATAGCAATTGTTCAGCCAGGGAAATCAAAGTAATTGAGTAGAAATGTTCCTTTAGTGCCCATCTACATAATATGTTTAAACCTAAAGCGTTATGTTTATTTCCCCCCACATATAAACGCTTTCTTTCTAATGCCGCTGCAGCTATCGACTTTTGACTATAGTATTTCTCCATTGCCATACTATTACAACTCTTGGCAATAATGATACTTCAATTTGCAGTTTTTCCATATGTTTACTTTTTTATCAAAGTGGTCTGCAAAAGTAAAGTATTCATTCATAGTGTCACACTTTTTAACAGAACCCCAGACCTCCCGATCCAGAAGGAGATGATTTGACCACTATGCTATTGGGATGTGGGAAAGGGTTAAATCATGGTTTTATTTTGGTTTGAAAATAGTTGGATTTGGGTCATATTGCTACTATGCAATGGTTGGATATTCGTCATTAATGGTCGAATTTCAGACTTTGGATGGATGCCGGGATTCTGACGTTGGATGGACATGGGAACCTGACTTTGGATAGACGTCAGGATTCTGACGTTGGATAGCCATCGGATCTGACGTTGGAAAGACGTCGGGATTATGACGTTTTAACGGTTTGCAATAACAACCCAAATCCAACGTTAATCTAACGTCGGGGTCCAACGTCTATACAACGTCAATCCAACGTCTTGTCTTTACTGGGTAAATGATATTATTTCTATTCTAGAAAAATCTGAATGTAAATATATCCGGCAAATTGATATATGAGGAAATAAAGTATTGAATCATAGTTAGCCAACTTGTTGGACCGGGAGATACCACACATTTCGATTAATCCCATGTTTCCATGATTATGTTTTGTGTTGATGTCGCACTAACATTGACCGGTAAGGTGTTATCTCTGAAGGAACACCTTTCACGAGCAGTCAAATAAACCATATTATCTGCGAACATTAGACACATCGTATAGATACGAAGGATGATATAAAAAACTTGTTTGGTGTTATAAGATATATACCGTCTTAAACCACATGGTATTTCCAATCATTTCATATAAATGCGAGATATGTTTGTGTTATACTTTCGTAGGTTAGTTGGCAAGTTAACTGCTGGATAAAAGTATTGAATTTGGCACAGAGGTTGGGAAAAGAATACATAAGCATCAGAAATGTGTGTGTCCGATTTTAATGCTCTACTTCCGATGAAATTTGAATTAGTTTCAAAAATGGCAAGAATTCAATATATATCCATTTAAACGATTTACAAAATGCAGAAGAGCATCCCTTGTTGGAGGTAGAGTTTGCCCCAAATTCACATGTTTAGCTTGCTAAAATAATGTTTGTCTCAGATCATGTGTCTGTCGAGTTATCATACAAACCACAAGTAAATCGTAACAGTTGAATTAAAATGTTTTCTGACACGGAAAGTATTACCCTGGAGGGTTGTTCAGATGGAAAGTAAAAATGCTTCAGTCACATGCAGATTCTTTTTACATGCCTTACATGCTGTCTTTACACCGTTTCCCATAGCAATGAGATGTGGTTACGCATCTAGTGAAAGTATGACAAAGAGAAGCGTTTTTGAAAAATCAGTATTTAGATACTATAAATAATATAATTATGATAACTGATCTACCTAATGCTATGGAGACACTTTTAAATATTGCGATTAAGCAACTTCAGTGCTTAAAAGACAAAACAACGCGTCTTCGGGAATCACGGAGAAACGAAACAAAATGAATAGGCATTTGCGTTAATGGAGACACTATACTTCTGGTTTCCTTTCACCTCTTTTTTCGAATGGCTTCTATCAGACTATCTGCGTTATATGTGACCGATACTATGTCAAGTATACTGCAGTTAACTTATTGTTTCCTTGTAAGAGGTATGAATACATTTAAACTGTATTCTCAAATTATAGACATGCATTAAAGAATCAACTGAGGGAAAATTCCTTCATCGACCTATTCCAAATATTTGTATTGACCAGTTGTGAGTATATCCTTCAAAGATTGCTTTACAGCGTCATGTATACAGTTATTAATAACAAGTGTCATGGGCTGGTCTAAATATTCAAGAAAAAGGTTTCCCATTGTAACAATTATTGGATAAAAAAGTTGTTCTTTGATATTGAACGTTTTCCCTCACTTTATATTTACATTGCGATACAAATGTATAAGGTATGAAACCAATAACACCTCATCAGCTGGAGCTCAAGAGTTTCATTGACCCCATTTAGACATCTCGTATGGTTCGAGCAGTGATCAGACGACATTGTTTTTGAGCGTTTCAAAGCCACACGAGACAATAGCCGAGTTCTAGGAGTTTACGGGGTTGTCACTCAAGGTGTTGTGGGTCTGAACACTATCTATGTCAACATGTTTGTTGACGTTTTGCAAAAGTGAATGTAACAAGCACAATTCATCTTCTACCAATGGGCTAACTGTCTATGTGAAAAAGCAGCTATTGCTTGGTAAGACTGTTGTGAAGAATCTTGGTGTGTGAAAACGAGGAAAAGCATGAGTAGGTGAACTGATCACCGTTTTGTGATTTATATAATGTTAAAAACGCCGTTTACCCCCCTCACCCCCCGAATCAATCAATCAATCAACAATGTATATATATTTATATATATGATAGGAAACAATTACTGTTGACATAATTCGTGGGGTTAGTACGACGACGAAGAAAAATTTTACTTGTTGTTTGGGTTATCGAAAAAACGCATACGTAAGAGTACAAGTGTGTTTTATTTAGACCGCATAGACAATTATAGTGTGGACAATTGTAATTCAGTTTTATTTCTATAATTGTACTTTCAACAATGTCAATACAACAAGGAATGCACACTTCTAGTCTACAAACCGCTCGTAGCTTGGCAACTACGTAAATAAAGCTCGCATACATCATTTAGGACTCTTACAGTAGAACGATTAAACTGCCACAGACAATTTAAATTGCTCTTTGTTTTTTCCATGTCGTCACCTTAGTGCAAAAACTCAATAAGTCCATTTTTTCACAAAATCACTTTTTTGCATAAAATGATTTAAGATATAAAGATACATGTCCTCAAAAAGTATTAAAACCAAATTCAACCTCAAAATATGCTTTTATAAGAAAGAGGCATAAAGTGATAAGTACGCTGATATTATTTTGTTGTGCAAAAAAACATTATGTGCACATAGTGATGTATTGCACCACATCATTTTAATTTTTCGAACAACTATTTGGTGCAAGAAAGATATATGTACATATTTGTATACAAAATATCTGAATAAATAACACTAATTTCTGTTTCTTCATTCTTTCCATAATATATACAATTTTTGACACCTCTGTAGTAAACAACTTTCAGAAACATTGCAGAAAAGGGAAATAATGCTCATGTCTAAAAAATATTTTTTTCAATTTTTATCAGATTTTTTAAAAAGTTTCATTTTGTCAGACTTCACATTTTCTTCTAAGATCTCTCCATTTTTAAGAGAATTATACATAATAGGATTTAAATATGGCCTTGACAAAATAAAACTGGATGGTCGGTCAAATGATGAGAAAACCTAGTCTCCCTGGCTACCTGATTGGGAACATATTACTCATTAGTCCCTAACCGGTCGGAGATTTGTTTGGGGACTATAGGTTTGCTCCTGTCCATCACCCAGATCTTGCGCCAGCATACACTTTGCATTCCTAAACCAAGAATAGAATTTTACAGAAAATCTTTGACATACTCTGGACCAAAAATATGGAATCCACTGCATATCAGGAACTGCGAAATATTAAAGAAATTTGAATCAACATATCTTTCATGGTACCACGCTGGTGGTCATCAGTTAATTACATATATTATTCCCATAACGGTGCTTCTATCTTGAATATATAATAAAGTTTATTATTATTATTATTATTAAACTGAGGCAACTCTTTTATTTATCCTAAATCTAAATTTACAATATATAAGATTATTGTTTTAATTTGGTTGCTTTTTAGTCTTGATTCAGTTGTATTTCAGATTTATCAAAGCATTTCTTAGGTTACCATAGAACAGATTAAATATTAACCCTTTTACCTCATAAACGCTTTCGGACGCCTCTGCAGCAGACGGCTTTTTGAAAACATAGTAACAAATGAAGAAATTGCACAAAACGTGCAATTTCTCATTTTGCCACAATGTTTTCCACTTTTAGTCATAGGTTATCCATTCAATTATGGAGATTTTCTATGTTTTGACAAAATATGTTCAAAGTCTTCTGCTGCAGAATTGTCGTATGATGGAAAGGGTTAATATCAATCTTTTAATAATAAATCAATATTTGTCTATCTGTTCACATCTAGTAAAGGATAAATGGCACTTATGTAGTTTTTGCTCCAAAATATCAAGTGCAATAAAGTGATAGGTGCACTTATAATTTTATTGCACCAAACAAGTTCAGTGAAATATAAACATATAAGTGCATTTTTTCCAAATATCTCTTTTATTACAAATCTTTTTCAGAAAATATTATTTGGACTATTTCGTTTCTTTGTTTTTAAATAAAAATTATAAAAAAAATTAAAATCAAGTGTCATTTCTCTAAGAAAATCAGTTTAAATGCTCTCCTGTAAAATTACAAAAACGTACTTACTGAGTTTTTGCACTGAGGTGACGATGTGACTTTAACTCAAATTCATTTTAAAATACTTATATAAGTTAAGAACAGTATAGTTGGATATTCTTTCGTCTATGATATCCTTTATGTTATGATAAAATATTGAAGTTGCAAAATCCTTTTATCGTAGCAAATCGTGTCACTTCCTTTTCAAAGATCTCGTTTGTTAAAATAATATCTTCATTCTCTAATATATTTGGTTAAAAACAATTTGTAAATGTACACAGGGAACATGAGAAAGATCAAACCGCTGGCTTTATCTGTATAATGATATAAGTAAATGCAATGAAAAAGAGCTCGGATCGTAGAAACTGATATGAGCATAGAGGGCATTTAGGGAAACTAAACTTCTTCAAAATGCGTAAGTTTCTTAAGTGCATCAGACAGGATCACAAAGGCCGTACAGTTTGCTCTGGAAGTGTAAAGCGTGTTGGTTGTAGCTGAGAACTCTAAGCGAACGATGTAAGCAGCAACATCCTTCTTCGAACGATTCGTATAACATTTGTTTATGTCCTTTACCAGAGGTACATTGTCGAACAGCAAAAGAATCCTTCTGCTTCTGTCGCCTGAAATGATGCAGAACATGAAGATAATAATAATTATAATAATAATAAAAATGATAATAATATAATAATGGATAATAATAATAATAATAATAATAATGATATAAAAATAAAAATGAAAATGATAATAATGTTCTTTATACTCTGTATTTAAGTATAAAACATAAAGCATGTCTCTTAAAGCTGTCAAAGTGAAAGTTAAACGCTACATTTGAGGACTTCATATAACTCAGCTGTATGCTTTAAACAAATATTGCGATCATGCCGGATTCAAATTCTTATCTCGTGCCACGACGGGCATATCAAACAGTGCCTTCTTTTCCCTAATTTATTTAGTTGTATAACTAACCGGGTGACTTATCCAAATTGCTGCCGATAGTATATGAGTCCCTTCCAGCCGATTGTCCATACACTAACACCACGTCATAATCAATGTTAACTTCATCTTCAGTATCCTCCAGATGATATGTAGTACCTAATTCTTGTTCTAAACACCTCTTAAACATTGGGTTTTTAATACGCGCGCACACGTATATGACTGGTTTCTGTAAAATATATGAACTCTTTTAATCGTTTCGACTTTGCTTGGGTCGACTGTATTCAATCAAAAAGAAGAACTACTTCTGTGATAATTTTTCGCATGTTTTGTAAACTTGCTAAAATGATCTAACTCAATTAGTCGATTCAATTTACATAATTGGTACCACCTATACACAGTCTGCTAAACCTCAATAGGTAAATCGGGAATCAATAGTGTCCACTAGAACTTGAGTCACAAAGTACACAAACGTATTATGTGTGATTACTCATTTCCTAAAAGGGTCTTTAATTCGAACTGTGACTTATTCTTACCCACGATTGACATATTTTAATGGAATAGCATCATTTATCTTTCACCCATGGGTGAATTAGACTATACAGGACGGATGCCGGCTACACGGGAAGAGTGCTGTTTGGAATCCGTGTATGAGAAAGTGCCAGGTGAGTTTCAACATTCGTAATCGATCAATCAGTGAACCTTATAAATGGATACAAATTGAATTTGAATACTTGGTTTATATGACACTGGAAATGTATCAGATCACACATAACTAAATTTAGCCTTGGCGGAAGATTTGAAGTCTAAATGCATTAATAATCCACACGGCGAGCCGGTACATTCGCACAGTCGCAGCAGAGTATCCACTGTTCGTCAACATCAAATAAGGCTTTCGGCACGTGCATAATTCTTGTATCACTTTATATATGACATCTTTATGTAAACGCTTAAGAACCACACAACAGCTATCCAGACGTCGATTATGAACTCTAACAGTAATTTAATCACCTACAACACTCAGTAATATCGCATGCCAATATAAATGTAATTTTACAAGAGTATAATGTAAAAAGTCAATAAAGAAAGCTTTTGATCGATACGGACATGGTTTTTTAGCTAATTTATGAGAGCGAAGTTTTTCCGTTAATGGTATTATAATCGATATGTGGTAAGGTTTACTCGCGATGATTCAAACGGGAACCATGAATTACCTGGAGCTATTGATTGGCTCGAGTGATCAGTCGGTTCATAGATATATATTTGGATCTTCGTAATTCCGATATACTTAATTTTTTATTACGAAAGGCAAACCATGGATTTAGTCAAACCAGGAAAACAGCGTAACAGCTCCTCTGAGTTATCCTACATATGATTTGTGTCAAGGATAAATGCATTACTCGTATATTCTAGTTATCGTGAGTTTATAATGGAATAAGAACACGTCTGATATGTACGAATCGTTACTGTTCACGAAGAATGCATCTATGCTCATGGCTTATGCAATTGGTAACCCTTTTACTGCCTTGCTTCATAGCTAGCATTTGTAGGGACGTAGTAGAGCGGTCTTTTTACGAAATCGGATTTAAAATCCAAGGTTCGTAACTGTCGGATCTTTGAAGACTGTTACCGTTTCATACATAGTTTCCGGAACTACAATAGTTTATGCTTTGAAGGCCATTTTAATAAGCACAATAATTAGCATAAATAGAGTATATCGATACTATATAGGACAATCATGAAACACAAAGGAATGTGTGTTGTACAACCATATGTCATTGAAGATTTTGTTTATCTGATTATGTCATCTTGTTGATGAAGTTGGATTATGATAGTTCATTTGATCTTTCCATTTTCAACATATGGTCCTACGTATAGCTAAGATTGACTGGAAAGTTGTTACATACCTTTGGTCTTGTTTTCCTTTGACATATTCTTGTTATTCTCCTTTGGTTAATGAGTACCTGTATCAAAGATGAGTCACTGTGAATAAATTCCTACAACGGAATTGTATTAAGACAAAGGCCTAGCAGTAGTTCTCCGCTTTTTTAGATATATTTTATATCGATAGCTTGCATTTCACAATAAACTCCAAATCTAAAATAACAAGGGAAACAGGAAAATCTAGAATAATTAATCATCAACCCATTGATTCTTTGATGGTTGGATTACAGGATGGTTTGAAAAATAACTAGGAATTTTAGTAAAGACAATCAGTATTTTTACGACATTTTACTGCCTTCATCTCTGAACCATTCTTCGAATATCTAATGACTCAATATTATTTCTAAATATTTTTGATTGATGGTCGATTGGATACTGAAAGCAATTTACCATAAACGATGATTTATAAATAAACGATTCGTAGCTGTCGTAGATGATTTTAACGTAAGAGTTAGTTTCATAGTGGCCTCATTAAGAGGCTTATCCTGAAGCTTTCGGATTATCAAATTATGTATGGTTTATAAGACAGTTGCACCACCTATATAATGGTTTATATCATGGCCGACGGTGTCTATTCAGTGAATTGCTACGATAACAAAAGACGGCCAATCCAGCAATCGAACTAAAGCCACTTTAAAGTAGTTGTATTTGCTTCTGTTAGCATGAACATACTACTGATTGTCTCTTCTTTACATATTCGATTGGGTCAAATAAACAAATGATCACTGTCTACTTCATAGTATTAGCCTGCTTCAGCTGAAAAAAGATATAATCTACCTCAGTAGTTATAAAACAGAAAAGCTATAAGATTTATTTCGACATTGGAAATATTTGACATAAAAAAAAATCAAACATTGTTTTTGGGCAGAATGTTTTACAAAATTAATACCCACCAATATCAGAAGGATACTTATTCCTATAAGTATTTTCACGCCCTCGGAAATAAGCCTGAAAGACATACCATAATACTTCGTTACTTTGGAATAACAAATATGTTATTATATTATATGGAATGTGTAAAGTTTAACTGATTGGATCGATTTGATATATATGTTTCCAATAAATATACATACTTACATGTATGTATGATATGAAGGCTGATTTTATTATTAATTTCAAGGCAACATACATGTATTGTCATGTTATTAAGATATAAAAGAAACAAATTAGAAACGGTATCGTAAACGAAGAAAGAAACATTATAAAACGCTAGTAAACACATATATAATACGAGAACTTACTGTAGAAGTACTGCTGTATCCCTGCAAATAAAACAAGACAATATTCAATAAACAAAATATATAAAATTACTTCATTTTAATTCGTCGGATATTATCTTCACAATAGATATTCAATTATGTGAATATCATTGACAGGACGAACAAAAGACGACATCAAATGTTAAACTTGAAAAACCTTCGAAAATATGAAATCATATTGTCGAAAAAGATGTTCTACTGAAGGTTATCATATATTTTTACACGTACCTTAGTTAAATCAAAACAAGGTTTTTGAGACACGAATACAATACAGTGGAATGTGATGACTCGAAGATGTGACAAATCGAATTTATCATTTAATTCGAACTATTATTTGAAACGGATCTATTGTTGGAAAACAGCTTAACAGTAGTTATGATGGCTCATTCACCATACACTCTTAAGTTATATATAAATCGATGGATCTCTCGAAAAAAAGGGTCTCTTTCAAGACATCGCGAGTCAACTGTATATATTTATCATCAAACATAAATTTGTCTCTTCCAGTACTCAAACTTGTTCCTGACGTCATTTCCCTCCTATTTTCTTAGCCTAACTTAGTACTATTCGTCAACCGAGAAGTGTTGATTTTTTTTCTGGGGTCAACACATTATGCGTCCGTCGAAATGCGTATACAACTGATCTGATATCTGTCTTGTGTAAAATATCACATATCTAGGAAGCTCATTTATCAAATTGAAAACAATTGAATAACCTGAAGTGCCCTCGACCTGAAAAGGTTGCCTTTTAATTCCAAAATTGCGGCCATCAAAAGCTAAGAGTTTCCATCATTAATTTTACCAATAATTAAAGATCTTAAAGGATGATCGCCTGACATTATGTAAACAGGAATATTATTGTATGAACCAAGTGTTTTCAAATTATTGTATTGGAAAATAGGAGGAAAATCGGTCCTCGATATTCCTTTGAAAGTGTGAGATACGCGAAAACATAATTTAATTAAAACAGTACTTTTGATACTTCCAGGACATCTCATCTACATCTCCAACCCCATTCACTTCATAGAGGATAACAAGCGTAAAATAATTTCATGCTTAAGTAAATGTATAAACAATAGCTTTTTACCAATGCATTTAATAACACTTACATCATGGATGATTTTAAGACTGTATAAATCGTGTCGAATCTAACACCCCATAATATATATACGCAAATAATATGTACCAGATCTAAACGCATCCACATACATTGAAGATTTATGTGAGCATCTGAACCAAACACTGTCCCACCAGAAGCGCCACTGTGCGTCTAAATGCTATCACATGTGTTTGCAATTAGCTAGAGCTATAGCCCGATTAGTTTTTTTTTATTTTTGTACCTTAAAAGTATTCCGTTATAGAGAACCAATAGGCCAATAATCACAAATTATAATTCGATAATATCTCATTATGAAGCAACAAAATGTTCTGAAATATTTCGATATTTACTCACATTTCTTTCCTTGTCTATTTCGTAGTGTCCGTCGCCTGCATCACCAGCGTTATTATCAACTCTTGACTTTATCGACTATTATGATAACAATCGAATATACTAGTGTATGTATTTGTGTTCTATAATTCAAAAGAACAAATGTAGTGTCAACTTGCATTTGATTAGTGCCTTACTATTTTATTCATTTTATATGTCAGCAAAACTCTCATAATTTGCGTTTTTATTTTAACATATGTGTTTATTACACCAGTTTACATAACTTGCAGTCTAAGGAGAAACGAGACTGTGTGTTCTCCACTGGTCTATATATGGTAAACGTAGATTACGTATCATTGTATTATCAACATATTGATATGGGAGTCCGTCCATGAGAGAAGGTACGTCATTATGAATATATAAACATTGCTTTAATGTATTAATACTTTTATTCACCAATTCGGCTAAAGTAGCATATTTTTGAATATATCAACATGCCAGACGATTTTCGAGACAATTATGAATTTGCGAGGAAATCAATTCGCAAATTGAAGCGAAAAGTAAGCTTACGCAAATAATTTCATTTTCAGTTATGGCGAATATTTTGGTTTGGAAAATTGTGTATAATCCTTTATCTTTCACCCACGTTTTGTCATGTTAATGATAATGCCATTGTGTTTGGATTTTTGTTTAGTCTTTTTGCAAATCTTAAGAAATATTTTAGTAATTAAAATGGAATTGAATATTAGACAATCAATATACTTGTGACTCATTTGTATAATTTGCAGAATCGAAATGGAAAATTATGTTTAATTTTTAAACCATTTCTTTCAAAGAAAATAGTTATGTGATCAACATCTGAAAGCACTGTTGGAGAAGGAGCTTTTGCTATTAATGAGTAAATTCCTCCTTTTGTTGCTATTTGTTTCAAACTCAATTGTAGATATTCAGGCTTTCAGGTTGATAGGCATTGTGACATATATTTATCTTTACTGAGAACCCAAAACCCGTCATTTCTAATAAGTCTGCCTGACTGGTGTATGTTTTATTATTTGAAATATAATTACAGTTTAATCGTCATAAGTGATAACTGTATTACATGTAAAATGTACTAAATGACCCAAAGTACTTGTGTCATAGATTTGAAGTCATTAGTAAAAGTCTTCACACATCAGTCATGCGATATTTTTGTCGAACGATTTCGCAGACCCACGGGCCTGTTGACTCTTCGAAGACAAATGTTGTACAATGCATGCACGGCATTCTCACGTGTCCATGGTGTTCGCAGCATCAATCTAGGATAGTGATGGCCGTACAGCAGCAGTGCAAATTTGCAAAAAAGGCTTCAAGGTCAAATCACCACAAATACAGCCGCGGTCAGCTAAGACTTGGCCGATTCAGCCGGAAACACATAGGTTTGAGTGGTATACAATTGTGTGTCTCAGAATAATGCATAACTATTCAGTTTGAACATGAACATTTGACACAGTATGAGATGTTTTGCTTATATATCCTTTGTGTAGACCTATGTTTTGCGCAAAAGCATGACATTTGGCCGATTCAGCCGATACAATCCTAGGTTTGAGCGGTATAGAAAGATTGAATTTTCAATGATAATCAATGCTTAATTGACCTAATATTTCCTTTTGTGTTTTCATTTTATATCATACTTTGTAAATAAATAGAAAAACATATCTATAAGGACAAAGCAATAGTCTTTAAGGTCAAATTACGCCAAATACATCCGCGGTCATGCTGATCTAAATAATCCCTAAAAAATATTGTTTGCGTAGAAATTAGTGAATACTTTCACCTAAATGCACTGAATATATGACATGCAGTTTAAATTCATTGTAATTGTGTTGTATATTATGCCCTGGAAATGATTGATTTTATCACTTTTAGTATTTTGACCTTGTTTGAAAGTGAAAATAGAGAATGCTAAACATTTAGGAATTTAGTTGGTGTATAGAAACATCAAGGCTGTCATTAGAATTCGTGTGTTGGTCAACCCATGGGTTGAGTAGAGTCGGCCTCATACATATCTTCTTTGAGTCCTAAAGGGACTCCGAGCGTGGCTACATAAGCTATATAAGAAAGAGCAGCGGCATCTTTGCTCAGTTGCTTCATCGGGCCACATTTGGTTTGAAATGTATTTCTTGTGTTCTGCATATCTGTTGATTTAATGTTGTACCATGGGGTTACGTTATCGAAAAGGGAGCAACCAACATTGTTATTGTAAAGAAAGACTCTGGAATATGTTTGAAAAAAAAACAAAAAAATTAATGAGTCAGTAAATTATATTAACTGATTTAAGAAAGAACAAGATGCGAAATACGTATGATTATACCGTTATTACAAATAACTAGCCTAAACTATTTCAATAGTTTGATTAAAGGCCCTGACGACACGGTTTATCAAAGCTCAGAAAAAAAGTTCACTTCCTAGGCTACGCTTTTTTAATTATTTGGTTTACACAATTCGGGGGGATGTTTTTACCTATTGTAAAAATCTGTTGAATTTCTAAACTTAAAACGTTCCTCCCCATACATTTTACTTCTAACCATTGTATTATTGCTATATGTTGACTATACATGTGAACTTTTTATTTTCATTTCATAAATGCTCAATATCTTTAAACGTTTTAAATTACTTCGTATATTCTGTTTATATACTCCCGTTTTTGTTATCATTTCTGGTACATGTTCTTTGTATCTGTATCAACATGTCAGGGATATATTTTAATACGAACAACATTAGTTTGATATTTTGCCTTTTGATTTACGTATGTTTATCTGTAAAATACGAACATCTTCACATTCTTTAAATATACAATATTGTTGATTTGATCATCAAAAAGTTAAAATGAATGAAGTATCTGTCTTTTGCAATACGGGAGAGGTAAAAGACGAATTAGATTTTGTTTGAATGTGTCCTCATTACTTATCCATTCGAAACCAGATTGTGAAAAGCTATTGTTATGTGATACCAAGCATTTTGAAAATGGTACAACTATTAATAATACAAAATAAAAAAAAGAACTCTTCCAGCTCGAAAACTACTTGAATGGAATACGTTGTCACCCGAAATAAAACATGCCGAAATTTTAAGACTTTTTGACTATTATTATATCAAAATATTACGAAACTACATCTTTGTTATTACCATAGGGATAGGTATTTACAGGTATTACATACCCGTGGACCATCATTTTGTTCTCCGTAATGATGTTAATACTCCCCTTTGCGCATGTTGAAATATTGAAATATCTTTACATTACCTACTTGAATGTCGCAGCTACAATATTATACATGGCATGCGAAGAGAACTTCCACAAACATTAGGCTTAATATTTTGTTATATGGAAATCCAAACTCATTACTCCAAGTAGATAATGCTATTTTATATTCGTTCAAAAATTAAAAATCGGTACCAAAAGGTTAAGCTCACGATAATAACCACTTTCCTAAATTCGTTTTTGTCCTGGGGCTTTAGCCCCTGGTCATAGTTGTCCATTTTTTCGGAGTTGGCAGCCTGCCAAATGCTGTTAACACTCAACGACGCATTTTAGGGTGAGACTGCGCGAAAAAAATAGATCATGGATTCAACAAAACTGCATTTAAAAGGTTAAAATCTCCAAAAAAGATAATTATAATGCTGTTGGAACATCAGTGAAAATCTTAAGGCGTGAGTATTCCAATATAAGTTTAACACATGTTTTAGAAATGAATGCGTTGAGAGGTCGCTTATTGAAATTTGAGAAGTGGAAGGGAAAAGTACAGAGAAGTTGCGTAAAAAATGCAGTGGCGGATTTACCGGGGGCCTTTTGGGCACGTGCGATGAACATTTAATGGTAAACAAAGAAGTCGCGTTACAAATACCGACGTTTCCAGCTCAACTATTTATTTATTTTGCTTTTTTTATATTGTCCAAAGAAATCCATCACATGTCGATGCAATTTATTTATTTAATTTTACTGTTCCCGCCAGTTCATATAGCACATCACGACGGTAAACTTTAAAAGGGAAAACCCGCCATCGGACGATGCACTCCATGTGTTAATCGAGTGATGGAGGAATAAATAGGGTGGTGTATCACCCTTATCTTACCGACCAGGCAACGATTGACAACTTGTTAAGGAAGTCAAGCGATCCGAATGTCCACACAATTCACATTTCTGGTGACAAGTTGCGATTTCGAAGAAAGAATTTACTCTATTGGCTTCGTATAGTCCGACTGAAGATCGTCAATGGCGAAGAAAATGCTTACAGGAATGTGCCTTATGTCTATACAAAGAGATATGGATATCAACCTTTATGTTTTCTTTCTGCTGCAGATTTATATTGTTTTCAAAATCATATTTCCCGGCCGGAATTCCGACAGACATTAACCGGGGACAGGCCTGCGTCTGGCCCACCACCCACTGTGGCTCGCAGGTTATGAAAGCCGGCCGATCGCATCATTCAGCAGATCATCCAATCGCGCTCTTCACAAAAGGTAACAAGTTATCACACTGATTATCACAAAAGTGTCAGAATAACTGTATTACAAGATGCTCTAGAACAGAGTGGAAAACTGAAGGAGAAAGAGAGTGCAGAACCTACAAGTGGGGAGAGTGGCAGTGAAGTGAATGAGACCACGAATCTCCTCTTCAGCCACCAATGCACCCATTACTAAGTTGTAGCGGTAGAGCGAAAACTCAAACCTCTCCCTCAACCGGGTGACCCGATCGCGCTGTGCAGGTACCCACAAGCGCTATGGAGGTACATGTATCAACGGCATTCTCGTATAAATGTTTGTTTTAGGTCATTAGGCCAAATTGAAGGAAAACCTTGTTAACAATTTAGAAGCCGCAATGATTGCTTCAGCAGCTTAGAAATGTGTCTGAATTATATTTAGGTCAAGTTAGACTAGTGGTGATATTGGGTCAGAAACTAGGTCACTACGCCAAATTGAAGGGTAATCTTGTTAACACTCTTGATGCAAGTTTATAAATTGAGCATGTTGAAACTGTTTCAGAATGTTTGTCTTGGTAATATGTAGGCCAAGTTTAAATATTGGTTATGTCTGATCAAAAACTAGGCCACTAGGCCAAATTGAAGGAAAGTCTTGGCAACACTGCAGAAACCCCATTTTTATTAAATTGTTGACAGGTTATTTATCTTAATGATATCTAGGACAAGTTCGAATATGGGTCATGCCGGGTCAAAAACTAGGATACTATGCCAAATTGAAGGACAATCTTGTTAATACTAATAACTTTGTCAGAATGTCTGTTTTGATAATACCTAGTTCATTTTGGAAAATTGGTCATATCAGGTAAAAAGAAAGGTCACTAGGCCAAATGAAGGAAATTCTTGATAACTCTCTGGAGGTTGCATTTTGAATCTTTGTCAGAATAATAGTACTGATGAGTTTTGCATTGATCTAACATTTTTTCCCAGTATAGTACATAGTTTAGAGAATTATTTCTACTTGATGGAATATCTCTTAATATAATAAGGCGATTTAAGTTGGTTGGTGTTATTTTAAAGTTTAAGGAGAACTGACTGTACATGTTTATAATTATGTAATATGCATCAAAGGGCATTAGTGTGGATGACCTCGACCCACTCACTCCTAATACAGGGTCAATAAACGGGCAACATGGTAGCTGAAAAATGAAGTTATGTATATATGATTATATACTTATGTGCTTGTCAAATAAAGATATATCTATCTATCTATGAACGTTTAAATATTTTGATTATTTGGATGAATATGAATTCGATGTTAAGGTACAATTAGTTTAAATGAACTACTTCAAGCTTCCTTTTTAACAAAAGTGTTAAGTCGTAAGCTACAGATATGTCAACTTTGGCTTTTAAGACAAATGTGATAAAACAAGACAATTTGACAATCTTAGAGATATAAACGATGCATGCTAAACATATAGTAATGCGGCATGTGAACTTCAAACGCTGCCTGAAAAAGTTTTAAGTTAATTTGAGAAAATGGCAAAACATACATATTGAAAATGAGGCATAAGTCAAAAGATGGATCGCTGAGGTAGTTGTGTCTGTTCACTGCAAACAGGTCAACAAGCTATCCTCAAACTGAGTTTGAATTGAAGAAAGCTAGAAAACAAGTAATACTAGATGCACATCTGCAATTAACAAGGTATATGAAGAACAAGTTTTAGATTAATATGCTGTTAATTAATTGAAAAATAAATCCGAACATAGAAGTAAAAAAGGGTGATTAATCCGAAATATGCCGGGTAAATGTATGTTGCTTAAATTGTTCAATTCTCTGTATTAATTCAATTCAATTTCTCGATTTGAATAATAAACATTTGTAAAGCAATACATATAGTATAGTTTCAATAGATGACACATGATACATGTTCGAGAAAAGTGTAATTAGTATTAATAAATATTAATAAGTACAGGTAGACTAAACTTAGATTGGTTTAACGTGTGAATTTAAGATAGCACCTTATTCGGACTTCTATCCATCTATGGTACGTTTTAGATTCGCGTTTAGTATCGGCCATATATATGTATTTACTAAGATTTTTTAATATACTAAGTTTATCATTTTTCATTAATTGTTTAAATTTATACAGCGATGGCCAAATATGATAATATTCAGGAAGTAAATTGGTTCTTAGTTGACGATACATGTACATAAAAGTTTAAAATAATATTCATTCTCGATAATGTTCAAGTTGAACATTTTACATATTCTATTTTACCCTAGGGATGTTATTATATCGTCTTTCCTCAATTAAAAAATAGTGAGATGTACATCTTAGTCTTAACATTGCAATTCTGTTATTAATGTTATTAACACAATTAATATATTTTTCAGGTTCAAAGTAGCTTTTAAAAGATGTGCAACATTGTAATTTGCAGAATTATCTCAATCTGAAAACCAATTTTGAATGTAATTCTCTTTTATTTGCCCAATAAAAAGTTCACCTTCAAAATTTGTAATGTCTGATTTCCTTTGCATATATGATAAACCGAGACTATCCAGCAAATGATTTATATCTTTATGAAAAGTATTTACAAAATTGCCCTGTACATCTTTCATGTTAAAAACCTTATATAAAAGCGTATTAGTACATGTTTTTATTTTTTTCTAATATTTAATAATTGCTATCTTACATAGTACAAGTAAAGGGTATGTTTCCGCACACCAAGAATTTGTTTTAAAACTTTAAATGTACTTGTTCTACGTCGTCAGCTTTATAAAGACCCCATACATTAAGCCAGTACATCAACATCGGTAAGATAAGTGAATCGAACAATTTCAATTGTTCGCCCACATTTAAAGAGATTTGCCCAAATGATGAATACAACGCAAAAATAGCTTTCATAGCTAGTTCAGATAACCTTTTATGTGCTATGTTGAACTTCACATTGTAGGACAATGTAGTACCCAACTATGTAAAATTTGAGACTGTAGTTAATTTCATTTCGTTATAAACCATTTCAGGATGTCCATCGTTACCATAATAACGGTTTTCTTTAGTATTTACTGTCAGATCCCATGTATTACAATTACTATGTAATGAATCCAAAATGGATTGTAAGCCTTCTTTAGTGTATGAAAACAGTATCGCACCGTCTGCAAAAAGTGACAAAAATAACATAATGTTTAGAGTAAAATAATCGTTATTTCTTTTAATAAGGTTCTTATAGAAATCATTGACTAACAGAATGAACAACAACGGTGAACTTGGCTCGCCTTGTTTGACTCCACTTAAGCATTCGAAACAGTCACTCAATGTGTTATCTGATCTTACACAGGCCTTGTAATCTGTATATATAACTTTAAACATATTAACAATTTTCGAAGAAGTTCCTAGTTGTAATAACTTAAACCACAGACCGTTTCGATAAACTATATTGAATGCTTTACGAAAGTCGACAAGAGCACAATAAAGTATTTTCGTCTCAACATTCAGAACAGTCTTTATAATGGAATTTAATAAAAATAGACAATCTCTCGTCCCTTTACCACTTCGGAATCCAAACTTATACTCAGTCATAACATTATCAATTTATGCCCAATCTCTAAGACGCTTTTCTAACATAATCGATACAAAATTAGAGAAAATACTGGTTAGGGTAATTATTAACATCCAAGTTATCTCCCTTTTTTGGTACTGGGACAATTACACCCATAGACCAGTTTGAGAGATATACACTGTTGTTATACATAAAATTAAACAGTTTACATAGTATAGGCGAAAGCGAGTCTTTACATTCTATAGACATTTCAGTTATCAGTAAATCTTCGCCCCCCCCCCCCCCCCCCCCCCCCCCCCCCCCCCCCCCCCCGCTTTTCCCACATTTAAATGTATTAATTGCTAGTTTAACTTCATCAACAGTAAAATTACAATCTAACATTTGTACATGTGTGATGCTCTGTTCTACATTACGTAGATCATTTTCAATGTTACCGTCAGAAGATGACAGATCATCAGAAAACACGTCTTTATAATGATTGAAAAATTCTAAATTTGGTACGTTAGATGTAACATTCCCATTTTTCCTGGTTTTATTTATTTAATTCCAAAACGCTTTTGAATCAGTTTTTGCTAGCTTCTGTATTTGATATCTTTAACTCTGATTATAATTAACACGAGCGCGCCTTTTTGCTGTATTAAAGTTACGTTTGTTATTAAGTAAAATATTAGCATTAATATGTGATTTGTTATTACGATATGTTATATGTGATAATCTATACTCTTGACTGGTGCATTCCCGGTTAAACCACTGAATCTTAAATTTACGACTTCTCTTTTTGATTATTGTTTTGCTGAACAATTAAAACCGCGCACTGTTCATGCATTTGGAAATGCCTTCAATACCAGTATTGAAATGTATATCCCCAGAGATTATACTATCAATTATATCATTAAATGATGATATGTTAGAGTTCATCTGGTATACATACTCATCGGATCTTGACTGCTCCCAAACAATTTTGTTAAACGTGTTAACCCTTTCCTTATTTAATAAACACAAATTGGTTTTTAGACTTATCATAGGAATTTGAATTATAGAAATCTTCAAGTTTAAACATAACTTTATGTTCATGAAAAATAATCAATGTTCTGACCAAACGGGCATTTAAATAACCAATGAGGGATATATAACCGAACTAGGCATATCTTTGGACTCCTTTATCTATGACTTCGAAAAATCATTTATCACTTATTTTATAATAGGGTGAAGTGTGTGGTGGTATATATACAAAACAAACATAAACATCCTTACCAATATTGAAAAAGCGTCTGCACAATTTTATCTATAAAATACCGTCTAAATCCCTTTCTTGTACAGCAATACAACCCTTTAAGTACCTTTTATAAAATAAGCTTATGTCCCCGTGTCCACGTTTTTCCCCTTTCATTCAGTAGTAATTTACAAGGAATATTAATAGATTCATAACCAGGTATTTTATGGATATCATTTAGCTTTTGCCAAGTTTCTGAAAAGAATAAAACATCATATTTAGATACAAAATTTACAAAATCTTCGTCAGTGATAGAGTTTGTTAAGCCTTCGACATTCCATGATAGAATGGAAACCCTACACTTTTCTCCTGCCCCCTATGTTGCGGTACACGTTTGTGCATCATTAGCTGGCAAATATAATTTATTGTTAATGTACAGCTTATCTCTCACTTGTACTATCATTTTCCCTTTACCGCGTGCAGCTTTCTTCTTTCGGAATGAGTACACAACTTCGATCTATAACTTCCTGTGGAAACTGACCAGTGACGTTATACGTTTTCGAATGTCTATTGATCTTAGCACATTTTGTATACCCATTTTTGACTTTGTGTCCTTAAACTTTACAACTCTAGGGCGCATTTTTTGGCGGTTAAATCGTTTGATGCGATGGGCCCTATCTATACCTATCTGCAAAATTAGGTCGTCAATATTAAGCTCTCACTTTCTGCTCACAGTCCTCTGTTTCCACGGGAGAATTCAACCTGCGACTGGAGGATCGAAGAACGGGTTCGTCGTTAAATGACTGGTCAGAAACTAGCACATTATACCCCTTATTTTCCCAAATACCAAACAAAATTAAATTATGCCTCATAGAGCGGCATTTTAAGTCACATCCTCTTGTAGATTGATATTGGCCTGTTTTACTTCTTCCATGTTGTTTTGTTTATTACAGGGAATTAAAAACAAAACGGATTTAACTTTAAAAATAAACGGGCTTGAGATATGTTACGTATACTGTTACACGCTGCTTCTTACAATCCATACGAGTTGCTAATTTGCAATTAATGAATTCGAATCGTGAAGACAGACGAACCGAAGAATGATCCTTAAATATATCTTAACTGTGGGCGGAACAAAAAACTCAAACACAGAATCATGGGACAGACTGAACACTTTGAAAAAGTGAGAAAATTTGAGTGGCTTTATTCGATAACCAGCCGTAAGGAATTTTGGAGCAGGGTAGATCCTCGTCAGCCAGCGCGTCTGTCGAGTCCGGTCTAGCTTTGCACTGTTTGCATATTCGTTGTATATGATTCCAAGAAACTTCTGTAGCGTAGTATCAATTTATCATTGATGCTCAGGCATGTTTGTTCCATACGTTTCAGTTCACGGCAACAGTTAATTTATTCCGGATACCTGGCTAGAAAAAATGCTTTGGCTCTCCATCGTGACCGCCGCAAATCGGGAACGAACCCGGACCTCTCGGTTCCAATTACAGACGTTAACCACTCGACCACTCCGGTTTCCGGAATATGTAGTTGAGTAAATAGCAAGTAACAATGTATGTAAAGGAGAAAATTCAACAAATTTGTCTTTTTAAAATATAGTTAGAAAAACTTTCTCCATCGGCCATCTTGTTTCTCCCCTGTATGTCAGGGCTCAAATGCTAGTCAACAAAAGATAGGTACATATTAAAGATACACAAAGATGTATTTAATGGAAAGATTACCAGTGTGGTGACTCTTCAGCAAATGAATTATTCAGCAAGCATCGTGAATTGAACTGAAATTGGCATACCCACTAGATGCTATACCTACTTTAATGAAAACAAATATTTTGCACATACTTAGATGTACTGTACTTACAAATTACAAATGCTCAAATAATAAAAAAAAAACTACAAATAAACAGATATCCATCTTAATTGCATTCCTTTGACCTGTTTATCACATAGGGGTATTGCTAACTGTCTATTTTGAAAACACATACGGAACAAAATGTTACTTGTGAAATTATTGTAACTTAAACTTCACTTATGATGTCTCATATAACGTTTTTAGCTAATATAGCCTCACTTCTCTCTCTTAATTGTATCTCATTGCCTATTCAACTACTTCATAGTCTGGTTTTCTTTTTGTTTATATTTTGTTATTTAATGTTCCTCTTGTCACATTATTATGTATGTGCTGAGTGTAAAATAAACTTGTAAACTTGTAATGTTTAACAGAAATATTAAAACATGACTGTTATCTCTATAGAAGTTAAAACTTGAACATATATTATAACCTATTCCTACATACAACAAAAGTCACATACCGACAGATAGTTTGTTTGTATTGTTGGGGTTTAGCGGCGTTTCCAACATTATTATAGTTACATGACGGCGACAGTTCACTTTTTCATGATCCCTGTGAAAACAAGCCAGTACTAGGCTAGGAAATGTGCCTTGTCCAAGATCACTCCACTATGACCACAGCGCTGCGACTGGGGATCGAACCCGGGACGCCCGGTTCGAAATCCCCGACACTAGCCACTAGGCCACAGGGGATTCCTCGACCGACAGATAGACATAGGAAATCAATTGATTAACTGGTATTTACATTTAGTATAGAATGTTATCTTCCTTAAGCGGTTGTCCTAAATTTTAATCAGGTAAAAGTGTTGATTTAGGCTACTTTGTTATCAAAATGATACTACATATACATTTTCCACGTAGTGAGTTATATTTAACGTTGGTTATATGTATATGACATAAATATATAATACAGATGGTTTTTGAATGACAAAACAATATTGAAAGCTTCTCATTTCGACTAATTTATAATCACTACTTGTGGCTCCTTTTCTGAAGCGCAGTAAACATTAGCCGGTCAATCTCTAAAAGCAATTAACGCATTGAATACATATGTATGTAAATTTACAAATCACTCGGTTTCTCATAAATTATAATTATTTGATATATGTTCATGCATTACCAATACTAAACTACCGCAGTGAAGTTTTTGGGATTTTAATCGTGGCATGGCAGTTGAAAGAGTTCTTTCACAATTTTTTAAAATACAATTGAATGTTAAAAAATAGGCACGAAATGATTTTATCTATGGTGAAATGAGTCTTCACATGGTACTTCCAAAGTAAAGATTATTTAGTATTAATATGAATTAAGGCAAAGCTTCCGAAAGTTTCGGAAAGTGCATTCAGTCTCAACATATTTAATCTCCTACTCACAAGATTGATAAGCTGTTATGCAATAACGCATTTATTATTTGCTCAATTAATTATAGAGTTGTCAATCCAGGGGTTGAGAGTTCAAGTTCCAGCTGAGGCAACTTACTTTTTGAATGTCAAAAACTACTTTTACCAGTGAATATTGAACATTTTCCTAGGAGCTTTGAAGAGTATAGATCGTATTATGACCGTGAAGTTTGAGAAAATATCTCAAGAGCAAAACAACTGCATTTATTAACATATACAATATGTCTCTCGATGAATGCATCAACATTCATACAAGCAGTTGCAGAGGAAAAACATTTAGATTTATCGTTTTACAATCTTTCTGTTGCCACATTTCAGCATTGTTTTAAACTAATCAATATCCCTTGGGCAATTTATATGGAGGGTGAATAAAAGAATGTTTTTGCCAAACTATCTTGACATAAGATAAGCAGTTTCAGAGGATTCTTTTATTTTTCTCCCTTTCTGATACCGCCTAGCAGCATTGATTTTAAACCACTCTGGAAAGGGCGACATAATGACTTTTTAAGCCAAATTATCTTGAAACAAGACCCCCAATTCTGATTCTGCCTGGCAAAATTGTTTTTTCATCAATAAATATGGCTTGAATAATTATATTGATGGTCACTAAAAGAAAATTAATGCAACAGTGTTATAACTTTTAAATTATACAAACAACTTCCTCCTTTTCTCATACCACTTGCGAATAACATTTTTCAACCAATCAATATGATATGAATATTTTTAAACCAAAACATTGTGTCAATTTACTTCTTCTTTGATGGGGAAGTTTCCAGGATTCAACACAGAATTTATTCCTTTTAACATTTTCAAAGAGAAAACCAGAACAACATTGCTGTGCAGTTCAGTTAAAATTGGTCAAGTAGTTTAAAAACAACAGATGTAGTTTAAAAAAAATGGTTGCTGGTGGATATTGCATAATGGATTGAGGATTATCACAAAAGCTCACATTCAGTATGCTGTGCTCAGATTGATTGAATTGTATGTATTTAGCTAAAGTATCATTTTGTCCCCGCTGAGATTTGAATTCAGAACTCCTGGCTAGACCAGGTGTTTTACCAGTTTAAACTATAAGGTGTCAAAATGTAACTAAACACATTTAATTTACAATCAAGATTTTCCTCAAAGAAAGTCAAAAATGGTAAATGCCTCAAGTTCTTCACCAAAAATGGAATTCCTAATAAATCAGAGCTTGTGATAGATAGTTTAAGTGTTATCTAAAAAAGCCTAAAAATTGATGTTTTTCTAAACATTGAATTATTATCTTACAACACTATACTATTATAATTACTGTTTAGATGCAACCATGTCCCTTTAACCATCTCACCCACCTATTTCCTATGTAAAACATGAGTATAGGAAGTTTTTCAAATGCAAAGTAAATTTTATTACAAGTAATATAAGCTATGTTTTTCAAGTATTGAAATAATTTAATCAATATTTGAAGAGGATCACCAAAAGAACAATTGGGCCAAATTATTTTCAAATGAGCCAGTATAATAGAGGTCCAGATAAGAAGGGGGGTATTCCGCTCTTTTACCCACAATTTCTCTCTTATTCTTAAAGCAAACCCTTTGTTGTGGGTACTCACAAGAATCGTCTCACTCAGACCATTCCATTGCATACCGACAACATAGGGTCAGAGCGACAAATAAGGATTTTAGAACATGCAAAATGCCCCTTATCTAAAGCTCTGGGGATTTTTTAAAACAGTTGCCTTTCCATTGTAAAGCGGATAAGCATTAAGGAAAATTCTTATAAAGGTTTTTAGGAGGAGACATTGTATGTGTTTCCCACTTGTAGATTTCTTTTGAAATGACTGTGGCAAAGAGATATAACGCTCATAGTGAATATTTTATCCTTCTGCAAAATTGTTATAAACTGTATTCCATAGTTTAGCTTTTATCCAAAGAGATTTCCATATTTTGGCCTAGCTTTTTTCAATGTTGACTGTGGGAAAGGGTTAAAGAAAATACAAATGAGGAATGTCACTCTTAACATCGCATGGTGAAAACCGACAAGATGCTGGAAAGAAAGTTTAAAGCTTTAATCCCTAGTTTGAAAGAACAAACAACTAAAGTTTAAAGATAGTGAGCAATTATATCAAATCTTATCAATAATTTTACTTTCATGTATAGAGCTGCACCCCAAAACTCATCATTAATTCAATTATACTGTGCAGAGACAAAAAACAACAACTTTGTAACAAATAACAATAGGTGACCAAGTCCATTTGAATACACTCTGTGGCAAGATAATATAAACAAATTGTTTATGTCTGCTTAGTAAAAACAACCAGATTCCAGCATGCAAGTATGCACAGTACATTTCACCTATTTAAATCCATAAAATATTTTCACAATTGAAGGTCATAATGTCATGCTAATCTAATATAACTGCCAATTTAGCAAAGAATAATCTTAACAGACACCATCAATTTAACTCTTTGAAACTTTCTCAAATATATGACAAATCTGCAGCAGACGACTTTGAAAATAATTTCTACTCAAAAATATGGAACATCTGTATAATTGTAGGTACAATTACTGAAAAAGGATGAAAATATCGTGGCAAAAGGAGAAATTGCTTGATTTGAGCCGTATAGTGCGGAGGCATCAAAATGCGTATGTAGGTGGGAAAGGGTTAATGATCTGTTCAGAGACATATATACAATATATGTATTTACTTAAAATATTTAAGATTTAAAAACAAACAGACTTACAAACAAGTGAAAACTATAGCATAACATTTTGTTACTTTTATTTAACTCTTTCTGTGCCAAAGGCAATTTCTAGGCAGCGGTTTTTTTTATATTTGTTTTGTAGTTTTATATTTTATTCAAATATTCAAACATTACAATTAGCAATGTAATTTATATCAAAACAATAAGATGAGCTATATGGAAGAGATGAGACAGAGACAGAGACAGAGACAGAGACAGAGACAGAGAGACAGAGAGAGAGACAGAGAGGTAGCGAGATAAAAAAAGACATAATGGAACCTTAATGAGTAAAAATCACTGTCTTACCAATCTAGAGGACGATGAAAACGAAATGTCGCTAGAATGCTATAGTGATAAGTGTGATATTTGTGTAGGTGTGTGTATGTGTGATGGTGCGCGTGCGTGTGTGTACGCGTTGTGTTGCTTTTGCTGTGTTTATGCTTGAGAGTGAGCTATCAGTCGTGGGTATGTATGTATTTGATCAATTTGTGCGCGTACTTTGCACTTGCGGTTGTCTGCATGTTGGTATATTGCTATGTATGCGGTGTGATTGAGTGTTTGCGAGAAGTTATTTCTCTTTTATGTGCATACGATTAAATTGTCTAAATTTTGACGGATGTGTTAAATGAAGTTTATCAATTTATTGATAATTAATTTCAGTTTTATTTTAGAGTTATGATTATTTTTCTATTATATTTAATGCTAATCTGCATTCGCTTCTTAAACACGATAAAAAGTTAACATTGATAGTGCGTGTATCAGACTTGTAATACGATTTATGTAGAGTATAGTATTAAGTATATAGTTGATGTCATTATATTCCTTTACCCCGGGTTTGTAGCCAACAATCAGCGATTTTAAATTTGTTATTTCTTCGCTATACCCAATTGAAGAAAAGAAAAGTTTTATTTTATTCCAAAAATATTTGATGGTTTTGCAATCCAAAAGAAAATGCTCTATGTTTTCTTTGTACCCACAAGCTGAGCATAGATCACTTTCTGATATTTTCCATTTCTTAAGGTTCTCTTTTGTAGCGATGATATTATTTATTAATTTGTATCTAAACTGTTTGATTTTGTTATGAGAACTGTTTTTCTGAATCGAAAAGTACACTTGTGACCAGTCAATCTGAGCTTTAAGAGTGTTCTTCCAAAAAATATGAATGTATGGTTTTTCAAAGTTGAAGTTTCGAAATATGGAGTAGACGTCGTTAATTGACAAACTGAGAAAAGTGTGTTTGTCTACGGCTATGACTAATTTATGTTTAATTTTTGTTTGAACAGAACTATTTGATTTCATAATTTTCTTCCATGTGGAAGGCATACATGACTTAATCATATTTATTTCTCTGATCCAATCAGATTTATCTTTCAATTTATGTAATAATTTTGTTTCGCATATATATATTGCCATTGTTTGAAATGATATCGTCTATGAAACTTATTTCAGAATCAATCCATCTATGAAAAATTAGAGATTTGTTGGATTTATTTTTAATTTTGTTTTTGCCCCATAGAAGCTGCTTTCTGATATTATAGAATGTTTCATTTCTTTTTTCCTTATTTGTTATTTTTTCCTGAATTCGATCAACACTTTTAAGATATTTGAGTAAAACGCTGACAGTTTGTATTTTACATTTGGAATATTGATCAAAATCCATGTATAGAATAAGGAGGTTTTTCCCGTATTGGTTGTAATAAAACTTAGTTATTTCTTGGCAGTTACAATTTTCGGTAGTTGATATAAGTCTTTTAATCCAGGCTATTTTGATAGATTTGATGAACAAATTAATATCGACCATCTCAATACCCCCATCATACTTTTTACCTATTAAGGTTTTTCGTTTGATTTTCTCTCTTTTTTTATCCCATAACAAATTAAAGAACATTTTGTTTAAGGAGTTAATTACATACTCGGGTACATGTAATGATTGAAAAAGATACGTGAACTTTGGCAACAGTATTAACTTTACCATTTCTGATTTTCCAAAGAAAGTAAGATGTCTTCTGTTAAGGTTACATATTTGATTTCTACAGTCTTCTAATTTTGTGTCCCAGTTTTTTTTCTCGCTAATAATTTTGTTTGTTGAAAAATGAACTCCGAGAGCTTTTATTACAGTTGCACATTTGATATTATCAATACTGTGATTTTTATTTTTAGATGAGCCTATCCACATAATTTCCGTTTTGTTTTTGTTAAGTTTTAGACCTAAATTATCTCCAAAGTATTCAATTATTTGAAGTGCTTTGCGGATCTCAGTCTCGTTTTGTAGGAATAGAGTAGTGTCATCTGCTAGTTGAGTAATTTTTAAATATTTAGTGGGGTTGTTCTTTACTTTTACTCCTCGAATTTCATTACATGATCTGATTTGTGTAGCTAATATTTCAGCAACTGGAAGAAATAATAGAGAAGACATTGGATAGCCTTGCCTAATAGATCGATTAAGATAAAATTTTCGCGATTTCCAACCGTTATTTAATACAGCAGCTGTGATGTTATTGTCGGTAGTTTTAACCCAACGTATGAAAGATTCACCAAAGCCATACAATTTAAGGACTTCAAACAAAAAGTTCCATTCAACATTATCGAATGCTTTTCTAAAATCTAAACATAACAGTGAACAGTCTAGGTTTAATTCGTCAGCATAATCAATTACATCTTGTATTTGTCGTATATTATTACTTATTTGTCTGTTTTTAATGTATCCTTGCTGATCAGTGTTGATAATCAAGACTTTTTGCAAACGTTTTGCTAAAACACGTGTAGCTATTTTGTAATCAACATTTAGTAGAGAAATTGGACGCCAATTTTCCATACTTTCAGGGTCTCTTTCTTTTAAAAATCAATGAGATTATACTATGTTTTTGTGTATTTGATAACTGTCTTTTGGAATAGCCATTATTAAGTGATTCGACTACAATATATTCTAATTTTGACCAAAACTTATTATAAAATTCTACGGTAAGACCATCATTTCCGGGACTTTTGTTCGATTTCATCTCAATTATAGCATGTCTACATTCTTCTGCAGTTAGCGGACCTTCGCAGAGATTTGCAGAACTATTATTTAGTTTATTTTCTACATTAACCTTGGAGAGGTATGAATTTATTTCGTGTTTATTTGTATTGTTTGAAGAATAAAGATTTTTGAAAAAAAGTTAACTTCTTCATTTAGAATTTCAGATATAGAAGTAATTTTACAATCATCTACTTTAAGTGATGTTATTGTTTAACGTGTTTGTCTGGATTTTTCAAGGTTTAAGAAGTACTTTAAGTGGTTTCTTCTTCATCAAAAAATTGAATACGTACTCTTACTTGAGCGCCTTTTGCTTTTTCGGTATATATGCCTTCTATTTCACTTTCAAGTTGATGTATATCGTCTATATTGGGATTATTTTGTTCATTCATAGTTTTGAGCTTTAATTTTAATTCTGTCAGTTTGTTATTTGTTCCTATAGATTTTAAAATTGAATATTTTATTGTTGTATCTTTAATGTAACATTTCAGTAATTCCCACCCTGTTTGTGCATTGCAAGTATTGTGGTTATTTTTTAAATCTAGTAATGTTGACGTGATTAAATCTTCAATAATTGATATATAAGCATCATCAGTTAATAAAGAATTATTCATTTTCCAATAGCCATTACCTCTATTGTTTGTTGTTTTAATTTTAAGAGAAACAGATAGATGGTCTGTGCTATTAATTAACGCGGGTCTTATATCACAACTGAATATTGAACAACAGGTAAGTTCTTGTATAAGCCAAAAGTCTATTCTGCTTTTTTCTATTCCATTTTTTCGTCTCCAAGTGAATTGATTTTTCTCTGGATTACTTAGTCTCCATATATCTACAAGTTTGAAATGATTGATTAGATTAGTAAGGTTTTGCACTGGTGCAATTTTTGAGCTTGAAGTTACTCTGTCTTGTTTTGTAAGAACGTCATTGAAATCTCCACCAATAACGAGAAGACCTTCTATGTTATTTTCGATTATATTTGATATTGATTTAAAAAACTCATTTCTTATCCTTTTTATATTTGGTGCATAAATATTTAAAAATGTGAAGGTATTGTCATTGATAATGCTATTTAGAATAACGTATCGTCCGTTTTGGTGGCTTATATGCTTAATACTTTTAAACTGAATACTCTTTGAGATGAGTATACTACATCCACAACTATAACTTGAGCCAAAGGAGTGGTAAACATTCCAATCGCTAAATTGTTGATTAACATTTACTATTATGTCATCTGTGAAGTGTGTTTCCTAGTATATAATATCAGCTTTTTGTTGTTTAATCCACTCATTTAGTCTTACTCTTTTTGAATAATCTCTCAATCCATTAGAGTTGAGAGAGACAATATGCAAATTGTTAAAAATTGAGATCATTGTATTTTATTTGAATGAAGAAGAAGTTATATCTGTAGTGTATTAACATGCTTTATGCTGTCTGTGTGTTGTAGCAGTTAAGGGTATCAAACGTTTCCATTATAAATATATTTACAAAATCAGAAGTGAATATGTGTAATGTATTAAAATGCATTACAATGTCTGCGTGTTGAAGCAGTTAAGGTTTTAAACATTTCCGTTATAAATGTGATCACAAAATCAAAAGTGTATACGTGTACATGTATCTGTAAATATACAAAGAAAAGAAATGGCACGACAATGACTAAATAATGAGCACGTGATGCCACTAGTATATGGTTGTATAAGCTGTGTATCCACCAATGGGAGAAATAACAACAACTTATTCTATTCACTTTAAATACTAAGTACATAAAAGCATGCGCTATAATATAAAGAAAACACGCATGTTATCGTGTATTTAAACTCTATGAGTATAAATGCAAATATGGATATTCCGACCTTAACATGTTCTAAATAATGTTCTCTTTTTTTTGACTGAGATATAATCCGCACAATAAAGCTCGTGCCGGCTTTCAATAGTTTATTATTGTATAAACTGTATATCCATCAATGAAACATTTAAATGATTAAATTTGTAAATACTATTTGGTAGTAAAGATGAGATAATCTGCCAATTTTACACAATGAAGCCCCATATACTGGAACAAAAGAAAAGCAACTTGACTTTTCATATAATTATCTTACTAGCGTATAATTGTGACAGCAGTTCCAGCATACAAGTATCATTTCCTTTGTAATTATGTTCATAATGAAAGATAGATTTATGAGATTTGCTGCAAATCGTAAAGCTGCATTCTCACAAGCCTATTTTTTATTAAACTTAGTCATGAAGCACATTTGTCCATTTGATATTTTGATCTATGTCAGTACAAATATTATTTTTTTGAAGATTATTTAAAACATGTTGTGTTTTTCTGGAATCTGTAAAATACATTGTATCAATATAATGTAACAGAAACTTTTTTTGTTTTAGCACTGTAAATATATGTTTGTACACTTGTTTCTATTTAAACTATAAATTGGGCGAGTTGGTGAACCGGATCATAAGCATTATGTGTGTCCCTTCCTCTTTTTTTTCGATGCATTGGACAATATTTCAGTTGGTGTGGGAGGGGATCGGATCACCAAAGGGAAAATGACCAAAGAACCATGCCAGTAGAGCATAGCCCTCATGGACCTCTTGTTTGGTCTTTGATTGGACATATTTGAATTACGAATATAGACCAGACTTGAAATTTCACTGAAAAATAAGATGTCTAATTCCTCATGGCTATTTGAATTATTTTTATTCTGATTTCACCTTTAATTATCATAAAATGTTATTGGTTAAATCTTACCTGAAGTGATTTGTTTATAAAATAGTGAATGTAATGCAACAACCTCCATATTATAAGGATTTTATACCATTCTTGAATTATATATATATATATATATATATATGAGACGTGAAATTTCACTAAGAACAAAGATGTCTATTTTCTCATGACTATATGAATTATTTTATTCAATATTTAACGGTAATTATTATAAAGTATTATTGTTAAATTCTGAAATGAAGCCATTTCTGTATAAAATAGTCATTTACTAAAACAAATACCTTTACATGGCTTGTATAACAATCATGAATTATAAACATACATCTAAGACTTGAAATTTCACTGTAAAGTAAGATCTCTCATTCATCATGGCTATTTGAATTATTTTTGTTCTGATTTGAAATAGTGAATGTAATGCAACAACTATCCATATTATAAGTTTTTTTTATACCATTCTTGAAATACATTCATTGTCAAACGGCGTCTTCAGGTGGGAAAGGATTAAATCCGGTGAGCAGTTTAAGGCCACAATTTGAATACTTGTTTACAGGATTCGAGTTATTTGGTATATATTCCTTATGCTACGCTTAAATAATGAGTAAATTAATAAATACAATCATTAATATAGGTTAACAAGAATCAATAAGTTAATATAATAATACTGCACTAATTTATCTTTATAACCCATCATAAAGCTTGAAATGATTTATTTTTATTCTTTTTTTGTAGACTGCTGAATGTCTAGTTAATGACATGCCTTCCTGGTTGTGCCGGCAGGCCCATGTTACTCAGTACAGAGAGTATGTTAACCAGAGGCTCCTCCGAGATGGAGAAAGACAGATGGATAAATGCAGTGCATTTAACTGTTTAAAACCACGTGGAAAAAGCATGTGGTTTCAGTGTGACATTTGTGCCCGTTTAATGCACCAACGTTGCAACTCAAAAGTGTTTGCAGGGGAATTTTTTACATGTGTTATTTGTGACTTACAATATTCTTAGGAAACTAAATTGTTTGTATGTATGTTAAGTATTATTATAATCAGGGTTGGCAAAGTATTGACCGCCCTGAAATGGGCAATACCGGGTAATATGAATTTTTTAAGCTTTTTTTTACAAAGAATAGTTCAGACATGCTATGATTACATTGTATTATTGCTAAATATATACACAGAAACACCCTTAGGGAAAATGGCAGGCACAATTGTATAGATGAAAGGGCTAATTATTGTTAAATAAACATATTCGTTTGACATTTCCTAATCTGTATAATTAGTCATGTATATGTAAGTATCTATGAAGGTGTGAAAACACTTGTTTTACAATTAAACAAAATTTGGTTATAACATATGATTTCATTCAACATGTTCAAGTACAAAAAGTGCATGATTTATATTTTTTTGAGCAATACTCACTAAGATTAATACAGTATCTAATAAGGGCCTTAGGCAGACTTATAAAACACTTCTTTATTAAAGTTTTAACTTTATAAAACGAGTTAAAAATACTAGTATTTCATATTGCCCAGTATTACCCAGTAAAACCCGGGTTTTCCCAGTATTGCCCACTTGGCTGGGCAATATTTATAAAACCCGGGTTTTTGCCAACCCTGATTATAATGATTCACTGTTTTAACCCTTTCTCTCATAAGATAATTTTGCAGCAGAACTTATTTTGTCAAAACATAATAACCTATGACAAAAAGTGAAAAACTTTGAGGCAAAAGGAGAAATTGCATCTCTTGTGCAATTTCTTCTTTTGTCACTATGTTTTCAAGAAGCTGTCTGCTGCAGAAGCATCAGAAAGCTTCTATGAGGAAAGGGTTAACACATAATGAGAAAACATTTGTTTTGAAAAAAGCAGGGCTTTAGTGAATTGTGTTTTCAGACAATTTCTTTTTTTTTTAAATTTAAGTTACAGGGATAATTCTACACTTTATTTTTTTGTATGACTTGAAATTATTTTGGTAAAGAGAGACATAAGTAAATTCTCATTTTCTCACAATATTACAATGTTGTTTAAATAAGTCTCATTCATGAACCAGCACTTGTTATACCCACAACAAACAATTTTTTTTGGGGGGGAGGGGGGGGGGGGGGGGGGTATATAGGAGTCAATGTGTCGGTTGGTCGGAAGCCATATTGAAGCCATATTTTGTCAGGCCTATTTCTTACAAAACACAATGTTTTCCACTTTTAGTCATCCAGGTTATCCATTCAATTAGAGATTTTTGTTTTTTGACAAAACATGTTCAAAGTCGTCTGCTGCAGAATTATCGTATGAGGGAAAGGGTTAGAAATGGCAGCAATGGCTGCTTTCCTTGACGCTCAGGTTTACGGAAATTACATTACGACTTACTGGCAGTTGTCCGGATAAATGGACCAATTGTACTGGTAACATAATTGATATTATAATACAAACTAGAGTACTATAGTATCACATTTTAATGTTGAAAGCGGCGTAAAACCCCAATAATATATAAATAAATAAATAAGAATCACATTTGGGTTCCTTTTGCATGATTTTACGCATTAACATGTAATCTCTTTTTTCTCGCGGCGATAAATCTTGTATTTCTCACGACGTAGCGTGAATTTCACGAGACTTCCGGTTGGTTTCGTGTTTTTCATGATCTCGATAAATTCACGCTACACCGGTAATGTTATTTGGATCAATTTGTTCACTCAATGCTGTGTACAGTTCCTCGTGCGATATCCATTCTTGATATGTTGGTTTCTTATTGCCAAATAATGAGCGTTCTCTAAGGAATACAACCGGTAGCCAAATTCTCCATTTCAAATATAAGTTATCCTTTTTTCTGTATTTGATAAACAAACTATCGATTTAAATGTGCGTTGGTTATCTAACCACGTCTTTATCTGCTTGTGTTAATTAAATAACAATATATTTTTCATCTAACATGCAAAAAGTCGCCTCACCTTGTTAAGGCCGCTTGAACACGTTTTTTCTTAGCCGAAATTGGGCCCCATTCACAATCAAAAGATACCTCTTTTTTTCACAAAAGTAGGCCTAAATTTCACAAATCCTGACTTTCATCACATTTTACATACACGTCATTATTTTCAGAATTGAAAGGGGTCTGACCCTAATCACAAAACAGCGAGAACAAGTTTTTTCCAAACAATACAGAGTTTGTTTATACAGCTCATAATTAGCTTCCTCACGTAATTCTGCATTGTTCGTCTTAATATTTGGAAAAATATCCTGTCAGTGTGCAGAAAGTCTCGATTTAGACTGCTCTGTTTATTACCATGAATTTGATTATACAACACAGGCACCATCATTCATTTATTCACACCTACATACACTGTGAATTAGACAGGCAGTCCGAAAGATGCAGAAACGAAACAGGTCAGAATGCTTTTACTTAATCAACATATAAGGCCTATCACTAAAACAAACGGATGTGTTTGACATATCACCTACTTGAAACACTAGTTACCTTGATGAAGAGGTCAATAAGTATTTTTCGGAATAAGTGTTCTTATTGTTGGTAGATACAGACCAATTAAGAGACAAAGGAAAATGCACGTGCTTGCTGAAATGACACTGTGTAAAACCAACCTAAACACAGTATAATTGGATATCTGTTTATCGTCTATGCTCGCTATATAAGTTTAACCCCCCTTTGTAATAAAATTATACTGGTACATGGAAAACGCAGAGCATACGCTATGATGTTAAATAATTAACATTTTATAGTTTAAACCTATAAATAAGAATCCATAAAATCTAATTGAAGGTAGAAACAGAGTTTAGGAAATTCTGATTGAGAAGAAATATTTTTCACCAGTGTACCCATAACACAGTAGCCGCCCCAGCGGTGTTTTGGTAGAGCGTCCGACTCGGGTACGGGAAGTCCTACATAGAAATAAGTTACATTGTTCATTTTGTTATTATCCTGCATATGCACAATAAATGACCGATGACAACACGAGCAACCGAAAGTCTAAATTATTTGGACTAGGTTGCGGGAGGTCGCAGGCCCGATCCCCGGTCGGGTCATGCCAAGTACTTAAAAGTTGGTAGTAACTGTTATGGCTGCCCTTCTTGACGCTCAGGGTTGCGGGGTTAGCATTACGACAAACTGGCTGGTGTCAGGATAAATGGACCAATGGTACTGGTAACTTACCCAGTACACGCCGTGATATAACTTAAGAATTGTCGAAAGAGTCGCAAAACATTAAAAAACACACCAAACAATGACACAGTTGAGTGACATAACCAGTAGTAGAGGTAGACATGCCCTAAACTTTCTAACAAAACAACCTCACATTTGGCCTAGCAATAAACATATCATGTGAACAAATTTGCCTTAGAATAAAAAGAGTGACCACAATTTGTGACAATGGGCCATGATCAGCCGTTTCGAATGATATTGATAGCACTAGCTTACCTGACGGTCATTGACTGTCCACAGCTATGGACATTTTTACACAATAAATCCATTGAACATTTTTTTAAATGAAAGAATGACGGATGTTTTAAGTATCTTGTTACCAAAACAACTTATATCGGATCTACTAGATCGAACAATTTAATCGAGTCGCTTCGTGCCAGAGGTCAAGAATGCGCCATTGTTAACGTGGTTAATGAAAAGCTTGAATAATTTGAATGCGCTTAGTGACACTGACGTCAATTTTATAGAATTGTTTTCTGAAGTAATGACGCTTTCCCACAAACAGCAGATAACTTTTGAAACCACAATGTTTTCAACTCTATTTAATAACCCTATTTAATAATAAACTTTGAGTTTTAGAGATATTCAACGTTTATGCCAATATGTCATCAAAGACAACTGCTGCAGATTTGTGGTAGCTATCCCCTACCTTACAACTTCATCATTAAATCTCTTCAGCAGACAACTTTTAAAACCACAATATTTTCATTTATGTTTAATAAGTGTTTCTTATTAATATGAAAAAGGCAATGCCTCATCACGAGAACAGTGCCTATAATGGGTCTAACCTGTAGGTATGTGACTACCATGTTTAAGCAATCTGTTACAAGCTGTCGGAACTGGGACCGTCATTGTACACTATGATATCCCTACTTTATCTTTGGGTGCAAAGTTAAAACATCAACAATTTAAACATGCAATTCATCACATGAACATAGACATATTCAATACATTACAGAAAGATGAAAAAGAAAATAATGATAACAAGTTTTTCCTTCAATTTAGCAAGTTTTTCCTTCAAGTTAGCCTAGTGATATAATTTCTTACTGGAATATATCAATGTTCAAAAGATCCATTCTGTCAAAGTTTCTGCATGCTGGCATTAAAAGAATATCTTTCAGAGTGTTAACAAGATTTTCCCTTAATTTCATCTAATGACTTTATGTTTGACCCGACATGACCAGTATTTAAACCTGGACTATATATTAATTATCATCAGGAAAAACCTTCTGACAAAGTTTCAAGATGCTGAAGCAAACATTGATGTCAAGAGTGTTTACAAGATTTGTCTCAAATGTTTTCTAGTAACCTCTTTGTTTTTTATCAAGCATGATCTATATTGTAGTCTAAATTTCACAATAACACTACTTTTGAGACAATTTCAACATGCTAAAATTCGAAAGGCAGCATTTAAATTTCTGAGTATTAACAAATTGTTCCTTCAATTTTTTTTAATTTTTTTTTTATTGATTTTTTTAACGCCGTTTTTAACAATTTATCAGTTTTATCACGGCGGCCAGTTTACCTACTCATGCATTTCCTGGTTTTCTCACACCAGTACTCCACACAACAATCTTCCCAAGCAACTGGCTGTTTTTTCACATAGACTTGAATTTTGTCAATCGTACGAAAGAAAGTTGCTCGAGTCGGGATTCGAACTCACAACCCCTGGTTTGACAGCCCGCGTCGCTACCGACTGAGCTACCGCGGCTCCGCATAATCCAAGTTTCAACCTTGGCAGAGATATCATCAACAAAAACATTCTGACAGTTTTTAAAGATCAAAAAATGCAGTCTTTAGTGTGTTAGCAAGATATTCCTTCAATTTGTTATAGTTTATGACCGGATATATTTAAACTTAGCCTAGATATCATCAAAACAGTTTAATATTCTGAAAATATTTCAACATGCTTAAGTTTAAAATAAGGCATCCAGAGTGTTTACCATATTTTCCTTCAAATTGAGATTGTGACCTAGCTTTTCACCTCACAGGACCCAGTTTATAACTTGGCCAAGATTTGATGGAGATGATTTTCTGATAAACTTTCATTCATATTGGATGTTGTAAAATGTTGCCTGTAGAGTGTCCACAGGCAATTGTTGATGGCGTTTGACCGACGGACATCAGACAAAATGTGATCATGAAAAACACAAGTTGTGCAATCAAAGAACGCAACTTTCTTACTACATTTAATTAGATAAAACAAGCTTGATATGATTTTCATTAAGCTATTCGTTAATACACATTACCTTGTATGACTTCATTAGTATTACATGTAATCAGCTGAATTATTTCCTCTCCTGGCATCGTCATAACAGCTGTAATTGCATCATTGGGTGGGTTTCTCTCAATATATATCTTGTTTGATGTTGATGTAGGGTGTTATATTATCCTACAGTCAAAGATGCATGCAACTTTCCTTGTTTTGACAGTCACCAATGTCCAAAGGGTATATCACTAACTGCCTATATGAACGTCCTCTCCTATTATCGCCATAACAGCTGTGATTTTATGATTGTATAGGTTGCTCTCAATCCATGTACTGTTTGATGTGTATGCAGGCAAGAAAATTATCCGTCAGTCAAAGATGCATGCAATTTTCATTGTAACGACAGGTACCAATGACCAAGGGGTATATCACCTCCCCAGTATATGAACAAGGTCTGACGACTTTAGCAGGTCTGCGTAGCATTGCGGTGAAACAAATTCACAACGAAGAGCATCTTAGATCAGACAGTAATACAAAAATTCCATCGCAAGGAACATCACTCAATGAATATGTTATATCTTTAACTACAAGAACGCCAAAATGAAATTGTCTATGTTAATTTATGTTATTTGAGGGAAAACGAGATAGTTAAAATTATTACCGAAGCAAAAAATATCGCCGCCGATAGGTTCTGGTTGTCAGCCTTTACTGTAAACAAATGAGTAAATGTCGGTCATGGTTCTCTTCGTGCTCTGTAATTTTACTGGGACATCACGAGCGGGACCATAGTAAATTTGCATCCAATTTATTTCCATACTGAATATAGGAATTTTCCCCTTATTTAAGGTTATACCTCCGCAAGAAACAAGCTGTGCTCGTTATTACAATCAGGTGAAAATAAATATATCATGAAAATCTATCTAATGTTAAAGAACGATTTCGAAACATTCGTGAATAGGATAAACTGGTGTTCATTAATTAGATATGCTCTTTATTATCTTGGTTTTGAAGACTCTTGGTTTTATCAAAGTATAGGAGATGTAAACTAAAGCGACCAAAACTTCTATCATCACCGGGAATCCGCCGTTTCGATTCCCCGTCGCGGCACGGCGGCCATGGTAGAGTACCTTTAAGCAAGACACGTTTCCTAGCCTAGTACTGGTTTGATTACTCGAGGATCATGAATAAGTGAACTGTCGCCGTGATATAACTGAAATAATGTTGAAATCGGCGAAAAACCCCAATAAAACGAACACATCTATTATCACCCATTCGTCCGTTAAGAATACGTAAGCCCGTATGTTTACACAAATCTAATATTTAAACTATGGAACGCCTAAACTGTCCGCTACTTCTAATTTTCAGTATAAACAGATAAAGCGTCGTTCGTTATTTAATGATATAAAGTCATTACATCAAGGTATAATGTTACTATATAAAGATGCAACGTCGTAATATAATGATATAAAGTCACTATATAAAGGTTAAACGTGATTTTATTAAGGTATAACATTATTATATAAATCTGAAACATTATGATATAAAAGTAAAACATTATTATGTAAAGGTAAAACTTCAATATACAGAACTAAATCGTCGTTGAATAAAGGTAAAACGTTATTGAAAGCCGCCAGGAGGCGGCTTCCTGTAGGAATGCTTAGAAGTTTTGGACAAGGAGAATATTTAGACCTGCCAGCGTGACTACATATCGGGATTTCTCTTTGTACTTACTAAGTACATTACTTTAAGGTAATGACTTTTAAAACATCCCTTTTACACTCGATATACATGTGTGAGTTTTACGAATTAAAAACAAAAGACAAAGGCCAGTATATTAATTGAATGTATGTACATTTTTATTTAAGCGAAATTCATACTGTATCTAGTTTAAACAGTAAAACTGAATTGGTTACCTGCCACATACGCTTTATAAGTTCGATAGTATGTTAAACCTGCAACCATTAAACAAGAGGCGCACACTAAACGTTATATGGTTCCTTACGTGCTATGATGTATTACGGCCCATATTCACCAAACTTTTTAATTTAGACTTTTGACTAAAGCTAAATCTTAATATTTAGTTCACTTTTTGGATTCCCGGTAATTTAGATTTAGATCGTATTCACCAACGCGTTTAAAAAACATGCATTCATCTATAGTCTATTTATACATTTTCATTTTCGTTTTTTCGTAATTTCACATAGATGGCATCTTAATGTTTCAATCATCCTAACTTTTCATTTGCTTTGTTTTTAATAATCTGACTTTCCTGTTCAGTATAACCAATCTCATTCAAAACAGTTGATAACATTATGACAAAAGGAGAAACTTCTAATTTTGAGCAATGTCTCCTTTAGTCACGATGTTTTTCAAAAGCTGACTGCTACAAACGCGTCAATGGTCGACGTGTTCAATAAAAGGGTAAATTCTATTTTTTTATATTTGACCAAACTTTCAAAAGATTTATTTGTTTGTTAATGAATAAATTGTAAACTAATTTCTCACAAACCTGCATAAAGATCTCTTATAATACAAATATTTCTCATAAACCTGCATACAAATCAATTATAATCCAAATGAAATCGTCCAATTTCATGAACACAAAAGGTCACAGATTTTATCACCGAAATTTGGAAGAGCCTATATGGGAAATGGCTACGTCATAGCGCGTGAGGATTTGTCAAATCAGCCGCGTCAGCACAAATTCCGCATTTGGATAGCTTTAGTGTTAATTGCATTATAATATCAATTTGCATTTTTGTGTGGTAGGTTTTTGATAATGAATCGTTTAAAGAGGCTTACAGTGATTCACGACGATAAAGCAAAGACAACAATTCAGGATTAGACTGATTTCTGCCTCGCAAGGTTTCCCCCATTTTCGTATGGTGTGGTACAAATCCTGTACACGACAAATTTGGGACAATAGAGTTAAATGGATTTTCCGAATTTGTTAACTTATGTGTGGATACTCCAAATTAACTGGTGGGTATACCGATAATCATAATATATTATATATCTCATAATTTGAATAAAACGGAATGAGATGCAAATAACACATAATGGACAGTTTTGAACAATTAACCCTTTCCAACATACGGCAAGAATCACGACAAGAGTTCACATTATTGTCGTCCACTCGTGAGTGTGCGTTTGTGATTTTCAATTGCTCCATTTGCCACAATAATTTAAATTCTAACTATCATTTATGGAGTTTTCTATGTTTTGCACTTGATTATTTTAAAGTCTGTCAAGTTAAACATCATTGAAATCGTTGTGGAAAAAGGAAAAAATGCTCATATTGAGAAAGCAATATCTGCATTTGTCACAATAATGTCAACACTTTTCAATTATCATACGATCATTTATAGATATTCTTTTGATATGTTGTACTTGATAATTTCAAAGTCATCTGCTTCAGATTAGTTTTATGTTGGAAACGGATAAACCCTAATAGCCACTATCATAACTTACCGATGAACCAAAAACAGATGATCAAACCGAAACAAAATAACTATTAGAAGAACGACAGACGAAGGAAGATATTATACTGAACATGAAAGTCAGATTATTAAAAGCAAAGCAAATGAAAAATGTATGTAAAATTACGATAAAAATGAAAATTGTTTGACAAAACATAATCATAACAAGGCGTGTGTTCAACAAGAATAGTTGTTGGTACAAATTGAAAATCATCATAACCTCTTGTCAATTTATCTTTATTATTACATAAGTCACTTTCCATGATCAGTTTAACTCTTAATCATCTCATTCACTTAAAACACTACATCCTACATAAAAGTTAAAAATATCTTCTACCGATATCAGCATTACTGACTACAGTTTAAATTGTTCTAATGTTTGTGGATTTAAATGTTCTTTTTTTCTTATTTCAAAATTAAAATGATGTCAAATTAAAAAAAAGGTCAAAGACCGGTACATTAATTTAATGTATGTACATTTTTAGTTAAGCGAAATTCATACTGTATCTAGTCTAAACAGTAAAATAGAGAACCTTTCTATTGAATTGGTAAATGTAGTCTGGTTCCTTACATCCTATTATATATTACGCAGTAATTAGACGAAGAAGCCTCTACCCGTATTCACTAAACTTTTCAACTTAGATTTTTGACTAAATCTAAATCTTAATATTTTTGATTTCCTGCGATTTAGATTTAGACCGACCGTATTCACCAACTCGTTTTAAACCGATCTCAATTTAGTCCTATTTGTTAATGTCGTAAGCGGCCGCGCACCGAATCTGGTTCCCGAATCAAGTTAGTAAAAGACAGTACCATTCATCTATAGTCTATTTATAGATTTTCATTTTTATCGTAATTTTACATACATTTTTCATTTGCTTTGCTTTTAATAATCTGACTTTCATGTTCAGTATAATATCTTCCTTCGTCTGTCGTTCTTCTAATAGTTATTTTGTTTCGGTTTGATCATCTGTCATTTTCATTAATTTATACATTTTGTTTTTCGCAAATATCACTGAAAGTTTCGTCTATGATTGCACATACTAGATTCAAAGATAACTTTGAGTACAATTGTCATCGCAAAATGTTTCAAGATAAATTTTCTCGCTGTTGCAGTTTTACATTTACGAATATCGCGGTAAATACGATTTCGGTGTATATTTGCCTAAAACTTAAATGAAATGAAATCTTCTGGTTCTTACAAACTTAGCTGAACTGTATTTAACTTATCACTGTACATTTAGACAGCATTTCAACTCTTATATTAACTGGTAAATCTAAGGTCATGATTTTACAGTTTGAGAAATAAATTCAAGTAAGTTGTCATGCATTGGTTTAACGTTTTTAAAAACAAATGAAATTAGTTCCTATGTTAAGCCTTTCCCACGTACAACAAATGTAGCACATTAAGTAAAAATTGGAACATCTTGCTAAATGAAGGTATACTGTATAAAGAGGAACAATTGTAGCAAAAGGATAAATTCCTCGTGAATAATTTCTCTTTTTGTCACAATGTTTTCAAAAGTTGCTGTAGCTCTTGTCAGTATTTTGGATTACGTGTGCAAATGCTAATGTTTTATCAACTATCATGACTTAGCGGTACAAATGAAAAACAGATTGTTTATGTGTCAGCATTGTTTGATAAAACAGTATCATAACAGGGCGTGTGTTCAATACAAATAGTTGATTGTTTTTGGTACTAATTTAAATTTATCATAACCTCTTGTCCATTTGTCTTTAGTAGTATTATATGTCACTTTTCATGATCAGTTTAACTCTAAATCATCTCTTTTTCTTAAAATACAGACCCTGCCAGGATAAATATCCTACATAAAACTTATATCTTCAAAAACCGATATCAGCCTTACTGACTACAAATTAGATTGTTCCAATTATGTAATATAGTGTCACTGTTCTAATGTTTGTGGATTTAAATGCTCTTTTTTCTTATTCCTTCATGTGAAACGAAATATTGCGGCTTCTCTTTTATGCTTTGCATCAAACATTCGTATTGTTGTATAAAGATATCATTTCATTGCATTCAGGTAAAGTCTTCTTATATGAAGCTAAAACTTCTTTATATAACGTCAAATAAAGCTATATAAAAGTAAAAGTTCGTTATATAAAAGTAAAAGTTCGTTATATTAAGCTAAAACATCAATATCTTAAGATAAACCATCATCATATAAAGGTAAAACTTCTTTATATAAGTCTAAACATTTATTATATATAGGTATACTTTCATTGAATCCGTTTGAAGTTTAGTTCGTTCAGTCAATTTGGTGTTTTATGTGGTTCACTTTTCATTATATAAAGTCAATTTACCATTGTGTAAAGTAACAGATAAAATATACGAGGCAAAATTGTTATGAACACCGGCAGTTCGTGCGCCAACAGCAATCAATCAGCAATGGCATAACCGGATGACAGATTTTCAAATGACTTTGAAGAAATGTTCCTACAAGCCATGTTGTGATATGTCATGTTATTATGTGTAACTGACATGTTATTATGTCCAACTTACCTGTTATTCTGTGTAACTGATATATAATCATATCTGAATGACATGTCATTATTTCTAACTTTCATGTTATTATGTGTAAATGGCATTATATTATGTCTAACTGATATGATATTATGTCTGTCTTTATGGTATAATGTCTATCTAATATGTTGTTATTTCTTATTGACATGTAAGTCATAGTATGTCCGATTAACATGTTATTATGTCAAGCTGACATGGCATTATGTCTAGTTGACTTGGCATTATGTCCATTAGACGTCTTGTCCATACAACGTGTTATCTGGCATGTTGGTATGTCAAAGTATCGTGTTGTTGTTGAAAAATGGCGCAAAACTCTTACATGCCCGCGTAAATGCCAATAAAGATCTCTTTCAATATAGGTGAACAATTATGTTTAGGTTGCGTTTTACAGAGCACCGGTCGAATATTTATAAAGATAGTTTTTATATAATTCTGCATCTAACACATTTTGCAGCAGACAGCCTTTTTTGTGGAGATGAACATGCATATAGGAGCAGTGCCTTAATTAACTAATATGCATTCTATTTTAACCCTTTGCCTTATAGAGACGTATTTTGATCCCCCTGCAGCAGTCGACTTTTGAAAACATTGGGGGCAAGTGGAATATGTGCTTATAATGTTGCCTTAATGTTTTAAACTCTATTCAATTATTAAACTTTATCTAAAAACATTTTTCATATATTTGCTTTGAATATGGGGGAAAGGTTTAAAGTGTCAATGTGAAATCAATACCTAGTCCTTTCTCACTTGCTGATTTTGTTGACGCATGTGCAGCAGACGATGTTTAAACATATTTGGCAAAAGTAGCTCTAATAATTGTTAATTATGAGGGGTAAACTCTTAATACTCATAGATTTTTAAAAACATTGTTGCAAAAAGAGAAATAAATTTATCTTTTTTGTTTCAAACTTTTAAAGAGATCTTCCATATTTTTGGCTGTATGTTTTAAAGTCGTTTGTGACACTGCATTTAGTTCCGCCATTTTCGTCGCATTGGCCAGTGCGTGCAGAGTTTCGCACCTTTGTTAACACCACCACGATAATTCGACATCACAAAATGAAACACTACCAAGATAACACGTATTTTGGACAAGAGGTCTAATAGAGATAATGCCATGTGAAGTAAACATAATACAATGTTAACTGGACATAATAACGTGTAAATCTGACATCAAAACACATTGATTATACATAAGAGCATGGCAGTTAGACAAAACACTGAATGTTCGTTTGACATACTAAGACATAAGATAGACATAATAAGGTGTATGATATACACAATAGCATGCCGACGATACATAATAACATGTCAGTTAGACAGAATAACATGCCAGTTAGACAAAATAGCATATCGGATTGACATATAAACATGCCATTTAGACAAAATAACATGTCAGCTACACATAATAATATGTAAGTTAGACATAATAACATGTAAATTAGACATACTAACATGGCAGGTGCACTTAGTAACACATACGTTAGACAAATTAAGATGTAGGGTGGACATAATAACATGCTATATCACAACAAAAGACAGCTTTGGAGTTCCATAGAAAAACATGGCCACCAGAGGGCGGGGCTGTTTTCCCTTATAATGACAACTTAAAGATTCTTCTTCTCCAAAACCGGTTCAAAGATTTCCAAATAATTTTGTAGAATTGTTCCCTGGGTAACCCTCTATTAGATTCCGTCGAGCCATGTTGATTGGTTGATATCTATGCCACCAGAGGACGGCGGCAGTTTTGTATGATATGGCATTAGTGAAAACCTTATATAAAGAAGTGTTATCTTTTAATAATGTCGTTTCACCTTTATATATTGACGTTTTAACTTTATGTAGTAAAATGTTGCTATTATATAACGACGTCTTTATATATGAAAGTTAGCTGGCTGTAGCAGACAGCTTAGGCGTTCCATATTAAACCGTTATTGTTCTTAGATCAACACTTCTTTTGTAAAACATCAATATCTAAATTATCATCTGATACAAAATCTGTTGAATTAGACGTATGTGCACATCACTAAACTCAATCCATTTTCATATTTGGAATCAAGTGTATCGATATGTTCTAAAGGTTTATCCGAAGAGTGGGAATGAACAGTTGTCTGCTACTACTTTTCTTGGGGATAACATAAAAGAGACAAACAATAAATCAATACGTATTTAAACCGAGTCAATCTTTATACAAATAAAATCATCCTGACTCTGAAACACATAAGAATATGAAGAAACCAAATTGTTCCGAACATAAACAGCTAGCGCATCGGATAACCGTTTACTAACCGGTTTAATTTTGTCTGTACGTACAGAGAAATATTCAAAATTTAAAAAAAAATTCTGATAACTTATCGGATAAGGTTTCTGTAAATAACACAATGTTGTGGGTTTGAATAATCTGTTGAAATTAAGTTTATGTGTACGTGTGCTGATTAAACCCTGTATATTTAACAAAGCACAACGCAGTTCGACCTTCTCAGTGACTTTTTCCTATGCATTTCCAGTTTGGGAACACACTTTGTACTGTCCATTTTTAGAATCCGATAAAACCCGGTCACGAGTCCGTGAAGAACTAAAACGCTCATATGCATTTGCAGACTGTAAGCTCTTTTCTGAGCTTTTCATTGAACTGGATTTCATATGGAGTAATGGATAAGCTGCCAGAAAGAATACAATTCACGTATTTAATATACACTGAAATCTTACAAGTAATACGACATTCATGACGACTAAAATTAACTTACAGTAAATTATTGGACAATTTCTATCCGTTTCTTTAAATCTAAATTGTATTAAAACATGTTTTGCTCCATTGGCATCTAAATACGTGACATCATAAAAGGCTGAAACATTTCATTGATAATAATACACATGAATTAATTGGACTCTTCTATTTTAAGATGCAGAGATCTAAAACAAGGTAGCTGTAAGGAGCTACTTGTTGTCTAAGATACTTATAGTATACACGATATAATGTCCAGTCAATTGTAACTAAGGTTTACGAGTTGCATAATGTAAAGTTACCCATTTTCCTATACACTACTTGACGTTTGTTCAATTCAGATGGCATAGTCAAAATAATAATCTTTATTTACATCTCATCATTGTTTAACATTTATAAGATAAAAGCGTCGTTCGTCCCATATCAATGGGTTTAGACATGTGTTAATGTTGGAAGATAGCCAGTTGCCTAAGAAGACTGTTGTGCGGGAAACTGTTTTGGGAAATCAAATTTAGCAATTATCTCTGATTTGACATTTGTGAAACATATGTAAACATACCATGTTATATTAAAGTGTGTGTATTATGATATGTTATATTGAGCCGTTATTAATGTGTGTGTGGCTTTTTAAAATGATTTTGTCAAAGTCCAATACACAAACTTGTAGAATTAGAAACCAACCTTATATGTCTTTGGCTTACTCTGGCCTGGCGATTACCAGAAGTTGAAAGGGACCGAACAATTATTTTGACGCATTCGGGTGATCCTTCGATTGGTGCTATGTTCATTTTTTAGCCACGGGCTCATTAGAGCCAATTGCTCTAGTAGTCAGAATCCGTAGACACTCAGCGTTTAGAGACTTAAATCTAAACTAGTGTTTTTATAATATCGGCATTGAATTTCTTCACATCTGTCTATCTATATCAGCTCACCGTTTCTGAACACCATCTCGGGTTCAGAGAGATGTCTAGGTAGTTCTTGTCTTAAAATCAAAATGCGGTAACTTGTTTGCATATCTAAATAAATAAATGTTATGTTAAAATATATTTCTACGTTGTAAACATCACGCACGACATGCATATGGCCAACTGAAAGCAGTATGTGCAAACTTTCTTTGTGTGTCATTCACACACTGAACATATTAAAGCAGTATGTGCATACTTTCCGCAGGTGTAATTATGATTGCGATTTCATAATTGAATTTGAATTGATGACTTAAAATATCAAAGCGGAGAGCGCTGTGTATATTGGTTTTACTAATTAACTGAATGGAAGTGTATCCACTCAAAGCCACGCCTCTTAGCTAGTTATCATACTTCTATATAACCATTGTATTTCATGTTAATCCTTGTAGTATTAAATATTTTGCTAAACCATATGGTTGTTCCTTCAATTAATGTAGTACACATACACAACAAATTGGCGACGAGGATGGAATTTTGTACCGCTATAAATGATAATGATAACGTTAATTGGGGTCATTGTGGATATTGGAACTTAATGAGTAATGTATTCACAATCAAAACAAATAAAAGGAGTATATATGCATACTTTCAACAGGTGTATTATGATTGCGATTTCAAAATTGAATTGAAATTGTTGACTTACCATTTGAAGTGTGTGGTGTGTGTGGGGATGGGGGGGGGGGGATGTTCTGTTTATTGTCTTAACAAATGAAATCATGAATGAAAGTGTATCGCAGCCACTCAAAGCAACGCCTCTTAGTGAAACATATTTTTCTATAACCCATGCATTTCATGCTAGTATTATTAAATATTCTACTAAGCTATACAGTTTAAAATCTTGTTAACACAAGTGTTACTTGTTACTTGGTTGACCTTCTTCTGAAATTGATGAATTGTTTTCGACGTCATGATCTGTTAAAAACAAGGCTTCTCGTATTAAGTCTTAACTAAGAAGCCTCATGGCCCTCTTATTAGTTTTAAGTTACCAGAAAATTAAGATACAGAGTGGGTTTTTTTTGTATTGGTATTTTTAATGGAATTTCAATACAGATTTTATTGTTATGCAGCGTTCTTTTGATTTTGATATAGCATGAATTGTGATGTATGCATCAATGAATGTGTACACTATGCAACGACCTGTGAAATACCGCCAGTATATTCAATAGTGTGCATACAAATTTGAAATAAAATGAAATAAGCGCCAATAGATGTTCTGAATCGGAAATGTTGTAATTACAGTGCATTCTTAAGTAAAGTCTATTTATTAGTCTGATTTACCTAAAATAAGCTTAATTTCAAATTGATATCTCTTCATTACATTCTAAGGTAATGTGTGGCAATATATTATTTATCATGCAATGAGCAGATTACGTGACGTATAACACTGGTATGATAAACCTTTTGTTTACATGTCTACTGGTATGATAAACTTTTATCTTTATCAGTCTACTTATTTTTAGAAATGACGTAATCGCTGGAACTACTTTTTCTGAAATATAAATGAGCCGTTCCACCAAAAAACTATCGAACCGGGTCAGCCTCAGCGTGCTGTGCAAGCTAACCCGAACAGACACGTTTCGCCTCCTGTGAATTTTCTGTTTAAGGAATCATTGCTGAATACCTCTATCCCCCTGAGACGGAATGTGTCGGACCGGATTAGCCTGCGCAGGCTGATCTGGTTCGATACATTACGCAGAAACCATAATGTTAGTGTTTACCGTGGAACGGCTCAATTATGTTGATAGTATAGCAGTCAAAGCAATGAACAAACATAAAATAACAATCAGAAATAAAGTTATTATTGTTTTAATTACACTTCAACAAATTGTACAATGCAAATACAAATCGAAAAGAATATCGTTAAATAAATCACACGGAATCTGCATGTTCAGTCTTACTTGATGAACTGTCTTTCTATGTTGAAAATGTAGCATACATAGACCTGTTTATTCTCACGTGATCAGTTCATAGGTAACCTTGTTTAAATACAATCTGAAGCGAGTAATGTCCTATCTATGTTTCCACAAGTAATTTTAATACACCCACGTTAAACTTCAGATGTTTAATTTCTATCGTCAGTCTGTGTTCTACCACGAGAAAGGGTTTTCGAACAGCCTCATCTACCCATGGATTCCTCGTTCCGACAGAAAATCATTATGCGTTCGAGATATCCAGAAAATGTTTCTTCTTGTTAAATAACTTTATCATTTACGTACAGCTGGTGTTTAAATGATCATTCTTAAAACTAAAAGTTTCGTAACGTGTCTTCGACATGTCTACCCACAACAGTAATGGTATCCTATCCTTTTCCAAAAATGAATGTCTCCAATCTAAACGACGACTAAGCCTAAGCATCACACTGGTCTTGAATATAGTCATCTGTATTTAAACTTTGAGTGTTACTTGAACATCCATAGCCTGAACTAACGTTATACATTGACTTTCAGATCCAACACAACTATTCATTTTCAAAACACGGCGGTTGACATACATTTAAACCTATCTTGTGTACTGAAGCGACGGCCAATCCGCAATACTTACACTTCTACTAAGAATATGTTCGAGTTAATATTTCCATTTTAAGGTATTATGTCACACCAGATATACAAATTAAGTAGTAATAATCGAGAAATATGGAGTTAAAGTCGGAACTCTTTAGCTTCCGTATGTCGTGTGTACACAATGTAATTCGGCGCGGATTTATGCACGCGCGTGACGTCATTCTATTTAAGGTGAGGTCATTCATGAATGGGCTTTTGTAATGTTGTATGTTATTTATTAAAACTAGTTAAAATGAATGTAGATTAACCTGAATACATAATTTTACATGCAAGATAAATAGAATATTACGTCCCTGACTTTCGACATGAACTTTATCAGACTCGGCTGTGAGAAAGGATAATTGTCTCGCCAAAGGCTCGCCAATTATCAATTCTCCCAACCTCGTCAGATAAAGTTCATATCTTACGTCAGGGACATAATATTCTCTATATATCTACACAATTTAAGCTTATGACAGTGTCCTTTTGTTTGTTTGTAAGATGCCTTACGCCGCTTTCAACAATGTTCGGTTATATCACGGCATTTCCTGGATAAGTAGCACTGGCTAGAGATCAAAAAGTTGCTGCTTATCTTGATCTACATCATTAATGATAATGATATACCCATATCTTCATGTATGTATTGTCATCTCTTACAAAAACATCACGATATTTGATCAAGAATAAAATATTTTTTCAGCCCAGTTTGAATAAAGTTCTACTGCATTAAAACTGAATATAGCCAACTGTTCTGACTATATATGTCACTTGGGGTTTAATCTCGAGCATATATTGATACCTGCAAATACTTCGCCCTGGACTGGACACAACAAAATACGATTCTTTCCGTAGTCAATTCAAGGAATTTCAAATTAAAAATGACCAGTTTCGCAGCCAACAGTTTATAGTCTTGTCAGACGGCGTAAATGGCCATGCTTTACCCTGTTGCTTCACAAGTCGGTTGCAAAAGTCAAAGTGTTAAGTAGTGATACGAAAATGTTTTAAGTGTTTGGAAATTTAAATATCCAAATGTCATGAGACAATCCCATGAAGTAAATTGATAATTTGCTTTAAACTTAAAACGTCTGAATTATAAACAAATATGCTGATTGTTTACGTTCGACAACTTTGATGTATTATTAAGCCTGCCTCGTTTAGTACTCAATAAGTGATAACTAATTACATGTACACTCGAAAGCTGACTATGTATACAGTGTGTTCGACATATCGACCTGTGTAGTCTAGTAGGGAGTTGACGAGATGAGATTACGTTTTTGACGCGTTATCTATTTGTTCCTAATTGATACAGTCACAACAAAGCTGTTAAGCTGTAAGTTTCTCTGAATTTATTCTTATTTCTATTCTTTTGTTTTCGTTTTTTATATCACCTTGTATACTTCTTCTTCATATTCTTCTTCTTCTTCTTCTTCTTCTTCTTCTTCTTCTTCTTCTTTGGAAAAATACCTTCAATACAGATCATCCTTATACATGATACTATGCAGTTTATTGAAACAATCTATGACTTATTTGCGTACAGTAGAGGGCCAAATCAGACTGCGCGGATGAGCAGGATCTACACTCGTTGCAAATGGTTTACGCTTGCTTTTCGCATATTCCAGATTATATCTTATTTTTTTCTATTTAGAAGGACGTAGAAAACCGATCATGGGAGGAAGCAGTTCATCTGAAAGTTTTCATGCAGGTATATTTTTCTGTTCTATCATGTTTGTATCTTATTCCTTTCTTCTTTTTACCCCCGACCCTTCACCATCTTCCTATCTTTTTCGCCTTCTTCTCCCACTCCCCCTTCTTCTATTTCTTTATTTTTTCTGATCATTCTACTTATTCTTCTTATTTATTTTTCTTCTTCTTTTTCTTTACTTGAAATACTTCTACATATGACCTGTGCTCAAGGAAAATCAACCTGAACGTAATTCCTGTATCTTTGGAAAAATACCTGCCAGCCCTTCAATACAGATCATCCTTATACATAATAACATGCTGTTCTTGAAACAATATATGACTTATTGGCGTACAGTGTATATCCAGATCAGACTGCGTGGATGCGCTGGCAGTCGTGGTACTACACTAGTTGCAAATGGTTTACGCTTGCTTTTCTCATATTCAAGAATAAATCTTATTTTTTCTATTTAGAAGTACGTAGAATACCGATCATGGAAAAGAGTACATCTGAATCGTCTTATGAAGGTTTATTTCTCTGTTCAATTATGTGTGTATCATAGGTGCAGAAGTGTGTAAACTATGGATACAAAGGCAACTGCATATACGCTCGTCTATGGAAAAGTTACAAGTTGATATTTCTGAAAAAAGAAGGTTCATATCAGCATGTACATCTGATCAAATTATCAGAAACTACAATGAACAGTCTGATCGCATTATTTACTGTTCACGAAAGCCAATATATACGTCTTCCAATGGAAGGGCCCATATATCATGGCAACACTGCTCTGTCAACATTTCATAATATGTGTGTCCACCTCATTACAATCATTATAAAAGTATGTTTTATTTCATCCGTATTGTTCGTCTATGTTTTTCAAAGAGGTCCAAATATATTATATTGAGAGAGATAATACTCTAATTAAACACTCTCGAGCATCGATAGCTGATGTCGGCAACGCGAGTACGAATACCTACTAGCCCATTGATTCTCTTAGTCTAGTTGTTACCAGCTTCAGTATTTTCCACCGATGTGTTTAGCATAACAGTATGGGGGAAGGTAGCTAGTAGCTTTTGAAGTATGTTGCTCTATTACAGAGGGGGAACTTAAAGATGAGAATCAGATATCGATTGAAGACATTATTTTAGAGGAAACGGATCAAAATAAGCTACAGGTAATTTGATGCTTTACCTGTAGAAATAACTTCACACAGAAATGATTTACTTTCCTTTTTCCACATACCAAACTGCAGCAGACGACCTGGAACAAATATGGATTTTTTTTACCGAAAAGGATCTTTAACTATTGGAAAGATGTAATACCATTTCGACTGTTACAGATATCCAAAACTGATTCTGCAGATAAGAAAGGATTAATGACGTTTACCATCAATTTATCTGTGAAACACTTGTTAAGTAATCAAAACATTACACCCCATTGGGGATATCTAGCTATGGGAGCGTTACATCTTGCGTTTGTAAAAAACGATTTCAGATGAGTATCGTAATGGAATATTTTGTTGATTTATTTGAACAAGTTTTCTCTCTCGACACCGAGATGCTTTTCTAGAATCGGCTATCAATGAGTAGCAACCATCTCCTAGTATATTCAGCGTGAAGAACTAACAACGTATTAAACAATATTTAACAAAATATAAAACAATGGAACTCTCATACACGAATTTCTCAATAACAATGTGAAACATCTGTAGTACAGATAACTTTTTATTATTTCTTAGGGAATGACTGAGATTGTAAAACAGCTTAAGATCAAATGCGATGAGGAGAAATTTGCCATTTTATTACTTGGATTCGTTTCATCTGGAAAGTCATCTTTCATTGAATCGTTGAAGACGATTTCCAAAGACACTATAACAAACTACCTACCAAAAGGTGCCGGAGATATTACCAATACAGCACGTGTAAGTCATACTTACATCTAAATAACTTTTAAATAGTATGTTAAATGTAACCCTCATACTAAAATAAGATTTAAATTAACCAAAGATTCGTTGAAAATTATTCCAAAATATAGATGCATTATGAATTGATGAAATAGTTTAAGTAATCTTTTTTTTTCATAAAGTGGTGGTCTATTAATTTATGAATTTATTTCTGCATATTCTTAGAAACGATGTTGAACATTTTCTAAATATATACGAAATGCTATATAATCAAGCAAAGTTTATTTATAGGGAAAAGGTTGATTAAGTTACTTATTACATTTCCGTGAACAGGTTTGGAGACATTGAGTGAAAGAAAGAAGAATGGAAGCACTGAAAGTGCTGACGGCCTTTGGGCTGCAGGAAGGTTGGAGAAGAAGGGAAAATGTGAAATAAATATAAAATGAAATAACAATTGCAGCTTATATTTATGTAATTATTGTTAAGAAGTTGAAAGATCATATTCATAATTAGTAAATATAATGAAACTGACAATTGTAAAACAGGAGGACCTTGTTGGCCCTATATCGCTCACCTGAGTGAAAGAGCTCACAAGTATACACATTTAAGACATGAAGAATCAAAAGAAAATCTGACAGCAGGTCTCGGCAGGAACATTTTAAATTGTTTATTATTATTATATTGAGGAAGATGTCAATCTTAAATTAATTTCCATCAAGTAGTTTCTGTGTGTTTTACACTCGATCAAACTTGGTGGAGATTCAGAGAGGTTCAGTCAAGGAACATTTCAGAGAAAACATTTTGAAATCCGACTGGCCCAGTAATTTCTGACAAGAAGAATTTGAAAGTTTTTCTTTTTTGTCGCCATGGCAACAAGTTGTGCACTGAATAGAAGTATTAGAACAAATGTTAAAACGGGGCTATGCAATGAACATCCATGCCAAGTGTTATCAACTTGCAGCCATTGTTTTTACAGAGAGTTATGGAAGTTTGTGAGTCCAATATAATATATAGAGCCTTTGGCTCCGGTCATCTAACAAAATCTTCGGTTACAGGACCACACAAACACTTGTATATTGAATACATACTTTCTTGTTTAAGGTAGAACGCGCCTCTAAAAGAATATTCGAATTTCCTCTCGAATTTTTGCATCACCATAATAGAGCATATGCCAACGAAAAAAGTAAGAAAATAATCTTATTAGGCATATGCTGTATTATGGTGATGCAAAATTTCGTGAGGAAATTCGAATATATTTTTAGAGGCGCGTTCTACCTTAAGGATGACCACAGTTGTAGTTGAAACTGATAAATGTAATTTTAGCGTAGTATTGGATAAACAATAAAAACTAACCTAATGAGCACATCAAAAGACATACACTATTAATAACAACTAGTTACAGAACAAGGTGAATAAATGAAAAATAAGAAGTTTCACAAAGAGCAATATGCTACATTCCATAAGCATGTGCTCATTAAAAGCATAAGTTCATCATGTATTAGTTATTAATTGAATGGGTACAATTTTACGGACAGAGTAGAAAATAGTGGAGTCAGAGTTCAGAAAGATAAGAGCATTCCGAACCCTTATTAGACTAATAGCGTGCTGGTAAGGGATTGGGAAAATGTGTATTAATGGAGCACAGGGTTATATAGCATTTGTGTGAACAATGCACCTTGGTTAACTAGTCCCCATGAACCATTATAATGCTATTTTGAGCATATTGATCAGTTTTGAACAAGGCCCAAAGTACATGAAAACAGTATGACAAAGTTTCATGCTGATTAAATAGAAAATTAGAACTCTGCACCAATACAATAAACTGAACTGGTCATGATGTTTGAACAAAAATTTGAAAGAAAATAATTCTCCAAACCATGAACTAGACTGGGAGAAAGTGTTTCATCATGACTATACTGAACATAAACAATTATTGATAACAATTAACAGCGCATAGTGAACGAATTGATACAAAAGAAGAACATGAGAGCACATAAGCATACATTTACAGAAAAAACATAAACAAATATTAAAATAACACAAAATTAGAAACCATGCCATTATAAACTGCTAGAACATACTCAACTGGGGGTCAAACAAAGGTGCATACATAACAAATATACAAGCAATGCACCATGGGTACCGAATATGCTAGATTCATTGAAATATCATGCACCTGTGATCACAAAAGATAAGGAAAAAAACATGTTTTTAAATTGTTTTGTGTTTTTTTCATTATCTAAACATAAACCAATACCCCTGCGCAATTATTAATGAGATCAACAAAAATCAATATGTCACAGACAAAAATATCTCTGAACATATCCCTCAGACTAGATCATCTAGATACAGCAATTAGCAGGCTTTCAACTCCGAAACATGGTATTACAAATATGACCAGGGGCTAAAGCCCCAGGCTAAAATGCAATTAATTGAATTAGTTTGTTAAGCTACATCGCTTTTAAATGAGAAAATCATTGTTCATGGGTAAATATTACTGTCCGGTCAATTTTATTGAACATTTTCTACAAGTTTCGTTTTTGATCAGTAAGTATTCACTTCAATTTGAACATTATTTCCGGTGATAAAATATTACTCCTACGGTTTATTTGCAGGGTATTTCACACAGCTTTCAACAATTGTTCAGTTATATCACGTACTACTTGTCCATTTATCCTGGGAGAGGTTTCCTTGTATTATTACTTTCTTTATCAGAGGCCAGTTCTTTGTTCAACTCGCCATTATATTGATGTTATAACGCGATGCCTTTGTGTTACATTGATTGTTGTTGCAAAGAGGCAATAACCTTCATCGTTCGAAAGTAAGAAGTTTTCATTTATTTGAATTATTTGAACATCGTGACGTTTTATTTAAGTCAGGGACACAATCGAAATAAAAATAATCGTCTCTAGTGAATTTTTATTCTTAAACATGTATATTTTCCTGGCGCCTGAACAACATGCGTCTCGAAACTACTTACAGCGACTTCGATACCTTACAATTATATTATTCCTGATCTAGGAATTATTGTACTAGAGTGCAATCTCGGCAAAATAATTAACCAAAGCTCACCAAATAAAAAAGTCAATCCTAAAAAAGATGCACAACTCTGGTTCCTTTTTTTGTTAGTATTTTTTAGAAGAGACACTCGTCATTAAGAACACAATGCCGTCGAAAATATAATTTTAGAAAACGCATTTTATCAAACCTACTGGTGAAATAATGACCTTGTGTATGACAAACCAAAATATAACAGATATATGTCTAAATTTATAAAATCGATCATATTTATATAAAAGACAATATATCATAACTTACCGAGAAATTCAAATTTTAGAAAAAAATATCTCAATAACTGTAAATTAGAGTTACACTTCTCCATACTTTTCAGGCAACAGAAATTTTGTTCGATGACGAAAATGAGCTGCTACAAAATATATCTATATTGGATATAGCTGGTCTCCAAGAAGCGGACGAGAAACATGGTCTATGGATCAATAGTGACAAAATAATCAATCATATAAGTAACCTGATCGAGGGAAATATAGGCGATGGATTTAAAGTACGTAATATATATGAAAAATATTTGCAATATAGATAACAAAATTTGCCATGTATGAGTTAGGTATGATTTGGTAAAAGTACTAAATCAAATTTGAAATATTTGATCAAATTTGAAATATTTGTAACCTTCTGGTTTTGGACGTATAGATAAAATAGTTCTATAGAAGGTAGGGGGTGGGGTTGGTCCAGAACTTGGTTTAGATAATAAGACTGCAACAACTCTGTCTCATTTGATAGTTATAATATTCTTATTATACTGAGGTACATTCTGAAATGACATACAGATGAATATCTTAGTCTATACATAGTTTACACATTACACATATACACATAACAACCACAGATAAATAGCAATCAACTGAACATACAAATATACACAACATAAATTGACACTTAAACTTACCAGTTTAAGGAACTGAATGCTATTACATCTGCAATCCTATTACTACAGTCATTCTTCCTTTCTATTACTCATTCCTGTAAAATAAGGTGCATTGGATTAAAACATGCTTTAAACGGGTTAGAGATAAATGGGTGAGAGTTCTGTATGAATGGTCCGAAAAATACAAGGGCGCGAAAACCGATTACACAACACAAAGGCTGTATACAAACCAATAAAGTTAAATGGAAATATACCAAATCAAAGGATAGAAACGTTAATAAAGCAAAGCTAGACAGATGGAGTAAATCCTAACCTTGTTAGATATATAATGGCAACGAAACCTTCCAAAGATTTATCTGACAGTCAGCTGTTTGTTTTCTGACGAAAAAGTAATCACATGACTCTTAACCCGGCAAAGATAAAAATAGAATGGCACAGGCTAAAACTCTGAAAACATCATCTGGTCACATACTTCCCCACCTTCGAAAATGACGTCTCGTCATTACAGTATGTCATAATGTCATTCGTCATCAGTCACTATCTACATATCGAAGTTTACACTACTAAACTACAAAATACATTATATTATGCAATACCAAGACTATATACAGCAAATCACCTGAAAGACAATCTATACAATTGTTATTTACTGAAAAAAACACATAATTGTAATTAATACTATATAATAGTATGCAGTACCTAGGCTATAGGCAGTCAATCACCTGAAAAAAACACAATCTTTATAATTGTTATATAATGAAAAGAACAATGTACATAATTGTAATTGATACTATGTTTCTTCCCCCTTAATCAAAAATGCGTCCACGCATTATCATCTTGCTACAAAACCAATTGATTTAAAATGAAAAGTTAGTGACATAAACAGATTTATAAATTTACAAAAACATATTAAAATACCAGTCTAAAGATTTACTTCATTATTGCCCCAATGATTTTATGTGCGGTTTCTGAATCTACGTTATTTAATACACCAGAACGCATAATTTCATCCAATGCTTGGATTCTGTTGTCGATCGGACGAGGATTCATACCTTTAATAATATATTCACCATAGCTATCTGGTGGTTTCTTTTGTCGCGATGAACGCCTAGGAGCTGGGACAGGTAAATCATCTTCGACTCTCTTTTCTTCAATGGGTTTCTGTACTGTAACTTCTATGGTTCCCTTAGCACATTCTTCACCATTGTTCTCTTGATTGACAATTGATTCCAGTAACTCTTCATCCAACTGTTCTTGCTGAGCGTGTATCTCTGCATTCTCCACTATCTTATCTTCAAATTCATCTTCTACTGCATGTGGTTCTGTTTGTTCTCCAACGGAATCTAAATTGTCTTCTATTACCACTTCTGCATCTTGTTCATCCATAACTGCAAATTCTGTATGAATTTGTTCTTGAATGTCTGTCTGTAATTTTGGTTTCTTTTCTATGACAGTGCCAATCCAACACATGTCTGATTCCTCTTCAGAATCATCATCTTCAATGTTATCTCTCTTAACATCATCTATCTTTTCCATCCTCGACTCAGTGTTAGGAAAATAGGCGTCCCCATCTTGAGTTGTATTTCCTACAGTTCTCATTCCTTCACTGCTTGCGAGTTTCTTCCTTATGTCGTCATGACGTTCATTTTCCTGTGATGCATCACCTTCAATCTCCGTCTCTCCTTTTTCATTACTTTCTTCTTCTTCTTCTTCATCTCTCCCTTCAATCTTATATAGAAGATTTCTATGAAGAACCTTTTCTATTCCGGTCTCCTCTGACTTTACTTTAAACACTGGAATCTGCTGTCTAGGCTGTTCTACAACATGATATACCTCTTCCTCAAACTTGTCTGAAATCTTATGCTTGCCATCAAAAGCTACTCTTTTCACTAGTACCTTGTCTCCACAGGAAACTTTAACTGCTTTCGCTTTGAGGTCATAATACTTTTTGTTTTTCTATAAAGCTGAAATATATTTAGTCAGTGCTAATATTTATTTGTGTTGAAAATATATCTAATTTATTTCCTCAGGTTTTCTATGTCAAACTGTACATAAATTTTAATCTATATTTAAAGTTGAAAATAATGTCAAATAGGCTGAAAGAGAAAATCTTATTTCATAATTATTCATATTCATTTTGTAAACAATGTCAAATATGCTGAAAGAGAAAATGTTATATCATAATCATTCAAATTCATATCATTGAATAAATATATATGCTACTTCTTTATATATATAACCTACAGCTGCAAATAAACTACCTATACTGATACAGATAAACTACTTTCTATCTGTCATTTGATCAAGGTCAAATGTAAATAAACTATTACTATCACTTATGCTAATAGTGAAATTCTATTCACTACTTTAAATACTTTGATTTCCGGTCAAGGTCATTTCACCACAACAACAAAAGCACCTAGCTCTGATGTCACATGGAGGGAAAACTCTAGACCAATGAAAATGTGTATAACAGAAAGGGACTAATTTCCAAAAAATGGGACAAGATAAACATTGTTTGAATAAATCTGAAATAGAAAACAACTGGCTGCAGATATATGGGGGAAATGGATACCAGGGTTAACAATATAGATGCCTATCAAACTGCTGAAAATTAATGGGGGAATAGGTTGAAAAAAATAAAATAATACAGACTGAAACCTGTAACAATTGTTAGAGAGCCATTCACCAAATGTTATATTAATACATGCACAGTGCACAGTGATTCACTCTCATACTGACAACAAGTTCCTTTCTTTGATTCATCTATCAATATTTCAAATTCATGTTCAATAAGAATTGCAGAAAATTCAGAAACACTTCAACAGTCAGTTTTCATTAGACAGGAACATATATACTTTCCACTGAGGCAAACACAACATTTCAATCCGTTATACTAAATAACTGAATAAACAGTGAAAAAATTAGGAAAATCTCAGAAATAACTGCAATTCACACTTATAAATATATGTAAAATTATAATCTCTGCAAATAAACATTGAAAATAAACATTTCTAAATAATTCTACTCACAAATGTCCTATAATTTGAATCACTAATTGTAGATCACACTTGTATTGTTAGTTCATTGTTCTCTACATCTCACTGTTGATTTAACAAGTCTCTTTCCTCTTGATTGTCCATTCAAACTATTCTCCTTGGTTGTTGTCCAAATCTGTCCATTATCCGAATCGTTCAAACACGTTGGAGGCCATTTGTTACCTTCTGGTTTTGGCCGTATAGATAAAATAGTTCTATAGAAGGTAGGGGGTGGGGTTGGTCCAGAACTTGGTTTAGATAATAAGACTGCAACAACTCTGTCTCATTTGATAGTTATAATATTCTTATTATACTGAGGTACATTCTGAAATGACATACAGATGAATATCTTAGTCTATACATAGTTTACACATTACACATATACACATAACAACCACAGATAAATAGCAATCAACTGAACATACAAATATACACAACATAAATTGACACTTAAACTTACCAGTTTAAGGAACTGAATGCTATTACATCTGCAATCCTATTACTACAGTCATTCTTCCTTTCTATTACTCATTCCTGTAAAATAAGGTGCATTGGATTAAAACATGCTTTAAACGGGTTAGAGATAAATGGGTTAGAGTTCCGTATGAATGGTCCGAAAAATACAAGGGCGCGAAAACCGATTACACAACACAAAGGCTGTATACAAACCAATAAAGTTAAATGGAAATATACCAAATCAAAGGATAGAAACGTTAATAAAGCAAAGCTAGACAGATGGAGTAAATCCTAACCTTGTTAGATATATAATGGCAACGAAACCTTCCAAAGATTTATCTGACAGTCAGCTGTTTGTTTTCTGACGAAAAAGTAATCACATGACTCTTAACCCGGCAAAGATAAAAATAGAATGGCACAGGCTAAAACTCTGAAAACATCATCTGGTCACATATTGATAATGCGATTACTTAAATGTCAAATCAGTGCACTTTCCTCAACGACAAACTACGGGAATTCGGCTTTTATCAAGCCAATTGTGCTTGCGTGTTCTTTTTTTTTTTTTTTAATAATACTTGATTGAGGCCTTGTAAATGGCATCCGTTTTACAATTTGTGTTGTGCCTGATTTGGGGGTTTACGTGTTACAAGAAGGATAAATGACAAAAGTCGTCGTTTGTGGACACATTCATTGTATTCTATAGTCTTCGTAAAAACTGAAAACATACTTGAAACACTTATTACAGCACTAGACGATTATTATGACACAGCGTTTCTTATAAAACATTATTATTACCTCCGAGCTTTCCTTTAGAACCCGTAACATTGAGAAATCAGAAAAGTTTTCTTATCATTTTAATGCCCTGATTTAAAATCAAGAGAAATAACACTACAACGTTAAATTTAAATATTTCAAAGCGCTGAAAGTCCTGCAGTTACATGGCTCCCAAAAATTGAAATTTCAAAAACATACACCCAGAGATAAAGTAGCCATTCATTATTTAAGCATGTAGATACATAATAAAAAAACTCCCTAAAATTAGCCGACATTTAAAGTACATGTTTCATTAATGTATTTAAATACATTACTTAACATTAATCAAATGTTTCTCTTACCTATCAAACAGTACTTTTAATCCCCTAAATTATATCTGCCTCTCAGACGGGGAATGACTCCCTTCACAACGTAATACAATTTTATTAGGGATTGCAAAGGTCACCGCTGTTACTAGCCCGTTACTCGTATAATTTTGTTACCGGTTACGCGTTTAACCATATAGATTCATAGACAATAAATAGCAACTGCTTTCGGGTTTATTTTTTGTTGTTGTTGCTGTTTTAACTCGCATTTCCTGGCTATGTATACATCAGACTAGAACGTTGTTATTGGAACTTTTACACTCGTGTCAACCAACTTTTTTAATTTATATTTTTTATTTATAGTTAAGAAAATATTCGTTTTTTTAACGAAGTAACAGTTATACAATTTATAAAATGTTGAATGAAAGAGGTGCATAGATGCATATCTTTAAATACTTACTGAGGGGAAAATGTGTTAAAACTTATAACTACTCTTTAATTCTTCTAATCCTGTTTGAAAATAAATTACAAATATAACAATTCAACATTATCAAGTTCATTCCAATGACATTAATACGTTATTATTATATAATTCTAGCCATGTATAGACATCAAAGCGTTATTTAAAGGAAACAAACTGTCCTGTAATTAATCGTTAGATAGGCCACAATTAATCGATAACAAACGGTCATCAATAGAATCGAGTGCCGCCGTTTTCACAGTTATGTAAACATTCCCGATCGAGGTGTGAATAATTAACCTCTGGTCAGATGCGTGTGACAAATTGAAAAGAAAAAAAGGTGAAATACAACTGTGTATATATCTTATCTATTTTCCGACTACTGAGTCACTTGAATTACTAACCGATTAATCGAATAACATACGGTTAACCAAGTAATCGATTAATCGCTGACATCCCTAAATTTTATTAATCGGTCTCTCAAGATAAGTTGTTCCTTCATTTCTGCGTCCATTTTTGACCAGATTCTGTGTACCGTCATATAATTTGACCTTTCTAACAAATCCGTCATTGCCAGGAATTGAATCAACTACTCTTCCCATACGCCACTGACTTCTAGAAAAGTTGTTATCAACTATTAGAACTGTATCATTCACAATACAATTTTGGACTGGTGAAATCCATTGTTGTCTAACCTGTAAACATTGAATGTATTCCTTTTGCCATCTGGATCAAAACTCCTTTGCCAAATACTGAATACATCTCCAAGGCGTTCTACAGTACAAGTCATTTTTCTGAAATTCACCGGGCGAGGCAAAATTAGCTTAGATTACATAGTAAGCAAATGATTTGGAGTCAAAGGTTGACGAATTTAGCATCATTCCAATTTTGAAATGTGAAGGGGCGACTATTTATAATCGCAGAAAATTCTCTTATGAAAGTCCGAAGACTTTCGTCGTCTAACTGTTGACCATGCTGATACAATACAGAGCTTAGATACTTCTTACAGGACGAATCTGTCTCGCGCATACGCCACTTATATGGCTTGCACAAGTAATATTCATGTTGAACACGATATGATCACAATTTTTAGAACTGCACCTACACCATTTGTACCAGGATCTGACTTAATCTCTCTGCCAGGACTTCTAATTGTAATGAACCTACGAAGTGCATTTATATAGGAATATGCTTCTTCTAATGTACAGCTCTACAACCAAAACAAGTTAATACTACTCCATACGTTTAAGTAACTCCCTGCCTTCACGAACAATCCAAGATCCAAAGTAATCTACACCGCAGTAAGTAAAGGGTGGTACTGATTCTAGCCTATCTTGTGGTAAACTTGCCATTTTTTTAACATGATAATAACAACGTAATCTACGACAGTAACACATCGTCATATAAACCGGTACGCAGCTGAGCAAATGCTAACGATCCAATACCCATTTGCTCTTATCTCATTTAAAGTCACCCCTCTGCTTTGATGATTAGCCCAATCATGGTAGTGTCCAACAATGAGATCAGTCACATGACTATCCTTTGACAAAATAACTGTTTTTTTTAGAAACAAAACGATTCTTGATTACTGTAAACGACTACCTATACGAAGTGTACCATCTTGATCTAAGAAAGGGTCTAGACGATAAAGAGAAGAACCTCTTCTGAGACTTACCTTATTATCATGACTTGCTTGTTTGTCTGACAAACCTGAATCATGTTTGTTATGATCATCCAATAATTTCAACAAATTTATTTCCTTGTCAAAAAATTCTACCTGTACTGCTTTGACAATAGCGTGCTCTGCCTTCTCTAAATCAACAACAGACAGAGATACATGAATTTTTTGAGATACAGAATTCTTGACCTCGGGAGGAACCATTCAATGATACCTTCAACTTGTTTACATACAGTTAACACAATGCTACAGCCTTTCTCAATCTATCCGAACTTAAAAAGTATCTGAAATGATCTGAAACCTTGTGATCATAAAATTCTGAACAAACTTGAGTGCACATATTCTGAACATTTTTAAGCTTAATGTCATCTAGTTGTACTATAATTCAGAGTTTGATAAGTAAGGTGACTCCAGTTGGCTTTAAAATGTTGGACCAGAAAACCAGTAAGGCTCATTCAACAACTAATGCACTGAAGATCAACCGCTGGATTTTCTGCAATTTGAATGTATGTCCACTGTGAAGGCTCGGAGTGGTCATGAATGACCTGAACTCGATTCGCAACGAAAACATGTCTATATTCATGTAACACAGTTGGATGCATTCTACCACTAGTTTCACATGTTTTCTTCTTATAACATTTGTTGGCAGTGTAACCCTTACACAAACACCCATAACACAACCCATTTTCCCTTACAAACATCTTCCTTTATTCTAGAGTAACAGCCAAAAACCCAGAACATTGATCTAGATTATGACATCCTTTACAGTACACACAATCAAATGTGTTTGATGTAGCTGTATCTGACCAATAACATGGTTTGTCCTTGACCTCTGACATGAATTACATTGCTATAACTGACCTTGAACTAGGCTGACTATCATTTTCTTTCAATGAGCAAAGTGAAGTAACTGGATCACAGACTATATTGGCTTCTTTCATAACAAATTGCATGAATTCCTAAAATGAGGGATTTTTTTCAGTTTGCTCCTTTGACTTATAAACTATTCTCAATAAGCATATCAAAACCAAACTTCCACGCGGGGTATTCTAATGGGTCTCCTTTGAAAACATGTGGTTCAGGAGGAGGTTACCTACTCAAAGACAACTCATCAGACAATGTGGATGCCAACCTTAAAATATCATGAAAGATATCAGGTGTCTTTTCAGTTATGATCTTTCCACGACATGTTTGATCATCACGACTATTTTGATCATGAGTTGATGCCCTGTGACATTTATCAGACTAAACATCCCTCTTTGATTCCTGATCATCTTGATCCCCATGAACACTAGGTAAAACCCTAATGTTTTCAAACTCATTAGTCTAAACATAATTTTCAGTAAATTCAGACCTATCAATGTCATCTTGCAATGAATCATGAATTATGGCTCTATAATAAAACATCCAAAACACCAATCTTAACATTAGTTATTTCTAGTTGTTTCGATCCTTTCAAGTTCTGTTTAAGCCTTATTTTCATCATCAAGATATTTAAAGTTATTTTTTTAAAGTTGCAGCCTCGAAAATAGCGTTTGACTGTTTTGACGTACTAGATATTCTTGACGACCTTGAGCTGTTGTGTGAATAACTGAAAGAAACTTGAGATTTCATTTCCAATTGTAAATCATTTTTTATGCCGGCAATTTTGATCATTAAATCTTGATGATCAATCTACAAACTGCTGTACACATCAGACAAAATCAAAAGTTCTGCCTGCATTTGCAATTCATGTATACGTACATGTATTACATGTACTTCATTGAAAAGTTGATGCAGTTAATTTTTTCCTTGACGTACCATCTGAATGTAATTTTCAGCAGACAAGAATATATTAACATTCTTCACACTATTTCGCCATGTCGACACTGCACATTTAATTTTTTTCTTAATGTAAACTTTTTTCGGTCAATTTACGCTCTCCAGAGCGTGTATTTAAATTTTCATTTCCTTCATAATCAGAATATTTTTATTTTATGTAGCACTTACTCTTAAATGACAATTGTTTTAAAAATCAGAGTATGTAGTATCATACAGCATGTGTCATAGTTTCATAGTATTCATTTACCAAAACTTAACACAGACATAGCATTTTCACTAATTGGCATCATATTATGTCAGCTGGTGTGGCTTCAAATTCAGCTTTCTTGGGGTGGAATGTTCTGTGTCCTCCTACTTCTGGTTAAAACAGCTAAATTGCTTTTGAGTTTGTACTGTAAATGGCATCCGTTTAAAACTTTGTGTTGTGCCTGTTCTGCCATGTTACAAGCAGGGTCGATTAATTTTGCTTACGATTAAATGATGTAAAGAACACCATAAATTCTTATATAAGAGCCAAGAAACATGTTAGTTATGACACAACGTATCTTATAAAACATCATATTATCTCCATGCTTTCCTTTAAACCCTTAAAACACGTAAAATTGAGAAATCAAAGTTTTCTTTTCAATCAGAAAAGTTTTCTCATCGTTTAAATGCCCGCATCCAAAATCAAGGGAAATAACCCTACAATGATAAATTGAAGTATTTCAAAGCGCTGAAAGTCTTATTGCCATTTTCAAATGTAAATCTGACGATAATACACTACATCATGATTCCCAGGTAACCGAAACACTTTGGCATGTACCTTGAGTATGGGCATATTCTTGTTTGTTTGACTTGGTACAGAATGTATCGCAAACCAGTTGCGATTGAGTGAGTGAAATAAAGAAGATTGCATTATATGACTTTGTCAATTGAAAAAGTTATAATAAGTGTGATCAGCCTGCAACAGCAAAGTCCGGTAAAGATCAAATGCTGCATATTCTGACAAAACTGAGAAGACGTACACACTTATCTGAACCTAAACTTGATAGCATGTATGGTTTCATGTATATTGCTTACACTACAAAGCAATTTGGTTTAACTTTTGTTTTAAGTATACAAAAGCATTGGTAGATGATGTTGGAGTAGATGGTGCGCCTAAGAAACAAGCCGTAGTGTTTTTTTGTCGGGCCAAGGAAGCAGAGTTTCGGTTGGAACAGAAATTGAATGATGAAAGTATTAAACCTTCCTTGGAGCGTTTAATGCTTTGCATAAGGGGATACGGTATACATTTTGACTCATTTACATTTTAGCTGTCTGTCCCTATGCATGTATTGCTAATTATATTTGTCTTTTGATGTCACTTCGATTTGTATATAATCGAGATTATTACAATTAACATTCTTTCTATTTTACAATACACCTTGTACTCTTTTTGACAATTCATTTTGTTCGATATATAGATAAACATCTCATGTTGTTAAATAGTTCTTCATATACAATTGTATTGACTGTTCTATCTATACACACTTTCAGGACTGTCTCCAGTCGTCGTTTTGACAGCTTGTGACGAGATATCTGAGGAAGTCAGCGATGATCCAAGTGTCATTTTAAGAAGCACCCGTGTTAAAGAGGCAAGGATGTGTGCTGCCAAATTGTATGAAGTAAATGTAGGTTCTGTATTCCCCGTCATCAATTATACGGACCAATTTGCCGTGCAACCCAAACTTCATCCTCCACTGCTATTTGCCTTATTCAAGATAGTATCAACAGCACATTGCTACATCCAGAGAATTAATAAGAATAAAGACATTGTAACTTAAATGTGCTTTTTTTATCAAGCATAGTATATGTGCCAAAGGTGTAATGCATTTATGCTTGGCATACACACATCATAAACACTATTTGTTTTATGTATAATGCCTGTTTTATGACTGATACATTATAATGTTACATGCCTTAATCCGCAATTATTTTAATTGAATGATTCTTGCACAATTGAGTTTTATCCGTAAAAAATGATCTCTTAATTCATTACCTTTTACAAAATATAATTGAAAAGGAGATCATATTCAAAACTTTAATTATTTTTCTTCGGGTGCATTTCAAATCAATTTAGCGGCGAAAATAACGCCCTTTGTTAATTCAGCAGTTAAAAGAAGTTGTACAATTTTAACAAAAATCTGGTAAAACAATAAAGCAAAGTTATCTCAAATCACCAGCCTTGGTGGGAAGACCATTGTTAAAACGCAAAGTACACCAAATATGCTGTTCTACGGCGCTTCCAGTTGCCTAATAATGAAAATAATAACTCTAACGACATTGAACCACGTAAAGTGTTTAAATCAACATGTTTTCATACAAATACTTGCACACAAGATGTTGATTTAAACGCATTACGCGGGAAATTTTCTCAAACATTTGCCCGTTGAAATGTTATATATAAAAGATGAAGCCCAGGCAGATTCTAGATTGGGCTATTGTTGTTCAGATAATATGCTTACCTGACAAAGTTATATTAACAAATATATCAAGGGAAGATTTTAAGTATTGACTATTGAATTTTAAAAGATTTTTTTTTATTATTGTTATTATTGATAATATGTTAAGTTCTACTAATTTCTATATACTCGAATATCCGTAGTTACGTACGTGTGATTAAACTTCTAAATATTAGGCTTCAAAATGATTGTTATGCGAAAAGGTTATATCTCAAAATGGCCTATTTTTATTAATATCATTTATCCATAAATCGTGTATATTCATTGCAAAATTATAACAATTTGTCACTTACTTCTGCGAAACACTTATAGCTATATTTTAAGTGAAGCCTGTGTTTTATGATAACACTTGAATGGATGTACTCTGGAATTAGTGGTTATGTAACTCTCAGATATATTGTTTGATGTTGACCGCAACCTCATTCTAGTCTTTTGATCATTTTCTTGCAATATATTTTTGAATCTTCAAAGGTTTGGGTCAATCAAAAGTGATGCACTCGTTATGTAAATTAAGATTGTGTTTTACTAACACACTGCATGTATGTGCCTTTGTGCATATAATAAGACCTTAAGACACAAGGCAAAACTGATCTTCTGTTTCAAACATAATTTGCCATATTATTTAACATGGCAGAGAGTGGATTCAATACGGATGTTTGCATGTTGCATTCTGGATACAATGCTTTTAAAAAATGAATTCAATTGTAAACATTTGTTAATTAAAATCAATTTCAAATCTTGAATCCAATCTTTTTATTATTTTTGGGACGGTTGTAGTCAGACATTAGTTCCAGAGTCAACACAATTAGTAAATCGTTTTTCCGAGTTACTACGTCCATAATATCTCAGACAGCTATGCCGAAATAAAGCTCGGCTTAAACAAATAGTCCAAAAGCGGAACAAATAGTTCAAAGCGGATTATTCCTTTGTGCTGAGATCAAAGACAGTTATAGTCAAATATTTTACTTTGACTCTGTCATTGTTTTTCTACTCTGGATTCAAAGATGCTTGTGTGACTAGATGGCTAACAATGAAGATCCTGATCAGGCTGCACATGAATCTTAAGTGGTTGAAGGGACTTGAAAGTCGTTTTTGTATGACGTGTTTTATATCTGAGGGAAAATACACTTGCTGCAAGGATTTGCCCGGTGCAGAATTAAAGGTAACTTATGATAAGGTGACTTACATGCTGGCAGACACATTCTTAAGAAGCGAAGCATTTCTACGCATCTGCAGCAAACGGCTTTCGAAAGCATTCTGACAAAATTAGAAATTTCTCCAACGTATCATTTTACTATGTTGTTTTCAACTCTTTCTATTAATTACACTTTCATTTAGACACACCTTTTCTTGGAAATTGTATAATTTAATTTTAGATGAAATTGGATTAAAACATTTATTTCCAGTGTTTCAAAACACTTTTCCACAAGCCTCTTCTTTGAAAGTTTGACCAAAAATAAAACATTTATGTAGTGTTTACATGTTTTTGGGACGGTTTACATTTGCTGTCATATAATACAATGACAAACAACAATACAATTAAACCTTTCCCACATTCAGAAGCTTTCTGACGCTTCTGCAGCTAACTGCATTGAAAACATTGTCGCAATAGGATAAACCGCTCATCATGAGCAACTTCGCCTTTTAATACAATGTTTGAACTCTATTTAATCATTAAACTTATGTTTATTAATCAATGCTTTTACCTCGAACCCATCAGTTGTATATGTGTTGTATGTGGAAACGTGTTTATCCAAATGATAAATGATGAACCTTTTTCAAAATCAAATTTGTTTCAAAATACCTTGGCTTAACTAGAAGAATTGAGTTTCACGGGCACAGATTTATCTGCAATAGTAATTGTTATTTTGGAAAACAATCTTAAATAAAGGAATTCAAATGCACTTCCTTTTGAAGGATTGTTAATATCTGTCAACTTATTTAGGAGATGTAGATTGAAGGAACAAAGTTCGTGTTACCCTTTTCGGATGCTACCTTTTAAATATATTTTTCAACTAATTAAATGTTTCAAAACATCTAGAATGTCAACTTAATGAATATTTTAGCCAAATCATTGTTAAAATCAGACAATCACTTCATATAAATGAATTATAAAGTTTCGTCAACTTGCTCCTTTTCTGATGCCACCTGGCTATCATGTTTTCCAACCAATCAAAATGACTTGAAAAAAAACCCGGTGATGGTTATCCTAGAAACATTTTACTAAATTATCGTGGAATCAGACAAGCAAACTTAGCCGAGATTCGAACTCACAACCCCTGGATTGACAGCCCGCGTCGCTACCGACTCAGCTACAGGATATCGGCTCGAGAACATTATAAAGAATATATACAATAAGTTGTTGTTATTTTGCCCCTTTTCTGAAAACCATCCAATATGGCTTTAGCATTGTCAGTAGAGGATCACTAAAGAACCATTTCTATCAAATGATCCCGAGATCAGACAAGCATATTTAGAGAAGAAGAATTGTATAGTTATGGCATGTTTTCCCCTTTCTGATACTGCAGCAACCAAAGCTTTATATAGAATATATATCTTTGAACAATTTTGAAACAGGATCCACAATCTAACATTTCTATTAACCCTTTCCCTCATATAGATGCTTTCTGACGCATCTGCAGCAGACGGCGCTTTGAAAACATAGCGACAAAAGAAGAAATTGCTCTTTTAGTCATAGTCATAATCCATTCAATTATAGAGATTTTCTATTTTTTGACAAAATATGTTCAAAGTCGTTTGCTGCAGAATTATTGTATGAGGGAAAGGGTTAAGTAAGGTTGAAATTGATCCAGTGGATAAGGAGATGTAATTTGAAGCTAACATTTAATTTTACCTCTTTTCCGAAACCACTGTATACTATGTCTTTCAACCAGTCATAATTGCTTGGAAAATTATGAAGATGGTCACTGAAGAAACATTTCTACACATTTGTCTCGAAATCAAGAATGGATATTGTAGGAATTTGTCATTTTCTGATGCCGCCTGGCTGCAATGTTTTTCAACCAATTAATATGGCTTCAACATTTATTATAGAGGGTCACCCAAGGAACATGTCTATCAACTTTTATTGGAAGCCGACAAGCGGATTCAGAAAAGAATAATTTTAAAATTTGCAGCAGCAACCAAACTCTTCATAGAATTCAAATCGTTGACCAATTTTGAATGAGGACATCAAAGTATCATTCCTGTGAAGTTAGGCTGTAAATGGTCCAACTTTTTATACTGTCTGAACAAGTGTTTTTAGTTATGTACACGATTCACATACAACAAATATGTAGCAAACAACTTCGAAGACAACTAGGCATCTAAGCAAACAATTGGAATATATATATTAATGAAAGTATAATAACTTGAAAATATGAAAACTTTGTAGCAAAAGGAAAAATTGCTTGTTTAGTACAATGTGTTTGTATAGCCATGTTTTTTTAGGAAACCGCTGTGGTCGAGTGGTTAGCGTCGGAGTTTTGAAACCGGGTGTCCCGGGTTAGATCCCGAGTCGCAGCACTACGGTCATGGTGGAGTGCCCTTGCGCAAGGCACATTTTCTAGCCTAGTACTGGTTAGTTTACCCCGGGATCATGAATAAGTGATCTGTTGTCGTGATATAACTGAAATAATGTTGAAAGCGGCGTAAAAACCCAATAAAACAAAAAAGGTCACCATGTTTTCAATAGTCGTCTCCTACAGACGCATCAGTATGACTATTTGTGAAAGGTGTAAGAGCATTCAGTTAATTTCTCTTAGCGTACCAATTGTTTGCAGTTTTCGACAGTGTCTCTGTGGTTCTCCACAGGGTGAAATTAAATTTCCCTGACTTGTTATGTTGTGTCCCCTTCATTATTACAAGCTTGGGCCAAGTTGACTAAGCTCATCTTCATAAAAACCAAAAAATATAAATAATAAGTATAATAAGAAACCATCTAAAAGGTGTCATGTGCCTTTTTAAAGTTTAAACCAGATCAAATTATTAGACATTTTGATCACATTTTTTTTAAAAATTTATTACGTTATTTGCAATGTGCATATATATGTGAAGGTCGCGGCCATCCTCCCTTATACCTTACAATAAATGTGTTAGTAAATATGTTTTAGTATATCAGGTTTATAGCATGAATCAATCAACCATAACTGCTGCACCTGGGGTCGAACTTAAAAAGATTTTTAATGTTTTTACAAGTGTTAATAAAGTTATACATTTATATGATGGGAAAAGGAGGCTAAAAAAACAACAAACAAACAAACAAACGAAAAAGAAGAAAAACAAAAATAAAATAAAAACATACATTTTTCTATTTGTAATACGTATATAAATCTATATTAGAATTTAAGATCACATCTCAATTTGTAAATTCAAGGTTGGCACTCATGAAAATAACTAGTTGAATTTTATGAATTTTCACAGCATTAGTCAATCATTATACATTTTATTTTGTATCATTATTTGACATTTCAAGGTAAATGATTGATGAAAAATCAAGTTTTGGATTACTACTAAATATTCAACCTGTTTAAAGAACAGTGTGTTTCTATCAAATAATATATAATTTCCTGAAAGCATGACGGAAATTTAGTCTCTGTGACTGTCAGGCAGAACATATGCATCAACCCTTACTATCAAAATAAATCTACAGCAGACGACTTTAAATTAAGTTTGGCAAACATATGGAAAATATCTTCAAATGAAAACATAATAAATAAGTAAAGAAAAAAAGGAGAAATGTTGGGGAAATGTGAAAGGATATAACAATTGCAGCTTATGTTTATGTATTTATTGTTCAAAAGTTGCAAAGATCATATCGAAAATAGTTAATATTATGAAACTGCCAATTTGAAAACAGGAGGACCTTGTTGGCACTATATCGCTCGCCTGAGTGAAAGAGCTCAAACGTATACACATTTAATAAGTTATTTACAGTGAGCTGATTAAGCAAATACAGTTCCAAATAAGTATTTCCTCACACAGCCGATTGTTTGGAGTCAAAACAGTGATAGATATCCATAGAAATGTCCACAATCCTGTCTTTTAGGAAAAGGATTCGAATGTGGCAAGTTCGGCAACAATCTATGGCTACTATATTTTGACCAGACTTTCAGTATCTGCTATTAAACACCATGCTTTCAATTTCTTCCAGTTGTCACGCAAATCCAATGAAAATATTATTATTGAATACCCCTGCAAATAACGAACAAAACGCTCTAAGTCGTTGCCATGACAGTTAACCATTGTTCGACTTATGTCCGTTCGATCAGGTCCATGTGAAGTGCGGCTTCGGGTACTACACTTATGGTTGATAGTCAAGTTCGCCCGAATTCTTACGCTCTCGCGGTTGCAGCATATATCCTTTTTGACAACCGTTTAGAACCGAGTAGCATTATAATAAACGTCATATATATTACAAACAGTGGATAGAGAGAGAAGGGATCAATACAATATATATATATATCCATCTTGTGTGTAAGCTGATTAAGTCTATTGAAAACACCTACTCTTTCAAGTTATTTATCATTCGCGTAAACCTTGTTTTAATGTGCTCAAATAAAGTCTCCCTTGTAAGGTGGTTAAGTCTCTTGTAACACACCTAACCTTTCTAGTTATTTATCATTCGCGTAAACCTTGTTTCAATGGGCTCAAATAAATTATCTGTAAAGTGATTAAGTATAATGTCAAACACCTAACATTTCAGGTTATTTATTATTCGCTTAGACCTTGTTTTAATGTGCTCAAATAAAGTCTCCTTTGTAAGGTGGTTAAGTCTATCGTAGATTTCTGTCAGTCTGGCTAGAGTTCCGCTTGTATTCCATAGTCGTCTATGCTTGAAACTGAATTGTATATATGTTATTTAAGCTGCTTCACTTCTCCGAATAACATTAGCCGTGTCAGTTGTGATGTTCAATGAAAGCGGGCCATCTTCAAGCAAGATAAGTATCTTTTTCAAAAGCTCACCTGAAAATACATGTAATACATATAGCAGTTTTGGGATGATTTGAATGTTTAGTCACATTCATTTTAACATCTTAACTACATGGTTTTACCCAATAAAACGATTAGCGACACTATGTATTATTTCGTATATACCCTGTAGAATTTAGGTAGTTACAGCGACACATTGATATTATCACTGTAATGTATGTACTTAAATATTGCATACGACACACAATATACAAACTGTGGTGATACGTATTTTGATCGTCTACCTAGTAAGCTGGTTGATTTGAATCGGATTAACAATGACGGGCAAATTTATAGTTAAATTTTACATTAATCGAAGATGAAAACATTAAAACAAAAAATACGAACCTAGTCGGTAATTTACATTCAATAAAACAGCTTACCTGGGGAACGCTGGAGTTGCGTTTTGGTAGAATCATCCAATATACCAAGCTTTACTCCATATACGACAACAACTTCGTTTGTGACGATATCCCCATCCTTGAATACTCGGAGGTCCGACTGATCGCCTAATTTGTTGTGTAGAATTTCCCCGCAGACTTGATTCGGTACCCGTGATTACAGGTATATCATTGGTTTCTGTATATTTATATAATTGACAATTTGAGTTATTAAATTATTAAAGAAACAGACGTGTTCGAACAGACATGTATGTTGCCTGCTATTGTCTCAATAATTGAAACCATTACAGAAAAAAAAGCACACTGACGACCGAGTAGTGATCCTATTAGGTAGCGAAATTTGATTGTATTATTGGCCTTAAATATTCGACATCAATCGCCCCGTGATCGATTACGGCTGATGTTCGAATCGACTTGGTAAAATACATTGTCTATCTTATAACTGGAGATCATGGCTGATGTTGGAATCAACTTTCTAAGTTACATTGTCTATCTTATACCTGAAGATCATGGCTGATGTTGGAATCAACTTGGTAAGGTACATTGTCTATCTTATACCTGGAGATCATCGCTGATGTCGGAATCAACTTGGTAAGGTACATTGTCTATCTTATACCTGGATATCATGGCTGATGTTGGAATCAACTTGGTAAGGTACATTGTCTATCTTATACCTGGAGATCATGGCTGATGTTGGAATCGACTTGGTAAGGTACATTGTCTATCTTATACCTGGAGGTCATGGCTGATGTTGGAATCGACTTGGTAAGGTACATTGTCAATCTTATACCTGGAGATCATCGCTGATGTCGGAATCAACTTGGTAAGGTACATTGTCTATCTTATACCTGGAGATCATGGCTGATGTTGGAATCAACCTGGTAAGGGACATTGTGTATCTTATACCTGGAGATCACGGCTGATGTTGGAATCAACTTGGTAAGGTACATTGTTTATATTATACCTGAAGATCAATGCTGATGTTTGAATCAACTTGGTAAATAACATTGTCTATCTTATGTCTGGAGATCTATGCTTATGTTGGCATCAACTTGGTAAGGTACATTGTCTATCTTTTACTTGGAGATCACAGCTAATGTTTGAATCAACTTGGTAAGATACATTGTTTTTCTTATACCTGGAGATCACGGCTTATGTTGGAATCAACTTGGTAAGATACATTGTCTATCTTATACCTGGAGATCATAGCTCATGTTGGAATGAATTTGGTAAGGTACAGTGTCTATCTTATACCTGGAGATCATAGCTCATGTTGGAATGAACTTGGTAAGGTACATTGTCTATCTTATGCCTGGAGATCACGGCTGATGTTGGAATCAACTTGGTAAAGTACATTGTCAATCTTATACCTGGAGATCACGACTCATGTTGGAATCACTTTAGTAAGATACATTGTATATATTATACCTAGAGGCCATGGATGCATTTATCGTATACTCTTTTGACAATGGTGTTAAACCTCAATGACCAAATATTATATATATATATTTGACTGTGATATTTAGATGTTTTATAAAGTTGTCAAAATGAAAGTTTATTGATATCTCGTTTCTTCCTACATTATATATATATATATATATTTGACTTTCAAACTATTGGAATTTGGAAATAGTTGTAATCTATGTAATGAAAAAGTTTATGTTTATTTGTATATATTTCGAACAGAAATTAATAGAAAACACATATCTTGTTAACAACTGAGATATTTACATGAATGCATGGAAGGAGAAAAGAAACTAAACGTTACGTACGTGTTTGCTAAGAATGTTCCATTTTCTTGCAAGATACTCGATGGTCCACCAAACTCATAAAACAAATAAAGTGAACACCATTAGAGAAAGAGTAACTTCTCTCACGTGGAATTTAAAATCGTCAATTACTTACTAACACATTTGCTCATGATTTTATAAAAGGTGATTATATACAAAATTATATTTTGCGATAACATTAAGCTTCAAGCCTTGACATGTGCTCATGATTTTATAAAACTATATAAGTATGTTTTGCGATAACATTAAGCTTCAAGCCTTGACATGTGGAATTCTATTGAAAATATATAATGTACCGTCCTTTCTCTTTTCTTTTTAATTTCGATCTAAGTGTCCTTATTTCATAATATAACGGATGCATAGGCGAAACAGCGTGTTCGCAAATTTTCAAAATTGTTCAAAAAGAATATGCAAAATAAATAAATAAATAAATGAACGATCAATTAATAAATAAATAAATGATGAATAAATAAATATCAGTATAGTATCAAAGTACATCATGGATAAATGGGAAGACAGACAGACAGACATACGAAGATAAAGAATAACCGAGATCTTACAGAGTGAGGGAGATAGAGAAAGAGAGACATATACAGATATATAGAGAGAGAGTGAGAGAGTGAGAGTGAGACAGAGAGAGACATAGAGAAAGAGAGAGCAGGAAAGACATACACACATACACACAGAATGACAGACAGACAGACGGTGAGAAAGCAACAAAAAGCAAAGAGTGAAAGAGAGAGAGAGAGAGACGTAACATACCCAACAAAACTGGCAAACACACATATTTACCTGAAATGGAAAGTCAATTCTTGAAACAGCGCTCTAGTGCGAGAGAGGATTACGTTTGAGAGAGCAGAAAGGGAGAAAGAGAGACAGAAAAAGAAGGATAGGGAAAGAGGGAGACAGGGAGTGAGTGAAAGAGAGAAAGAGAGAGACAGAGACAGAGACAGAGACAGAGGGAGCGAGAGGAAGAGAGAAAATGATAAAGAGTTAGAGGGAGAACAAAAAGACAAAAATACAGAAAAACAGAGAGATTAAGAGATATGAGAGTGCGAGACAGGAAAACGAGATAATTATTTAGAGAGAGAAGAGGGGAACAAATTAAGAGATATACAGACAGAACGACAGACAAACCCAAAACTAAATTACAGAAAGAAATAATGACAGTTAGTCAGAAAGGTAAAAGAGAACTACAGAACCCGACAAACAATCAAAAAGTATATTATAGGGAGTGAGGGAGCGAAAAGACAGAGAGCGAGACAGAGACAGAGACATAGACATAATGAGATTGGGAGAGACAGACAGAGAAAGGAGGAAAGAGGAAGAGAGATGCAGACAGAGAGAAAGAGAGGGGGGAAATAGTATAATTTTGAAAATATTATGATGTATAACGTAAAATTACATACACATATTAAAAGCTTCCCGGAATAAATGTGTCCGCATCTTAAAAACAAATGTAGTAATTTATTAACAACTCGTGGGACAGGAACCTCTGAGCGCCGAGCTCTTGTTCCAATGGTCATGTGTTATTCTAATTGAGGTATATGCGTAATTAAACTTCAATGTTCTAATTAAAAATAATCAACTGATTTATGATCCAGAAAAACCTATCTAAGCTTATCATAACACGTGTATATGAGCAGTAATTCAGGAAAACTCAGCCTAGTGTAATTATTGCACGAGTATATTAGCAGTGATCCAGGACAATCCACCTTAGTGTAATTATTACAAGTACTATAGGACCAGTGATCCAGGAAAATCCACCTAAGTGTAATTATTACAAGTATTATAGGACCAGTGATCCAAGACAATCCACCTAAGTGTAATTATTACAAGTATTATAGGACCAGTGATCCAGAACAATCAACCTAAGTGTAATTATTACAAGTATTATAGGACCAGTGATCCAGAACAATCCACCTAAATGTAATTATTACAAGTATTATAGGACCAGTAGTCCAGAACAATCCACCTAAGTGTAATTATTACAAGTATTATAGGACCAGTGATCCAGAACAATCAACCTAAGTGTAATTATTACAAGTATTATAGGACCAGTGATCCAGAATAATCCACCTAAGTGTTATTATTACAAGCACTATAGGACCAGTGATCCAGGACAATCCACCTAAGTGTAATTATTACAAGTATTATAGGACCAGTGATCCAGAACAATCCACCTAAGTGTAATTATTACAAGTATTATAGGACCAGTGATCCAGGACAATCCACCTAAGTGTAATTATTACAAGTATTATAGGACCAGAGATCCAGAATAATCCACCTAAGTGTAATTATTACAAGTATATAGGACCAGTGATCCAGAACAACCAACCTAAGTGTAATTATTACAAGTATTATAGGACCAGTGATTCAGGACAATCCACCTAAGTGTAATTATTACAAGTATTATAGGACCAGTGATCCAGAACAATCCACCTAAGTGTAATTATTACAAGTATTATAGGACCAGTGATCCAGAACAATCCACCTAAGTGTAATTATTACAAGTATTATAGGACCAGTGATTCAGGACAATCCACCTAAGTGTAATTATTACAAGTATTATAGGACCAGTGATCCAGGACAATCCACCTACATGTAAGTGTAATGATTACAAGTATTATTGGACCAGTGATCCAGGACAATCCACCTACATGTAAATGTAATTATTACAAGTATTATAGGACCAGTGATCCAGGAAAATCCACCTAAGTGTAATTATTACAAGTATTATAGGACCGTTGATCCAGAACAACCAACCTAAGTGTAATTATTACAAGTATTATAGGACCAGTGATTCAGGACAATCCACCTAAGTGTAATTATTACAAGTATTATAGGACCAGTGATCCAGCACAATCCAGCTAAGTGTAATTATTACACGGGTATAGGAGCAGTGATACAGGACAACCCGTCGTAGTGTAATTATAACACGTATATAGAAGCAGTGTTCAAGGACAAACCACCTCAGTGTAATTATTACAAGTATTATACGACCAGTGATCCAAAACAACTAACCTTAGTGTAATTATTACAAGTATTATAGGACCAGTGATCCAGGACAATCCACCTACATGTAAGTGTAATGATTACAAGTATTATTGGACCAGTGATCCAGGACAATCCACATAAGTGTAATTATTACAAGTATTATAGGACCAGTGATCCAGAATAATCCACCTAAGTGTAATTATTACAAGTATTATAGGACCAGTGATTCAGGACAATCCACCTAAGTGTAATTATTACAAGTATTATAGGACCAGTGATCCAGGACAATCCACCTACATGTAAGTGTAATGATTACAAGTATTATTGGACCAGTGATCCAGGACAATCCACCTAAGTGTAATTATTACAAGTATTATAGGACCAGTGATCCAGAACAATCCACCTAAGTGTAATTATTACAAGTATTATAGGACCAGTGATCCAGGACAATCCACCTAAGTGTAATTATTACAAGTATTATAGGACCAGTGATCCAGAATAATCCACCTAAGTGTAATTATTACAAGTATATAGGACCAGTGATCCAGAACAACCAACCTAAGTGTAATTATTACAAGTATTATAGGACCAGTGATTCAGGACAATCCACCTAAGTGTAATTATTACAAGTATTATAGGACCAGTGATCCAGAACAATCCACCTAAGTGTAATTATTACAAGTATTATAGGACCAGTGATCCAGAACAATCCACCTAAGTGTAATTATTACAAGTATTATAGGACCAGTGATTCAGGACAATCCACCTAAGTGTAATTATTACAAGTATTATAGGACCAGTGATCCAGGACAATCCACCTACATGTAAGTGTAATGATTACAAGTATTATTGGACCAGTGATCCAGGACAATCCACCTACATGTAAATGTAATTATTACAAGTATTATAGGACCAGTGATCCAGGACAATCCACCTAAGTGTAATTATTACAAGTATTATAGGACCATTGATCCAGAACAACCAACCTACGTGTAATTATTACAAGTATTATAGGACCAGTGATCCAGGACAATCCACCTAAGTGTAATTATTACAAGTATTATAGGACCAGTGATCCAGCACAATCCAGCTAAGTGTAATTATTACACGGGTATAGGAGCAGTGATACAGGACAACCCGTCGTAGTGTAATTATAACACGTATATAGAAGCAGTGTTCAAGGACAAACCACCTCAGTGTAATTATTACAAGTATTATACGACCAGTGATCCAAAACAACTAACCTTAGTGTAATTATTACAAGTATTATAGGACCAGTGATCCAGGACAATCCACCTACATGTAAGTGTAATGATTACAAGTATTATTGGACCAGTGATCCAGGACAATTCACATAAGTGTAATTATTACAAGTATTATAGGGCCAGTGATCCAGAATAATCCACCTAAGTGTAATTATTACAAGTATTATAGGACCAGTGATTCAGGACAATCCACCTAAGTGTAATTATTACAAGTATTATAGGACCAGTGATCCAGGACAATCCACCTACATGTAAGTGTAATGATTACAAGTAGTATTGGACCAGTGATCCAGGACAATCCACCTACATGTAAATGTAATTATTACAAGTATTATAGGACCAGTGATCCAGGACAATCCACCTAAGTGTAATTATTACAAGTATTATAGGACCATTGATCCAGAACAACCAACCTAAGTGTAATTATTACAAGTATTATAGGACCAGTGATCCAGGACAATCCACCTAAGTGTAATTATTACAAGTATTATAGGACCAGTGATTCAGCACAATCCAGCTAAGTGTAATTATTACACGGGTATAGGAGCAGTGATACAGGACAACCCGTCGTAGTGTAATTATAACACGTATATAGAATCAGTGTTCAAGGACAAACCACCTCAGTGTAATTATTACAAGTAGTATACGACCAGTGATCCAAAACAACTAACCTTAGTGTAATTATTACAAGTATTATAGGACCAGTGATCCAGGACAATCCACCTAAGTGTAATTATTACAAGTATCATAGGACCAGTGATCCAGGACAATCCACCTAAGCGTAATTATTACAAGTATTATAGGAGCAGTGATCCAGCACAATCCACCTAAGTGTAATTATTACACGCGTATAGGAGCAGTGATACAGGACAACCCGTCGTAGTGTAATTATAACACGTATATAGAAGCAGTGTTCAAGGACAACCCAACTTAGAATAATTATAACATGTATATAGGAGCAATGATCAATGACAATCCGTCTTAGTTTAATTAGTAAATGTGTATAGGAGCAGCGATCCAGGACAACCCATTTTAGTGTAATAATTACACGTGTATAGGAGGAGTGATCGAGGATAACCAAACGTAGTGTAATTAGTACAGGTGCATAGAAGCAAATATCCAAGACAACCCACCCTAGTGTAATTATTACACGTGTATAGGAGCAACGCTACCGGACAACTCATTGTAGTGTAAAAAGTACACGTGTATAGGAGCAGTGATCCAGGAAAATCCACCTTAGTGTAATTATTATACGTGTATAGGAGCAATTATCCTGGACAATCCACGTTAGTGTAATTATTACACGTGTATAGGAGCAGTGATCCAGGACAACCCACGTTAGTGTAATTATTACACGTGTATAGGAGCAGTGATCAACGAGAACCCACCTAAGTGTAATTATTACATGTGTATAAGAGCGATCATCTAGGACAATCCACGTTAGTGTATTTATAACAAGTGTTTAGGAGTAGTTATCCAGGACATCCCATATTAGTATAAATATCTCTCGTGAATATAAACAGTGATCCAGGACAACACAGCTTAGTGTTATTATAACACGTGTATAGGAGCAATGCTCCAGGACAACACGCATTAGTGTAATTGGATTAGTGTAACGTGTCCTGGATCATTGCTCCTATACACGTGTTAAAATGACACTAAGATGTGACATTGACTACTGTTCCTATACACGTTTAATAATGACACAAAGATCTGACCCCTAAACCTATACTCGTGTAATAATTTCTCTAACGTGGGTTGTCCTAGATCATTACTCCTATACACGTGTAAAAATGACACTAAGATCTGACCACTAAACCTATACTCGTGTAATAATTACACTAAGGTGAGTTGTCCTAGATCATTACTCCTATACACGTGTACAAATGACACTAAGATCTGACCACTAAACCTATACTCGTGTAATAATTACACTGAAGTGCGTTGTCCTCGATCAATGCTCCTATACAGGTGAAATAATTTCACTATTGTGGGTTGAATCTATACACCCTGGATGAATTCTCCTTTACATATATAATAATTACACTAAGGTGGGTTGTCTTTAATCACTGTTCCTATACACGTATATTCATTACACTAAGCTTAGTTGTCATAGATTAATGCTCCTATACACGTGTTTTAATTTCTCTAACGTGGGTTGTCCATGATCACTTCTCCTATACACGTGTAAAAATGACACTAAGATCTGACCACTAAACCTATACTCGTGTAATAATTACACTAAGGTGGGTTGTCCTAGATCATTACTCCTGTACACATGTACAAATGACACTAAGATCTGACCACTAAACCTATACTCGTGTAATAATTACACTGAAGTGCGTTGTCCTCGATCAACGCTCCTATACAGGTGAAATAATTTCACTATTGTGGGTTGAATTATCCTATACACCCTGGATGAATTCTCCTTTACATATATAATAATTACACTAAGATGGGTTGTCTTTAATCACTGGTCCTATACACGTGTATTCATTACACTTAGCTGGGTTGTCATAGATTAATGCTCCTATACACGTGATTTATGAATGTAGGACTCGGGACCAGTCTGTGATATTAGATATTTGAATTTACTGAACACCTTCAAATTTTAATTTTTCATAGCGCACATTGAAAATATTTAAAAAATTCACTGGCCTGAACAGATTTTCACTGGCCATAGGCTACCGGACTTGTGCTAAAGTCGATGACTGCGGGACTCGCACCAAAATCAATCGCTGCCGTGTTGGAAATCTTTTTCTTACACAGACAGACTCTTTAGAACTGTATGTATAAATAAACTATTCAATATATCACAGCTATTGCCCTTTTTCTGTCAAAAAATTAAATTTTCTGACAAGGAGCCGGCTGGTGACACACGTGCTCCGAGGAGCACTACATTCTAGTTTAAATTCAAAATATCATGATAAAGTTTGTTTCTGGAATCTGCAAAGCCTGACACAGCCAAAAATATGTTAAATACATGAAATTTATTTTAATTTTTAAGTAGTAACAATACATTATTTCCTGAAATTATTACCAATATCATTCACTGATAAAATCAGTCAGATCAATGAGATCATGGCACCATAAATCACTGATAAGAATACCACTTGTACTTTTTCTTATCATATAGCCTTAGGTTTACAAGGAAACAGATGAATTTGTTTCATGTTTATGGGGGTATTACTCTTAAAACAATGTTCTTACATTGCTTTTTTTTTATCAAAAGAAAGTTTAAACATTTGAGATTCAGAATCTATATGATGAACCAATTTTACAAATAATGATTCAGCCAGTTGTAACTTTTTATTTGATGGAGATATAAGTATGCATCATGCTGTTTCTAGCTGTTCAGTCTCTTCTGTAATTTGATATATGATGCAATAATATCATTAAGGTGCTAATGACAAGCAACTTGAAAACAAATGTACTGCCCCAAGATCATAAAACAAAAAAATGTGTAATCTACAGTTTTCTATGAAAATTCTGGAACCCCTCTGATTTGTAGGCCATGTGGCATGATAGATCTAGATAATACCGGTAGTAAAGATATAATTATTGATAAAAAGAGAATTAATTGCTCTTTCCATATATGAGCATACTATTAGGGTGATATAAATAATCAGGTTTTTATGGCTTGAAATACCACCGTAGTTACAGATCATTGTTATCGGATTCTTCTCAAGATAATCGTAGGTATTATCAGTACTCTTCTGGGGTTGCTACTTTTATAATATGCTGTTTTATTTATTAACTTGTAGCAGTCGTTATTACTTTTTTACCCAAAAACTTGTTACCTGAGGTTCGGCTATTGTTTTGCCATCTTTAAATTTAGAAATGCAGAATTGTATATATGTTTATTTGTAATGGTTTGTTTTGTCCATGTTTATTATCTATGACTTGGAGTCATTTGACTGCGCATAAAAGTATTTTGGCACTTTTATCATATGATTTGTATATGATGCAAAGTGAAATGTATATAATTATTTCCAAATTTCATTCTAAACTGTCGAATGTCTCGTCTCTACTCGAAAAACTTAACCAATAAACAATTTATAAGTATTGTATTGTCGATTTTATATGAGGAGAACATGTACCCCACAGTGACTATTAATCAAATATTTTGCAGTGATATAATGTATGACAGGTCAATTAATTAAAGCAATACTTAAACTCACTGTTGAAAGCTACTAAGATTAATTGCCCATGTCAATAATATAAATTTATAGACTGTATAAAACTTTTTTGAAGTATATATTCTTTTTAAACTAATAATATTTTTTTTCAATACACTGAGTGAACATCTTTCTTTCATAATATTATACTAAACAAATTAAATCAGCTACAATGTGCCGAGTTTCTTCTTAAAATATAAAATAATGGCATAAATCTTAGTTTAATTGGCCTAAGGTTTTGGATAATTAATTTCATATAACAATTACTACAACTTTAAATAGGATCATGGCATATGTGATTGTTGTCTTCACCAAAGAAAATGAGATGGCCCTTGTCCCCCAAAGTTGGCTCAAAGATGAGGACACCGTCTGCTATTGGCCACCATAAAAAAATAGTGCACGGTTGAATAGCGCAGTACAGAAAGTGGAACCACCAGGTGACACATGGTCTGTTATGTCTGTACGCGCTCTGTATAGAAGTGGTAAGTTACTACAATTTGTATTATTTTGCTCCGGCATACGAAGTATGAGGGGCATATAGTGTTTCGGTCTGTAAGTCAGTCTGTAGTCCGTCCCGCTCAGGTTCAGGTTTGTTTTAAGTGAAGCTGAATATTTGATGTCCTATCATGATGAAACTTCACACAAATGACTATCAACATGTCATTGTTTAAAACATTGGGTCAATTTGAGGTTGTGACCTTTTGTTCGTCCGTCTGTCTGCCGGCTGGGGCATCGACACATTTTCTTGTTTTAACTCTGTTCTTACAAACTTGATACTATACATTTAATTTTTTATATATTTCAATTCAGGTTTTAAAATCCACCTTTTTATCAAATATGTTTAAAAAAAGTACAAATAATAACCTGAATAATTTAATTTAAACGACAACAACGGGTAAATTTTGTTAAGAGTATGTTGGATTTGATTTATATCACCAGAAATGATTTAACTGCAGAATACTAGTCATAAACTATTATTTAAGGGACTATTAAAACTCATTCGTCATTCTGTCTGTCTGTCTGGCCATCACAAAAACTTTAACCTTGGTCATAACTTTTGAACTGTAAGTTAACAGACCTTTCCGTCAGTACCAAATTATTTGACCTTGTGACCTTGATCATGACTCTTGACCTACTTTTTTAATTTTTTAAAACTTAATCATAACTTTTGAATTTGACAGGTAAGGCTTTCATATTTAACATGTGTATTCCTTGTGACAAGACCTTCCCGTCAGTATCAATATTTTTGACCTTGTGATCTTGAATCTAGTGACCTTTGACCTACATTTCCAAAACTTTAACCTTTATCATAACTTTTCAACCATAATAGGTAGAGCTTTTATATTTAAAAAGTCTATTCCTTTTGACAAGACCTTTCAGTCAGTACCAACATGTGTGACCTTGACCATGACCTACATTTTGAAAACTTTAACCTTGATAATTACTTTTGAACTGTAATATGTAGGATTTACAAGTGCATTACGTGTCACAATACCTATCCAAATGTACTATAATTTTTACCTCATGACCTGTACCTCCAGCTTTGACCTACTTTTCCAACTTATCAGAAGGCAGGGGACTCATAATTCTCATAATTTGCTTGTTTTTTATCCAGTAACATGGAAGATACTTGGGGATTACTTTTTTTGTCCGGCACACTGACTTTTTCGTCACTTTTTCAAATAACTTTTTAATCTACTTAAAGGATTGGATTGGAACTTCAGAAACAAATGTTCATATCAATATGTGAAAGGGGTACACATGAGGAGGATAATCCAAATTAATATCAAGAGTTATTTCACCTGTTTTGTCAACAACAAAATTCGGCAAGTCATGCCCAGGTGATATCATGACACAATTCTAGTTAATTACAACACAACGTCAATGCATAGACTTAAAATGTTGTCATAAAATATATGGGTGTCCAATTACAGCATTAAAATGAAATGCTCTTATTTGTACTTTTCAGACTCGTATCAGAAAGCTAGATTAAAGCTGAAGCAATCGTGTGTAGATTCCGATCTCCAAACAGATGAGGAGGTGCAAAAGAGGAAACGCAGGTATTTGAAATAAGTAAACAGTTATCACACTACTGACGAGTGTTCTGTAAGGAAGAACTGGTCCACTTAGAGATCCATTAATGTCTATATATTTATTAAAAGCGGTTGCATACTGAATCTAGAATACTTTATGCTGACTAAATCTTTTCGTATTTGGGTCAGATTTATAAAACAAAATTTAAATTTGTTTTAATGTTTTGTCTATTCTAAATTGACACTTTTTTAATATCACTAGGGCACCAAACCGGATTCCAGATTCCTCTGATGAAGACGTTCCAGAAAAGCAGATGTACAGCCCACTGCCAAACCCCCCAGCAAAATTGGTGTTTTCACCATCCTCAGAATTATCCTCGCCATCATCCTCGCGATCAACATCTCCAGTTGCAAGCGGTACATCCCAAGCTGTATGTCGAACGCCCCAACCTGCTAGTCGTTCGCCTCGACCGAAAAGTGTTACACCCCAACATGCAAGTAGAACACCCCAACATGCAAGTCAAACACCCCAACCTGCTAGTCATCGGACTCCAGTTTCGAGTGGCCCAGAAGTAACACCATCAAATTCTAATGCTCGACAGGATGTCCCTCTGCGTATGACACATGGTAAGCTTATTAGGCAAATACATAGCAGTTTATAATAATAATTTATATTTGTGTTTTGATCTTATTTCTAATAATAACAATAATAACCCAGACAAAATATTTAATTATGTCATAATGGACTATGTATAATAAATGAGATAAGTATCAATGATGACATCATGTCATTATTGTTGTATTTTCTTCACTACTATAATTCAACATGCAAGTAAGTATATACTGGTTTAAAACATTATTGTGGAGCTATTAGCCTATTGTTAATTTGATAATAATCAATTCAAACAGTGAAAACAATATAAAGCAAAGACTTGTTTTATAATATCAATTTAGCATAATTTATTCTGTCAGTCAGTATTATCAAGGATTATGTTTTTTTCAGCCACAGCTACTAGAATGTTCACCTTACTCGAAAAGGTTGTACAGGAGCAGAGGGAGCAATGCCAACTTCTGCAGCTTCTGTTAGTTGGTGGTGGGATGGCTTGGGCGAAAGACAGCAGTCTTCCAGAGGGAGTAACCTTCCCTTTGGAGATAGAGGAGGAAGCCAATAACTTGGATGACGTGTTGGCTAACCCTGAAGCTTTTGCAGCAGTGGTAAGACTTTGAAGTTTTTAATATTGATGGGAATAATGAAATAAGTCACAATTCATTAATACACATTAAAGGACAGTGCATTCTATGTTTTCCAATTAGATATTTGAACATTTAGCCTTTAAGTATATTAATTTATACCTATTTTTGGTAACCAATTATGGGCACAACCTTGAAAGTGTTTTAAAATTGCACCATTGTAAAGCATAGCTTATCCATGCAAGTGTAATAGAAACAATATGTTTGCCTACATGTCAATTTGTTTTTCTTTGTTAGTTATTAATTATATGCCACTGATTGCAAGACTAAATCTGTTTCTGTATTCACTGTCTGCTTGTGTTTAGAATATTGTATCTTTAAACATTGTACTTTAGATGAAGATAAATGTCTAGCCAATTGATATAATGTATTTTAGGTGAAGTATCTGTCAGCGTTTGGGGGCCAAAATGTCAAAGACACAATTAGCAGGATGTTGAAGGAGGTGATGACCAACAAATTGGCATTAAAGTACAGCTTGCTTGGCAGAGGGAACAAGTCCAGTTTTGCCAAACTGCGAATAGTGATGGTAATATTCAGTAAGTAAATATGTTAACTATCTGTAAATGTGGATTATATGGTAATATGCAAAAGGGATATAAGTGTATGTTATGTTTATTTAAGTAAACAAAAGCGATTCCGGTCTAAAGATTGGCAATGTTTGACAACATTTTGATTAACATAAGCAAAATTTTAGAAATAAAAAAGGATAAAACTTGAAACTTAGCCAGATACATAATAGTAACAACTTTTCTTCTCCTTTATTGATTTCTATGTTGGAATTGAGGGTTTAATTGCAAGCTGTTTAAAAAACTGCATGGAATCACTTGTTAGACTATTTTCCACGAATTATGCTTGAATAAGTTGTTTTTTAAAAATCAATATATTTTTTTCAAATTTAACTTTTGTTGTGTTGCTTACTCTTTCAATATAAATATTCATGTTCATGTATATGGAAATAAATTTTATGTTTTGATTATATTTTAAGAATGCCTCAATAAAAACAGACCGACTAAACATGCCACGATGAACGACATGGAACTGGTAATCACGAAATGGTTGGCTGGTGCCAGAGATCGGGATGGTGGTCGGAACAAAAGGGTGTCTAATGCCTCTCGAGCCGAAAATGATGCCTCTCGTGCCGAAAATGATGACATCAATGATCAAACATTATCATGAAGTAGAACTATATTCAATAGTGAAACCACAAATTGTTCTTAAAATAAATGAAATGACAGAAGTGTAAATGAAGTTTTTCTCTTTTTATTAATAAATTAGGGTTTGTGATGTATTTTGAAGCGATCAGTGAGTATATTTAGTCAAGTGATAGTTTTTTTGCTAAAGATGTGTAGTAAATTGTATTTTACAATTATGTTTAAAAAATAATGCTAATACTACTGGTATCTCTGTTTTTTTGTTGAATTGTTTTTAAAATACTTTTGAACTGGGGTATTTGATGTATTTCTCAAGTAGTTAAATGTATATATCAAGGACGATAAAAAATAAGTGTGTTTTGAATATGTAGACAAATGTGTTTAGCATTATGATAAAAGCAATTGTTGCCAAAACTATGAGTATATCTTTGTGTTTTTGTAGAAATCCTTTTTTTGCTAGGATATGTAATGTATTACAGTAAGTTACTTAAATTCTTTGTTGTCTTTGTTATAGTCATGCATTCACATTGTGTTCAAAAGATGTAGTTAAGTCTAGATTAAAGCGATTTTTTTGTTTTTTTTACATTGTCTATTGTAATCTTTTTTTTTTTAAAGTGCTATAAATCTGAAACTTCACAAAGCTTGTTCAAAGTGCTTACCAAACTTTATATGACAAGATCAATAACTTTTAAATGTTGTATGCATTGACTACCATTGGGACAAAGTTGGCGATAAGGCAAACATATGTATATAGCTTATTCAGTGTTTTGTTTGTTTTTAAATATCTAGTCATTTTTCTTTACACATTATCATAAATTGATAATACAAATGTGTTATATAAGGTGCAATGGCTTTTTTTGTGTTTTAAATATTTTTGTGTCAATTGTGTTTCCCATATTATGATGAAAGAGTTGTTGCCAATTCTACTAGTATATCTGTGTTTTTGTTGAAATTAAGATAACTTGTGTAAATATACAATAAGTGTAATTATTTAGCTCGGCGATTTTATCCAAAATGAATTCCAAAGTTTAATAACTTTGTACACTTATTTTTGTCATCTATATTTTTTGGCTGTTAACATTGATAACTCTCCTTACCACAATGTTTAGGAATTTATTGTTCATATTACTCATTACTGCCATGATACTAATAAACACTCTTTTAAAACTTTGATTCAGTATTAGATTTGTAGATATAAAAAAATGTTATTAAGTGTTTTGTTAAGGTGCTTATTATGTTCATAAGATTGTGAAGCTAATATTAAAGGGACTAACAACACAATTTAATATACATTGTTATAAATGAAATCCTGCCATTAAGTGCCAATTATTCATGATGTGTCGTACTTTGATTGAAAACTTCCATTATTTTTAAAAATAGTGTTTGTACTTGAATGTTGAAATTATCGTACTTGTTTTTTGTGATGTTTTTGTGTCACCTGCTTAGCATGGTGGGCACGTAGGGATTACTTTTTGTTTGTCCGACGTCTGTCCGTCCGTCACACTTTTTTCGTCAGACTTTTTTTTACATTTTCAAATAACTTTTGTTTTGTGACAAGGTGCCGACAGGTGACACACGTGCTCCGGGGAGCACTCCATTCTAGTTTTTGTTATCAATACAGCTGTAGTATTTAATGATTGCCTAATTGAATGGTTATTATACTCGTTGTTTTCAAGTGTTTTGTTAAGGTGCATAATTATACTCATAAGATTCTGAAGCTAATATTAAAAGTTACTAAGAACATAATTTAATATACATTGTTTTTTAACATTGTTATCAATGAAATCCTGCCATTAGGTGCAAATTATTCATGATGCATAATACTTTTTTTTTAACACAGTTGTAAAATGTAATGATTGCCTAAATTAATTCAAACAAGCACATATAAAATTGTTTAAATGTTATTATTCGTTGTGTTTTCATTATTCTCATTTTCAGTTATTGTCTTGACTGAATAAAAAATAAAAATATTTTGGACTGGAAACGATTTATGGGACATCCTTTCTGAAATATTTTTATGTATACCTTAAATTTACTTTTGAGAACCCTATACAGATCACACGTATGTCTGTTTTAATGTGTGTAGGCGGTGTGTGGAATATACCATTTTGGGTCCCACGTTTAGCCCATGTGGGCCTGTCAATATTATATTGGTATGGGTCCCATGTAGAATTACCATATGGGACCCGTTTTGGCCCACGTGTAGCCCATGTTGGCCTCACATTGAAATTAATATCGGTCCCATGTAAGATTTACCATAAGGGACCCACAATGGCCCATATAGGTCCCACATGTAGCCCATGTGGGCATGGCAATATTATATTGGTATGGGTCCCATGTAGAATTACCATATGGGACCCGTATTGGCCCACGTGTAGCCCATGTTGGCCCCACATTGAAATTAATATCGGTCCCATGTAAGATTTACCATAAGGGACCATAAGGGACCCACAATGGCCCATATAGGTCCCACATGTAGCCCATGTGGGCATGTCAATATTATATTGATATGGGTCCCATGTAGAATTACCATATAGGACCCATATTGGCCCACGTGTAGCCCATGTTGGCCCCACATTGAAACCCACGTGGGGCCCATCAAAATACCGTTTGCAAAACCCATGTGGGTACCATATCGGTTGCCCATGTAGGGCCCATATTGAAGCCCATGTTGGGCCCATATGGGTCCCATATATAATGTTGTCTGGGATGTCGGTCGAAGGAACTGCATCGTTTTACCGTAAACTTAGTAAAATGGAGTTTGCTTAAAATATAACTTATTAAATAAAAAGTAAAATAGATAAAACTTAAAAGACTATAAATTCTTGTTTCTTCCTTAACCGGCGAAATGGTTCTGATTATTGTGAGTAGATCCCTTAACCCTAAAAGTTAACATATCAGGTAAACCATTCGATCTACCTTATACAACATAAATCGTGTTGTGTGTTAATCATGGTATAGGTCAATTAACATGAACGATACTATACAGCAACGTAGATGGCCTATTGTTTACTAGTTTCGCCTTGCTTAATACAAACCTAATCGTGTAAACCCACTGTCAACCTACTACTTAATACAAACCTACTAGGATCAGCCCACTATCAATTTAACACTAAATACAAACCTACTCGGGCCAGCCCACTGTCAACCTACCACTTTATACAAACCTACTAGGGTAAACCCACTGTCAACCTACTACTTAATACAAACCTTCTCGTGTAAACCCACTGTCAACATACTTCTTAATACAAACCTACTCAGGTAAACACACTGTCAACCGACCACTTAATACAAACCTACCCGAGTTAACCCACTGTCAATCCACCTCTTAATACAAACTGTCAACATACCGCTTAATACAAACCTAATCGAGTGAACCCATTGTCATTCTACCACTTAATACAAAGTTACTCGGATAAACCCACTGTTAACCTACTTCTAAATACAAACCTACTCATGTTAACCCCCTATCAATCTACCACTTAATACAAACCTACTCAGATCAACCCACCTAACACTTAATACAAACCTGTTTGTGTTAACCTACTGTTAACCTACTTCTTAATACAAACCTACTCGGGCGACCCACTATCAACCTACCACTTAATACAAACCGACTCGGTTTAACCATCTACTTCTTAATACAAACTGTCAACCTTCTTCTTCATTCAAACTGTCAACCTACTACTAAATACAAACAAAATCGTGTAAACCCACTGTCAATATACTAATTAATACAAACCTACTCGGGTTAACCCACCTTCAATCTAACGCTTAATACAAACTGTCAACCTTCTTCTTAATACAAACCTACTCGGGTAAACCTACTGTCAACATACCAGTTAATACAAAAACTACTCGAGTTAACCCAGTGTCAACCTACCACTTAATACAAACCTACTCGTGTGAACCCAATGTCAATTTACCACTTTATAGAAACCTGCTCGTGTAAACCCACTGTCAACCTACCGCTTAATACAAACATAATCGTGTCAACCCACTGTAAATATACTTCTTAATACAAACATATTCTGGTGAACCCGGTGTCAGCCTACCACTTAATACGAACCTACTCGTGTTAACTTACTGTCAATCTACCACTTAATACAAACCTACTCGTGTTAAATTACTGTCAATCTACCACTTAATACAAGCCTACTCGTGTTAACTTACTGTTAACTTACTGTCAATCTACCACTTAATACAAACCTACTCAGGTAAACTCATTGTCAACTTCCTTGGGTAAACCCACTGTCAACCTACTCGGGTTACCCACTGTCAATCTAATCGGGTTAAGCCACTGGCAACCTTCACGGGTTAAACTACTGTCAACCTACTCGGTTAAACCACTGTCAATCTAATCGGGTTAAATCACTGTCAACCTACTCGGGTTAAACCACTGTCAATCTAATCGGGTTAAGCCACTGTCAACTTACTCGGGTTAAACCACTGTCAACCTACTCGGGTTATACCACTGTCAATCTAATCGGGTTAAGCCACTGTCAACCTACACGGGTTAAACCACTGTCAACCTACTTGGTTAAACCACTGTCAATCTAATCGGGTTAAATCACTGTCAACCTACTCGGGTTAAACCACTGTCAATCTAATCGGGTTAAGCCACTGTCAACCTACTCGGGTTAAGCCACTGTCAACCTATTCGAGTTAAACCACTGTCAACCTACTCGGGTTAAACCACTGTCAACCTACTCTGGTAAACCTATTGTCAACCTACTCGGGTTAAACCACTGTCAACCTACTCTGGTAAACCTATTGTCAACCTACTCGGGTAAACCCACTGTCAACCTACTCGGGTTAACCCACTGTCAACCTACTCGGGTAAACCCACTGTCAACCTACTAGGGTTAAACCACTGTCAACCTTCTCGGGTTAAACCCACTGTCAACCTACTCGGGTTAACCCACTGTCAACCTACTCGGGTAAACCCACTGTCAACCTACTAGGGTTAAACCACTGTCAACCTTCTCGGGTTAAACCCACTGTCAACCTACTCGGATTAACCCACTGTCAACCTACTCGGGTAAACCCACTGTCAACCTACTCGGGTTAAGCCACTGTCAACCTACTCGGATTAACCCACTGTCAACCTACTCGGGTAAACCCACTGTCAACATACTCGGGTAAACTCACTGTCAATCTACTCGGGTTACCCACTGTCAATCTAATCGGGTTAAGCCACTGTCAACCTTCACGGGTTAAACCACTGTCAACCTACTCGGTTAAACCACTGTCAATCTAATCGGGTTAAATCACTGTCAACCTACTCGGGTTAAACCACTGTCAATCTATTCGGGTTATACCACTGTCAACCTACTCGGGTTATACCACTGTCAATCTAATCGGGTTAAGCTACTGTCAACCTACTCGGGTTAAACCACTGTCAACCTGCTCGGGTTATACCACTGTCAATCTAATCGGGTTAAGCCACTGTCAACCTACTCGGGTTAAACCACTGTCAATCTAATCGGGTTAAGCAACTGTCAACCTACCACTTAATAAAAACCTACTCGCATTAAACCACTTTCAACCTACCAATTAATACAAACATATTCGGGTTAACCCACTCATCTACTACTAAATACAAACCTACTCGGGTTAAACCACTCTCAACCTACCACTAAATACAAACCTACTCGGGTTAAACCACTGTCAATCTAATCGGGTTAAGATACTGTCAACCTACCACTTAATAAAAACCTACTCGCATTAAACCACTGTCAACCTACCAATTAATACAAACATATTCGGGTTAACCCACTGTACATCTACCACTAAATACAAACCTACTCGGGTTAAACCACTCTCAACCTACCACTAAATACAAACCTACTCGGATTAAACCACTGTAAACCTACCACTTAATATAAACCTACTCGGGTTAAGCCACTGTCAACCTACAACTAAATACAAACCTACTCGGGTTAAGTCAATGTCAACCTACCACTAAATACAAACCTACTCGGGTAAACCCATTGTCAACCTACCACTAAATACAAACCTACTCGGGTAAACCCATTGTCAACCTACCACTTAATACAAACCTACTCGGGTTAAACCACTGTCAACCTACCACTTAATACAAACGTATTCGGGTTAACCCATTGTAAACCTACCACTAAATACAAACCTACTCGAGTAAACTCACTGTCAACCTACCACTAAATACAAACCTACTCGGGTTAAGCCACTGTCAATCTACAACTTAATACAAACCTACTCGTGTACACCCACTGTAAATCTACTACTTAATACAAACCTCCTCAGATAAACCTACTGTCAACCTACCACTTAAAACAAACCGACTCGTGTAAACCCACTGTAAACCTACTACTTGACTGTTACACAAATATATATAAACAAAAAAAATATTTTTTTCAATATTTACTATTGCTTTAACAAATTATATTTCGTTTTGGATTATTTTTAAAGTGTCACAAACAACATTGCTTTGAGATTCCTCCACGAAATTTTTATTTTCATAAAACGTACCGTTAAAAAAACAATCTGCGAAATCCCTTTCAATTGGGTTGTATTATTTTCGAGATATTGGAACAAATGTAAAGATAATATTCCTCTACATCACTAAGGTGAACGATTCTCTAACACAATTTCCTCATTCCTCGGTTGCGGGAGGTCGCGGGTTTGATCCACGGTAAGGTCATACCAACGACTTAAAAAATGGTAGTAATGGCTTCTCTCATTGGCGATTAGGTCCCTGGGTTAGCATTACGACTGACTGGCTGGTAGTAGGATAAATGAACCAGTAGGACTAGTAACTTATCCAGGTAACGCCGTGATTTAACTGAAAAAATAGATGAACATTAAACAATCAATGATACCGGATGATATGTTGAGTTTCTGGCAGTTTTTGAGAATTAAAAATACAATCAAAGGTCAATAATAAATCAAGGATTGTAACTGGAATAAAACCGGAAGTTAATTGCATGAATACGAATCTTGCTGAAATCGGCTGCCTGATTAATCACTTTGGATAGAGTTGGCCATTTTTGGTGTCACAATTTTCAGTTTGTGTCAAGATATTTCATTTGATGATAGAAACTCATCCCATTTTTCATTGGCTGATAGAGACACACCTCCAAAGTTTGATGGTTCCTGACAAAAGTTCACATGTTGTGTTGTAACAGGCTACAATACTGGTACCTGTGGTACATGTGTACTATATAGCGAATATTATGTCTCAGTAGCGATATCGGGTTTGGTATTGTTCTACGACGGACGTAGAAAATTGATTTCTCGCGAGACCGAATCCGTTGTGTTTGAACTGTGCTAGTATATATAAAATTATGTTTGCACAAATGTGAGGATCAGGATAAAGTTATAGATTAATAACTCTTGAATACGCAAGTTGACCGTTTCTAAAGATAACACTTGTTGTATATGTATGGTCATAGATAATCGCTGTTAACCCTTTCCCACATACAACAAATCTGCAACTGACGACTTTAAAACATTTAGCCCGAAACATTGAAAATCTTTTTAATTGAAGGTATAATTACTTAAAAAGGTTTTGAGCAGTTTCGTCATTTGTCACAATGTTTTCAAAAGTCGTCTGCTGCAGAGACGTCAGAAAGCATTTTTATCTTGGAAAGGGTAAATATATGCCCAAGTTGTAATTTGTACTATAAACACACGGGCAGATAAAAGCACTCTTCGCAGAACAAGTTCATAAATACTGTGATTTTATAATTAGACTTTCTTTCTAAATGCAACTAGAAAATCAACTAGAACATTAAACAAAACAAATTTGAGTAACATTAAAATATAAATAAACAATCTTGAAATACAGAAGATGGTTTCTGTTTTATGGAAGATTTCTGCTTTGGTAAAGCAAAGTTTGATTATTTTTGTTACAATGGTAATATCGAGCATTTTCGCAGATAATACAGATTCATGTGAGTCAGATCGTAACAAGCTGTCTCACTCAGAATCAGTATTGTTTGTTTTTTATCAAAATGATCCAAAACTCTTATTACATGAACAATGGAGTCGTCCTATTTTGAAAAATTACTTTAGGTAAATATGCGCTCTTGAAATTGAAAGATGTACATATATATTATTTATTAGTTGTACATTCATACTAGACGACGCCATTAAGACTCATTACTTGGTTTGAAACCAAATATATTTTGAGGTTCTAGCCGCTTTCAATAGCTTAGTTCATACCGCGATGGATATGAAGGATTATATTAGTCCAACACCTTACAATATAATAGGTATGAAACCAATACCACATACACCTACTGGGGCTCTCGAGTTGCATCGACTCCAATCTTTCAGACCCATAAATCCGGCTATTACAATTCAAGCAAAGATCAGACTGTGCCTGTTATTCTTGTTTAGCCTCCCCAAGTCACAGGGACAGACTGTGCCTGTCATTATTGTTGAGCCTCCCCAAGTCACAGGGACAGACTGTGTCTGTCATTCTTGTTGAGCTTCCCCAAGCCACAAGGACAAACTGTGCATGTCATTCTTGTTGAGCCTCCCCCTACCATAGGGGTAGACTGTGTCTGTCATTCTTGTTTATCCTCCCCCATCCAAGGGGATGGACTGTGTATGTCGTTCTTGTTGAGCCTCCCCAGTCACAGGGGCAGACTGTGCATGTCATTATTGTTGAGCCTCCCGAAGCCACATCATTCTTGTTGAGCCTCCCGAGGCCACAGGGGCAGACTGTGCATGTCAATCTTGTTGAGCCTCCTGAGGCCACAGGGGCAGACTGTGTCTTCCATTCTTGTTGAGCCTTCCCAGTCAGAGGGGCAGACTGTGCATGTCATTCTTGATGAGCCTCCCTCAGCCACAGGGGCAGACTGTGTCTGTCATTCTTGTTGAGTCTCCCCCAGCCACAGGGGCAAACTGTGCATGTCATTCTTGTTGACCCTCCCCGAGCCACGGGGACAGACTGTGTCTGTCGTTCTTGTTGAGCCTCCCCAAGTCACAGGGACATACTGTGCATGTCATTATTGATGAGCCTCCCGAAGCCACATCATTCTTGTTGAGCCTCCCGAGGCCATAGGGGCAGACTGTGCATGTCATTATTGTTGAGCCTCCTGAAGCCACATCATTCTTGTTGAGCCTCCCGAGGCCACAGGGGCAGACTGTGCATGTCATTCTTGTTGAGCCTCCCCCTGCCGTAGGGGCAGACTGTGCATGTCATTCTTGTTGAGCCTCCCCCTGCCATAGGGGAAGACTGTGTCTGTCATTCTTGTTGAGCCACCCCCTGCCATAGGGGACAGACTGTGTCTGTCATTCTTGTTGAGCCTTCCCATGCCAAGGGGACAGACTGTGTCTTTCGTTCTTGTTGAGCCTCCCCCAGTCACAGGGGCAGACTGTGCGTGTCATTCTTGTTGAGGCTCCCCTAGCAACAGGGACAGATTTTGCCTGTCGTTATTGTTGAGCCTCCCCCAGCCACAAGGGCAGACTGTGTCTGTCATTCTAGTTGAGCCTCCCCAAGCCATGGGGACCGACAGTGCCTGTCATTACTGTTGAGCCTCCCCTAGCCACGGGGTCAGACAGTTCCTGTTATTATTATTGAGTCTCCCCCAGCCACGGGGGCAGACAGTTCCTGTTATTATTATTGAGTCTCCCCCAGCCACGGGGACATACTGTGCCTGTTATTATTGTTGAGTCTCCCCCAGCCACGGGGGCAGACAGTTCCTGTTATTATTATTGAGTCTCCCCCAGCCACAGGGACATACTGTGCCTGTTATTATTGTTGAGCTTCCCCCAGACACGGGGACAGACTCTGCCTGTCATTCTTGTTGAGCCTCCCCCAACAACAGGGGCAGACACTGCCTGTCATTCTTGTTTAGCCTCCCCTAGCCACGGGGACAGACTGTGCCAGTCATTCTTGTTGAGTCTCCTCTAGCCACAGGGCTTGTCTGTGCCTGTCAGTCTTGTTGAGTCTCCCCCAGCCACAGGGACATACTGTGCCACTTATTCTTGTTGAGCTTCCCCCAGCCACGGGGGCAGACAGTTCCTGTTATTAGTATTGAGTCTCCCCCAGCCACGGGGGCAGACAGTTCCTGTTATTAGTATTGAGTCTCCCCCAGCCACGGGGGCAGACAGTCCCTGTTATTAGTATTGAGTCTCCCCCAGCCACGGGGGCAGACAGTTCCTGTTATTAGTATTGAGTCTCCCCCAGCCACGGGGGCAGACAGTTCCTGTTATTAGTATTGAGTCTCCCCCAGCCACGGGGACAGACTGTGCCAGTCATTCTTGTTGAGTCTCCTCTAGCCACAGGGCTTGTCTGTGCTTGTCAGTCTTGTTGAGTCTCCCCCAGCCACAGGGACATACTGTGCCACTTATTCTTGTTGAGCTTCCCCCAGCCACGGGGACAGACTCTGCTTGTCATTCTTGTTGAGCCTCCCCTATCCACGGGGGCAGACAGTTCCTGTTATTATTGTTGAGCTTCCCCCAGCCACGGGGACAGACTCTGCTTGTCATTCTTGTTGAGCCTCCCCCAACAACAGGGGCAGACACTGCCTGTCATTCTTGTTGAGTCGCCCCCAGCCACAGGGACATATTTTGCCTGTCATTCTTGTTGGGTCTACCCCAGCCACAGCTGCAGGAAGTGCCTGTCATTCTTGTCGAGCCTCCTCCAGCCACAGGGACAGACTTTGCCAGTTATTCTTGTTGAGTCTCCCCAGACACAGGGACATACTGTGCCTTTTATTCTTCGTGAGTCTCCCCCAGCCACAGGGACATACTGTGCCTGTGATTATTGTTTAGTCACCCCCAGCCACAGGGGCAGACTGTGCCTGTGATTATTGTTGAGTCACCCCCAGCCACAGGGGCAGACTGTGCCTGTCATTCTTGTTGAGTCACCCCCAGCCACAGGGGCAGACTGTGCCTGTGATTATTGTTGAGTCACCCCCAGCCACAGGGGCAGACTGTGCCGTTATTATTGTTGAGTCACCCCCAGCCACAGGGGCAGACTGTGCCTGTGATTATTGTTTAGTCACCCCCAGCCACAGGGACATACTGTGCCTGTGATTATTGTTTAGTCACCCCCAGCCACAGGGGCAGACTGTGCCGTTATTATTGTTGAGTCACCCCCAGCCACAGGGGCAGACTGTGACTGTAATTATTGTTGAGCTTCAAACAGCCACAGGGGCAGACTGTGACTGTAATTATTGTTTAGTCACCCCAGCCACAGTGACATACTGTGCCTGTGATTATTGTTTAGTCACCCCCAGCCACAGGGGCAGACTGTGCCTGTGATTATTGTTGAGTCACCCCCAGCCACAGGGACATACTCTGCCGTTATTATTGCTGAGTCACCCCCAGCCACAGGGGCAGACTGTGCCTGTGATTATTGTTTAGTCACCCCCAGCCACAGGGCAGACTGTGCCGTTATTATTGTTTAGTCACCCCCAGCCACAGGGGCAGACTGTGCCGTTATTATTGTTGAGTCACCCCCAGCCACAGGGGCAGACTGTGCCGTTATTATTGTTTAGTCACCCCCAGCCACAGGGGCAGACTGTGCCGTTATTATTGTTTAGTCACCCCCAGCCACAGGGGCAGACTGTGCCGTTATTATTGTTGAGTCACCCCCAGCCACAGGGGCAGACTCTGTCTGTCATTATTGTTGAGCCTCCCCTAGCCACAGGGACATACTGTGCCTGTGATTATTGTTGAGCTTCCCCCAGCCACGGGGACAGACTCTGCTTGTCATTCTTGTTGAGCCTCCCCCAACAACAGGGGCAGACACTGCCTGTCATTCTTGTTGAGTCGCCCCCAGCCACAGGGACATATTTTGCCTGTCATTCTTGTTCGGTCTACCCCAGCCACAGCTGCAGGAAGTGCCTGTCATTCTTGTTGAGCCTCCTCCAGCCACAGGGACAGACTTTGCCAGTTATTCTTGTTGAGTCTCCCCAGACACAGGGACATACTGTGCCTTTTATTCTTCGTGAGTCTCCCCCAGCCACAGGGACATACTGTGCCTGTGATTATTGTTGAGTCACCCCCAGCCACAGGGGCAGACTGTGCCTGTGATTATTGTTGAGTCACCCCCAGCCACAGGGGCAGACTGTGCCGTTATTATTGTTGAGTCACCCCCAGCCACAGGGGCAGACTGTGCCTGTGATTATTGTTTAGTCACCCCCAGCCACAGGGACATACTGTGCCTGTGATTATTGTTTAGTCACCCCCAGCCACAGGGGCAGACTGTGCCTGTGATTATTGTTTAGTCACCCCCAGCCACAGGGGCAGACTGTGCCTGTGATTATTGTTTAGTCACCCCTGGCCACAGGGGCAGACTCTGCCGTTATTATTGTTGAGTCACCCCCAGCCACAGGGACATACTGTGCCTGTGATTATTGTTTAGTCACCCCCAGCCACAGGGGCAGACTGTGCCGTTATTATCGTTGAGTCACCCCCAGCCACAGGGGCAGACTGTGCCTGTGATTATTGTTGAGTCACCCCCAGCCACAGGGACATACTGTGCCTGTGATTATTGTTTAGTCACCCCCAGCCACAGGGGCAGACTGTGCCTGTGATTATTGTTTAGTCACCCCCAGCCACAGGGACATACTGTGCCTGTGATTATTGTTTAGTCACCCCCAGCCACAGGGGCAGACTGTGCCTGTGATTATTGTTTAGTCACCCCCAGCCACAGGGGCAGACTGTGCCTGTGATTATTGTTTAGTTACCCCCAGCCACAGGGGCAGACTCTGTCGTTATTATTGTTGAGTCACCCCCAGCCACAGGGACATACTGTGCCTGTGATTATTGTTTAGTCACCCCCAGCCACAGGGGCAGACTGTGCCGTTATTATCGTTGAGTCACCCCCAGCCACAGGGGCAGACTGTGACTGTAATTATCGTTTAGTCACCCCCAGCCACAGGGACATACTGTGCCTGTGATTATTGTTTAGTCACCCCCAGCCACAGGGACAGACTGTGCCGTTATTATTGTTGAGTCACCCCCAGCCACAGGGGCAGACTGTGCCAGTTATTCTTCGTGAGTCTCCACCAGCCACAGGGACATACTGTGCCGTTATTATTGTTTAGTCACCCCCAGCAACAGGGGCAGACTGTGCCGTTATTATCGTTTAGTCACCCCCAGCCACAGGGGCAGACTGTGCCTGTGATTATTGTTGAGTCACCCCCAGCCACAGGGGCAGACTGTGCCGTTATTATTGTCGAGTCACCCCCAGCCACAGGGGCAGACTGTGCCTGTGATTATTGTTGAGTCACCCCAGCCACAGGGGCAGACTGTGCCGTTATTATTGTTGAGTCACCCCCAGCCACAGGGGCAGACTGTGCCTGTGATTATTGTTTAGTCACCCCCAGCCACAGGGACATACTGTGCCTGTGATTATTGTTTAGTCACCCCCAACCACAGGGGCAGACTGTGCCTGTGATTATTGTTTAGTCACCCCCAGCCACAGGGACAGACTGTGCCTGTGATTATTGTTTAGTCACCCCCAGCCACAGGGGCAGACTGTGCCAGTTATTCTTCGTGAGTCTCCCCCAGCCACAGGGACATACTGTGCCTGTGATTATTGTTTAGTCACCCCCAGCCACAGGGGCAGACTGTGCCGTTATTATCGTTGAGTCACCCCCAGCCACAGGGGCAGACTGTGACTGTAATTATTGTTTAGTCACCCCCAGCCACAGGGACATACTGTGCCGTTATTATTGTTGAGTCACCCCCAGCCACAGGGGCAGACTGTGCCGTTATTATCGTTGAGTCACCCCCAGCCACAGGGGCAGACTGTGCCTGTGATTATCGTTTAGTCACCCCCAGCCACAGGGACATACTGTACCTGTGATTATTGTTTAGTCACCCCCAGCCACAGGGGCAGACTGTGCCGTTATTATTGTTGAGTCACCCCCAGCCACAGGGGCAGACTGTGCCGTTATTATCGTTTAGTCACCCCCAGCCACAGGGACATACTGTGCCTGTGATTATTGTTTAGTCACCCCCAGCCACAGGGGCAGACTGTGCTTGTGATTATTGTTGAGTCACCCCCAGCCACAGGGACATACTGTGCTTATGCTTATTGTTGAGTCACCCCCAGCCACAGGGGCAGACTGTGCCGTTATTATCGTTGAGTCACCCCCAGCCACAGGGGCAGACTGTGACTGTAATTATCGTTTAGTCACCCCCAGCCACAGGGACATACTGTGCCTGTGATTATTGTTTGGTCACCCCCAGCCACAGGGGCAGACTGTGCCGTTATTATCGTTTAGTCACCCCCAGCCACAGGGACATACTGTGCCTGTGATTATTGTTTAGTCACCCCCAGCCACAGGGGCAGACTGTGCCGTTAATATCGTTGAGTCACCCCCAGCCACAGGGGCACACTGTGCCTGTGATTATCGTTTAGTCACCCCCAGCCTCAGGGACATACTGTGCCGTTATTATTGTTGAGTCACCCCCAGCCACAGGGGCAGACTGTGTGCCGTTATTATCGTTTAGTCACCCCCAGCTACAGGGGCAGACTGTGACTGTAATTATTGTTGAGCTTCAAACCGCCACAGGGGCAAACTGTGACTGTAATTATTGTTTAGTCACCCCCAGCCACAGGGGCAGACTGTGACTGTAATTATCGTTGAGTTTCAAACAGCTACAGGGACAGACTTTGCCTGTCATTCTTGTTGAGTCTCTCATAGCCAGAGGGACAGACTGTGCCTGTCATCATTGATGAGCCTCCCCAAGCCACAGAAACAGACTTTGCCTGTTATTCTTGTTGTGTCTCCAACAGCCACAGGGACAGACCGTGCCTGTTATTCTTGTTGAGTCTCCCCCAGCCACAGGGACAGACTGTGCCTGTGATTATTGTTGTGCCTCCAACAGCCACATGGACAGACCATGCCTGTTATTCTTGTTGAGTCACCCCAGCCACAGGGACAGACTTTGCCTGTCATCCTTGTTGAGTCTTTCATAGCCATAGGGACAGACTGTGCGTGTCATCATTGTTGAGCCTCCCCCAGCCACAGGGACAGACTATGCCTGTTATTATTGTTGAGCCTCCAACAGCCACAGGGACAGACTGTGCCTGCCATTCTTGTTGAGTCTCCCCTAGTCACAGGGACAGACTGTGCCTGTCATTATTGTTGAGCCTCCAACAGCCACAGGGACTGATAGTGCATGTTATTCTTGTTGAGTCTCGCCTAGCCACAGGGACAGACTGTGTCTGTCATTATTGTTGAGCCTTCAACAGTCACAGGGACTGACAGAGCCTGTTATTCTTGTTGAGTCTCCCCTAGCCACAGGGACAGACTGTGACTGTTATTCTTGTTGAGCCTCCAACAGCCACAGGGACTGACAGTGCCTGTTATTCTTGTTGAGTCTCGCCTAGCCACAGGGACAGACTGTGCCTGTCATTATTGTTGAGCCTCCAACAGCCACAGGGACAGAATGTGACTGTTATTCTTGTTGATCTTACCTCAGCCACAGGGACAGACTATTGTAAATCATATTTTCAAGCATCTTGTAATTACAGAGCATGGTGATTTTACGAATTGCAATTTTCTAAATCTTTAATGCTATCTTTTATTCAACTCCCATCGTTGAATTGCTGACCTTCCTCTCTCAAAATTAAGGTTCAATAACCCTACCTTAATTTTGAATATCTTCGTCTAGAAATAATTTGGATAAGTTGAAAACAAAATTGTCTGTAAAATTTCATATGAATAACGTCGACGTCATAATTATGTGAGATTGTAATGCGGTCTGTACAAATATCGGACATTATTAATGTCTTTCTCGACACTATTACTTTAAATTGAGCTGCAATGGGGACCAAAAGATCTTTAAACGTTATTTAACCTAGCGATTGGAAAATATTGAGTTAACTGCAATTTTACGTCGAGGTGAAATATTCACTACTGAACTTACTAAATGGTGTTTACTTACTCTTATGACTATTAACCAGAGAATGCACTATATGTAGACATAACAACTAACTATGACCAGCGGCGAGCATGTATTATACATGTCATTTAGGCGGGGCCTGTGTATGCAGTAGTATTCATAGACTGTGGCTTATCAGGCATTGGTATCATATTACCGACTGATTGGCAACAGGTATCAAAAACACAATATAAATATTATTTACAGCCATGTCTATAAAACGAGAATGAGACAAGGGATCAAAAGAACGTACGGGCAAATAAACATGGTCAACATGTTTTCCTATGAATTTATGGAATTGCACATAACGTAATCCAAATGCAAGTCTGGACTGATATTGTCAGGATATATGTACCGGAAAGACTGTTCTAAAACAGAGGAAACTGTCTCTTGAAATGTAAATATAGCTAAAAGCAAACAAAATGTTGCTTACAAATCAATCGGGTTGTATTCAACGTTATCTAAAATCATTAGTGTTTAATGGGAAACAACTTCAGTATTACGTATTCGTCCGTTACTTTGTTCCCGACAAGCCGATTAGAATTATTTCCCTTTGATCATTTAAAGCAGTTTAAAAAGAGAGAATCTACCAATTAGGACTTTATATATAAACGTATATAAAGCCAACTTCTCTTGCCCCTGGCGGCTATATTATCCGACCATTGAAGAGTAATCTTTGTAGATGATCATCCATGGAAGATTTCCTTTTTTTAAATTGAAATTGGCGTTGCACAGAAAGAAAACAAAAAGTAAACAGAATGCAGAGGTGCACGAACAAATTGAAGTTGTTGTGTAGTGAGCATAAAATAAATAAAACATTCATACAGGGAGGCTATTTTCATTCCATGAGACTACTGAATATAACTCAATACTGTTTACTTACTGTAATGACAAGCATATAACAATAACTATAACCAATGGCGGGCATGTATTACACATGTCATGTATGCAGTAGTACTCAAAGCGTGTGGCTTATCAGGCATTGGTATCATAGTACTGTCTGATTGGCAACAGGTATCAAAAACACAATAGAAATATAATTTACTCCTATGTCTATAAAAATGATAATGAGACAATGATATACTGACAAATACAAATAATCAACATTTTTCCTATGTATTTATATTAAATATAACGTAATCCTAATGTAAGTCTGGACTGATTTTGTCAGGATATATGTACTGGAAGGACTGGCAATAAACACAGGATATGAACGTTATAAAAGACACTCTACTTAACTGTCACCAAAATCATTAGGGTTCAATGGGCAGCAACTTCGGTATAACGTATTCTTCTGTAATGTTGTGCCCGATACGCCGATCAGAATGATTTCCCTTTTACCATTTACAGCAGTTTAAAAAGAGAGAAGATACCGATTAGGACTGTATGGATATAATGCAAACTTCGCGAGCCCCTGGCGGCTATATTATTCGACAAATGAAGATTAATCTTTGTAGATGGTCATCCATGGAAGATTTTTCTTATTTTACTTTGAAATAGGCGTTGCAGAGAAAGAAAACAAAAAGCAGAGGAGCACGAACGAAAGGAACTTGTTGTGTAGGTAGCATATAATAACTAAAACATTTATACGGAGTGGCTATCTTCATTCCATGAGACTACTGAATATAACTAAATACTGTTTAATTACTGTAATGACAAGCATATAACAATAACTATAACCAGTGGCGAGCATGTATTACACATGTCATGTAGGCAGTAGTACTCAAAGCGTGTGGCTTATCAGGCATTGGTATCATAGTACTGTCTGATTGGCAACAGGTATCAAACACACAATAGAAATAGAATGTACTGCCATTTCTTAACAACGACAATGAGACCAGGGATCAGAAGAAAGTACTGGCAAATACAAATAGTCAACATTATTTTTGGAATTGCATAAAGCCATCCAAATGCAAGTCTGGACTGATTTCTTCAGGATATATGTACCGGAAGGACTGGTAATAAACATAGAAGGCTACCTGATATCATTTAGGTAACTGAATTGAAGCAATTCATTTTCCAAATGCGCCGATTATAGCGTTTTGGGTTATGGCTCTTTTCAAACAATTAAAAATCATAGATACCTATATTATATTTAAGTTCATTCTTTAAACTACCCAAAATGCACCAAAAACTTACATGTTGACTTTCCTTTTTGTTTATAGCTTTGACGTCAAATCAAAGGCCATCCTTATCTCGCAGATAATTTACTTTCAATTTCAGAAATATATGATGTTCTGAAAATGGCTTATAAAATGTAAATATAGCTAAATTAAAACAAAGTTTTGCTTACAAATCAATCAGAGGGTATTTAAGGTTATAAAAGACACTCTACTTAACTTTCACCAAAAAACATTAGGGTTCAACAACTTCATTCTTACGTATTCTTCTTTTATAGTGTGCCCGACAAGCTGATTAGAATTATTTCATTTACAGCAGTTTACAAAGAGAGAAGCTAACACTAAGGAATGTATGAATATAAAGCAAACTTCGCACGCCCCGACCAATGAAGGTTGGTCATCTATGGAACATCTCCCCTATTTTTGCTTTGAAATAGGCGTTGCACAGAAAGAAAACAAAAATAAAAGTGCTCGAACGATGCTGGACTCCGTTTGATAATAATTTACAATTGATTTACGTACTTTAAAGGCAACAGGCCTATATACATACAACATATAAAATTATCCCAGAAAAACAAATCCATGGTAGTGTGACAATCAATACAATATCATTGGCATATATAGCTGAACAGCCTAAATTTAGAGCACATGCAATATACAAAGAAATTACATGAAAACCTAAAATAAGTATGAGCCTTTTCTACGAGAAAACCAACAACGTGGACTCTGCGCAAAGTATCGACCCGGATCAGCATAAGCCTGCCGCGCAGGCTAACCAGGACAGACACTTTTCGCCTCCTGTGGATTTTCTGTTTCAGGAATCATTTCTCTATACCTCTATCTCCGTCAGACGGAATGTGTCGACCCGGATTAGCCTGAGTCCATAATGTTGGTTTTATCGTGGAACGGCTCATATATAGTTACAATGCAATAATGTGGAACCAGTAATGCACTGCCTTTTGTTTTCCGATCCCAATACCTAAAGAGAGTTATAGAGTAAGCTTAAGGAAATGATCTGAATAAGACAGTTCTACTGTGACATTCATTGTTTTCCCATTAAATTCTGGAACTATTGTTTACCTCACTTGTGATAAATAAAATGTTTTACAAATGTCAAGGATTTTTATAATTTACACTTATTGCAATCGTGAAGCCATACTTTTAAAACAAGCAAAGCTTTATATATGTTCCATGAAAGTACAGTAAAGTACAGCTTTAAGCTCTTACTCATTAACTATCAAGGTTCAATGTTCAATTTAGCCATAAAGCCGAGTGTTTTGCGTTTTGGATTTAGACCGGGCCTCCATGGTTCGATCCCCGCTCATGGCGTTCGAGTTGGAGTGACATTTTGGTAAGACATAATCCTGCCTAGTACTTGTTAGTTTACCCAGAGACTAAATAATAAGTATTATGTCGTGGTGGAATAACTTAAATAATGTTGAAACTGTGTAAAACTCTAAAACAATCAAATCAACCTTCAAGGTAACTAAGACATAATTTTTCTAGACACACTAATATTTCTCTTGCCACAATTCCACCGCATGTTATCAGGATTTGGAAAAATAAAAGTTATTCGAGAAAGAGAATAAATGGCTGAAACGGATCCGCAGATTGGACATGCTCGCAATTGCATTGATGTCCTTTTTCGCAGAGCACTGCTCATTTAATTCTGTGTCAAATATCGTTAGGCGTGATTCTAAATAGTTTATATTTGATTGATTTGTGATGAAATTGATATCGATCTCAGCTAATCAAAATATTTCAATAACATTTTGCAAACTCATTTATGTGTCGAGTAAAATATTTTTGTTTATGTAATCTTATTATGCCTTATTGAAAACTTGTATATCACACAATGATCATAAACACAGGTCACCGTGATATAACTGAAGCACTGATGAAAACGGAGTATAACCAAAATAAATCAATGATCAAAATACATTATACCATGTAACCTTAATATGAATTAAGGCAAAGCCTCAGAAAGTTTCGGGAAGTGCATTCAGTCTCAACAGATTTAATCACCTACTAAGTTGTTGTGCACTAACGCATTTACTATTTGCTCAATTGATAATGAATAGAGTTGTATAGTTGTCACCCAGGGGTAGCTAGAGCATTCAAGTTTAAGCTGAGTCAACTTACTTCCCGAATGTCAAAGACTACTTTACCAGAGAATATTAAGGGAATATCCTGATAGCCATAATAATGCATTAATATGTCTTTGGATAAATGCATCAACATTTTGAAGAAAAAACAACAACATTTCTGCCAACTGAACTTGAAATCAGAGAGCAGTTGCAGAGGAAAAACTCTTAGATTTGTCATTTTACCATTTTTCTGATGCCACATTTCAGCATTGCTTTGAACTAATCAATATCCCTTGAACAATTTATGTAGAGGGTTAATTTAAGAACTTTTTTTGCCAAACTATCTTGACATAAGACATGTAGTTTAAGAGGAAAATTTAATAAATATGACTTGAATAATTGTATGGATGGTCACATATAGAAAATTAATGCAACAGTGTTATAAATTTGAAATTATACCAGCAACTTCCTTCTTCTATCATGCCACATGCGGATAATATTTTTCAACCATTCAATATGATTTGAATATTTTTAGGGTTACATAAGGAACTTTCCTGCCAATTTATACAGAAATACCAAAATACCTAAACATTGTGTCACTTTACTTCTTTTCTGATGGGGTAGTTTCCAGAATTCAACACAGAATTTATTCCTTTGAACATTTTGAAAGAGGACACCAAATCAATATTTCTGTGCAGTTCAGTTAAAATTGGTCAAGTAGTTTAAAAGCAGCTATTGTTTAAATAAATAGTTGCTGGTGGATATAGCATGATGGATTGAGGATTATCACAAAAGCTGTGCTGATATTGATTACATTGTATGTATTTAACTACAGTGTCATTTTTTCCCCACTGAGATTTGAACTCAGAACTCCTGGCTAGACCAGGTGTTTTACCAGTTAAAACTATAAGGTCTCAAAATGTAGCTAAACACATTTAATTTACGATCAAGATTGTCCTCAAAGAAAATCATAACTGGTAAATGCCTCATTTTCTTTACCAAAACAAGACCTCGGGCTGAGGGTGTCTCGCCCTTCTAAGAAAATGTCCCATGACCTAACAATACATCTGAAAAAGTTTCAGAAAAATTCCAGCAGGGGTTGCTGAGATATAAGAAAGTTTAAGTTTTGAGGTTAAGTTACCTAACAAAGGTCAAGTTCTGCACAATTATGACCTTGACCCTGAAATGTTGACGTTCATGGATGTCCCATGACCAAACAATACATCTGACAAATTTTCAGAAAAATTCCAGCAGGGGTTGCTGAGATATAAGAAAGGCTCAAATTCTGCACAATTATGACCTTGACCCTGAAAATAATGACATTGACAGATGTATCATGACCAAACAAAACTTCTGATAAAGTTTCAGAAGAATTCCAGCAGGGGTTGCTGAGATATAAGAAAGTTTTAAGTTTTGAGGTTAAGTTACCTAACAAAGGTCAAGTTCTGCAAAATTATGACCTTGACCCTGAAAATGTTGACGTTGACAGATGTCCCATGACCAAACAATACATCTGACAAAGTTTCAGAAAAATTCAAATAGAGGTTGCTGAGATATAAGCAAGGTTAAGTTTTGAGATTAAGTTACCTAACAAAGGTCAAGTTCTGCACAATTATGACCTTGACCCTGAAAATGTTGACGTTGACAGATGTCCCATGACCAAACAATACAGCTAACAAAGTTTCAGAAAAATTCAAGCAGGGGTTGCCGAGATATAGCTATTTGTAAAAGCGGCCGCCGTCGCCGGAAACGTGACTGCTATGTCTCACTCCACTATCGTGGGCGAGACAAAAGGGAATTCCTAATAAATCGGAGCTTGTGATAGTTTAATTTTAATTTAAAAAACCTAACAAATGATGTTTTTCTAAACATTGAATTGTTATCTTTCAACACTTTAATATTCTTATTACTTCTTTAGACTTATGCAACCATGTCCCTTATATCATCTCATGTATTTGCTATGTAAAACATGAGTATAAGAAGTTTTTCAAATGCAATTACAAGTAGAATAAGCCATGTTTTTCAATGATTGAAATAATTTAATCAATATTTGAAGAGGATGAACAATTGGGCCAAATTATTTTTAAAGTATTTTCAAAACAAATGCATTTCCATTGCAAAGAGGATAAGCATTAAGGAACATTCTTATGAAGGTGGATTGCAATGGACAAAGTGGTACAGAAGGAGACATTGTTTAACACTTTCCCACTTGTAGATGACATTTGAAATCGCTTTGACAAAGGGAGATAACGCTCATAGTGAATATTTTATCCTTTTGCAAAATTGTTATAAACTGTATTCCATAGTTTAGCTTTTATGCAAAGAGATTTTCTATATTTTGGCCTAGCTTTTTTTAATGTTGTCTGTGGGAAAGGGATAAAGAAAATACAGATGAGGAATGTCACTCATTACATCTCATGATGCAAACCGACAAGACCCTGGAAAGAAAGTCCAGAACAAGCTTTAGACGCTAGTTTGAAAGAAACAAACAACTTAAGTTTAACCCTTTCCCTCATAATCATATTGACAAAATATGTTCAAAGTCATCTGCTGCAAAATTGTTGTATGAGGGAAAGGGTTAAACATATTGAGCAATTATTTCAACTCTTATCAATAATTTTACTTTCATTTATAGAGACTTTCCATTTGTTTTGCTGGTCTGTTGCATATTTGTTTTATGTGAGAAAGGATTTAGGTTAATATTTTTTATTTAAACTGATATTCCATTCTCATTTTAGGGCTACACCCCTAAACTCCTGCTTCATCATTAATTCAATTAAACTGTGCAAAGACAAAAAAAAAAAAAAAAAAACAAAGAACAATAAGTGACTAGGTCAAACTGAATACACTTTGTGGCAACATAATATAAACAATGTTTTTATGCCTTTTGGTAAGAATAACCATATTTAAGAATGCAAATCTTTTGAGTGGACATGCACAGTACATTTCACCTATTTGAATCAATAAATCTTTTCACAATTGAAGGTTATAGTTTCATGCTAATCTAGTTTAACTGCCAATTTATCAAAGAATAATTTTAACAGACATCATCAATTTAACGCTTTGAAGCACATATAACAAATCTGCAGAAGACAACTTTGAAAATGTCTAATAAAAAATAAGGAACATCTCTATAATTGTTAAAACCTCTATAGAATGAAGATAATTTGTCACACATTGTCAACATCAGCCCCTTTGAATGAATGTTAAAATATTTCATTTTATGTTGCCAGACTCATCTAACTTTTTATCAACATCAGGGGCTGCGCCCCCGAACCCCTGCAATTTCAATCTGAAAGAACAAGTTTAGCTGTACACATAGAAAAAGAAAATTGTGTACATCTCATTAGAAACCAGCATGTACATTCCAGCTTGCAAAATCCTTGATTACATTGACTGTGTAGTGTACATGTACTAACATAATATGTTTTAACTTTAACCTATATGAATCCATAACATCTTGTCGTAATTGAAGGTAGTAACAGAATTTAGTAAATTCTGATTGAGAAAAAACTTTTTTCACCAGTGTGCACAGTGGACGGCCTCGGCGGTGTTTTGGTAGAACGTCCGCCTTTTGGTGCGGGTAGTCCCACATTCATTTGGACTGGGGTGCAGCTTACCGTGCAGGAGGTCGCAAATCCGATCGTTGGTTAGCATTACAACTGACTGGCTGGTGTCAGGATAAATGGACCAGTAGTATTCGTAACTTACCCAGTACACGACGTCAGATGACTAGAGAATTGTTGAAAGCGGCGTAAAACATTTAAAAACACACAAAACAATGACACATTCATTGTTTCAAACCAGTACAAATGGGAAACATGGATAGGGAATTGTCTTTTCTACAGATCTGCCAAGGTTCATTAGATTCTACATACTCACACCGATGGACCCACCAATTGATCACTTATAATTAATAAGCTGATCCATCGGTTAAATGAATAAAAATTGGTATTAACTAAATATAAAGAAATTTTATCTTTATCCATAAAGAAGTAACAATAACGAAATCTAAACCATCACTATAATGTCTGCCTCAAGGCGACGCAAGATTACAACATATATGAATTGAGAAGTAGATGAACGAAAGACGATATATACTGTTCACAACTTCAGATTTGACTACGAGTGCGTTAAACATTGGGTACGAAACGGAACCCTAGTTTCATTTTAAGCATTAAGAAGCATTGGACATGTCTGACATGGAAAGAATGTCGCATGGTGCTTAGAAACTATTTATGTAAGTGAGGATGCAGCTCAAACGTACATCATGGCGCTGCAAAAAACACTCCCGAGTCTGCACAATTTGGTTGTCTTTACAAGTATGTCAAACATGAATGGTAACTCTAATTTTAACCGGAACATTGCAAATAATTATCATGTTTCACGCTAATATGGTCTCGTGACACAAAGATTAAACAAAACAACATGAATCTCATTGCCTAGCAATAAACATATGTGACAAATTTGCCTGATAATAAAATGAGTGACCACGATTTGTGACAAATGGGCCATGATCAACCGTTTTGAATGAATCACGATAGCACCAGCTTACCTGACGGTCGTTGACTTTCAACAGTTATGGCCAGTTTAAAACAATAAATTCATTGAAAAGTTTTCTAAATGAAAATTACGGGTGTTTCCTGTATTTTGTTACCAACGATCGCATATCGGGTCTACTAGATCGAAAAATTTAATCGAGTCGATACGGGCCAGAGGTCAACAATCTGCCATTTTTACGTGGTTAATGAAAAGCTTGAAATTTGAATGCGCGTAGTGACACTGACGTCATTTTTATGGAATTGTTCTCTGAACAGAATCTTCGATACAGTTCCATGATGTAAACATTTGATATACAATCTAAAATCGGATGTCCGAGTGAAGCCGCATGCCCCTTAGAATTCGTTTTGTGACAAGCAAAATTAGCACCATAGTATATGTGACTTTTGATCCTGACCGTAAGAAGTTTCTAACCGAAACTTTATTATGCCTTATTGAAAACTTGGTATAATGTATTTTGATCATTGATTTATTTTGGTTATACTCCGTTTTCATCAGTGCTTCAGTTATATCACGGTGACATGTGTTTATGATCCTTGTGTGATATACAAGTAAAGACAAAACAATCAACAGTATGTTCAAGCCTACGGTAGCAAATACAGTGGCTGTAGTTCGATTAGTGAATTTGCCACTTTTTGTTATCGTAACAATTCGCTTATGGCCAAGCGGCCATAATATCAACCATGCTATAGGTGGTGCAACTCTCTATATAACCATACAGAATTTGATAATCCGAAAGCGTCAGGATTAACCTCTTTGATGAGGCTACTATGTAACTCCTTTTTACATTACAGTTAGTCATGATAACTACGAATCGTATATTCAAAAATCATCGTTTATAGTATATTTCTTTCAGTATTCAAACGACATACATGAACAATATTTCGAAAGAATATTTAGTAATTTAATATTCGAACAAGGGTTCTGTATCGAATGAAAGCAGTAAAATGTCGTAAAAATACTAATTGTCTTTACTGAAATTCCTAGTTATTGTTTTCAAACCATTCTATATTCCAACCATCAAAGAGATTAATGGGTTGATGCTTATTTAATGTAGATTTTGTCTGTTTTCCATTTCATTTTTAATTAGGAGTTTATTGTGAAATTCATGTTATCGATATAAAATCATATCTGGAAAATAGCGAAGAACTGCTGCTACTGTAGGCTATTGTCAAAATACAAGTCCGGTGTAGGAATTGACTCACAGTAACTTTCCTTTGATACAGGTACGCATTTATTGCCAAAAAAGAAAAACAAGTTTAGGCCTAGACCAATTTTGTAACTTTCAAAATGGCTGACTGTCCGCCATTTTTCAAAATGGCCGCCAAAATGTACGAAACTTCAAATAAGTGTTATGTATTTAAAGTAAAACAAGGTTTTCAACAGAAAGTTAACGCATTTTATCATAAATCTAACTGTGTATAACATAATGATGCAGAACGACTAAACAATTGTTTCCATAGAAACGATAAAATAATTTAAAAAAAAGGTAAAACCTGATTTAGTTTGAGATAACATGACACAATTGTAGCATGGCTTGCAGCAATTTGATCTAAATATAATCAAATATTGATTCTAGGAAGCTGTTATTAACACACATTAACACAAAGTTATTTTTGTAATTTGACACATAACATGACATTCATAAAATGCATTAACTATGTATGCGTTATGATCTTATGTTCAAATGCTATATACAGGGATGTCCAAAATGTGGATAGTGACTTAAACCTTGACCCAATTGTCAGTTCCTGTCGCATCTGCCACTACATCGACAAAGAGCTGTGCATAGCACTTCAGCTTTGAAACATGTACATTTGCAATGACAACCCTTTTCTTGATTACAGCCGCATCTAAGAAGTTCCTGACAAGAGGCAGCTGCCTGTAAACGTGAAGACCAGAAAGGTTCCTATTTGTAGTTCTCTCCATTCTGCTGGACAATAATACGAACAAAAAACATAAATGTTTTTTTCGCTCATAGGTGACATTTGGTGTGAGAATTTTTTTTTATTTTTTTAATAACCCATGAACTTTTCTGAAATGAAACTGGCAAAATCCATCGGGTCGCCGTTTTGGTTATGTATAAAATGAGACGAAAAACACGGATTAAAAATTATTGACGTCTTTTTAATCTTTTGTTTTTTAAATCGATATTCAAGATCATTAAAGTGCTGAGTTATTTTCGTGTTAATTAACATTTGTTCATCCTCGGAACCCAGGCTATTCATAACATATATGATACCCTGGGCAAATTGGCTAGCGAAACTTCGTAGTCATGAATAATTCATGAGGTGAAATCCAGCCGCTTGATTGGTTGCATGCTACAAATTTCAGGCGATGTACAGTAATAACAGTGTACGAGGGGTGTTCGGAAAGTATCGGGACACGTGCCTTAACATTCTTATTTTTTTATAATTGAACACAATTCTTTAAACATACATAGCTTTATATACCATTTATTCATTTTCAAAAGCAAAATTACAAAATTAAAAATAAGACGCTAGTTATATAGAGCTATGTATGTTGAAAGAATTGTGTACGCATATTTAAAAAAAAATGTTACGGCACTTGTCCCGACACTTTCCGAACACCCCTCGTAGTTACGGAGAAAATCGAGTTGCACGCTTTACGGAGTTTCGCTAGCCAATTTGCCCAGGGTATCATATGTGTTATGAATAGCCTGGGTACCGAGGATGCATTTGTTAAAATATTGGAACTCTGTACAAAATATGTATCTCCCGTTCGTCCGAAAAACGACTGCAAACGACAGCATTAGCGACTTGACGTCATTTCCGTATCATTTCATCTTGGCGTATTGTCAAATGGAGCGACGTCGTTGCCCGTAAAAAAAAGTGGTATCAACATGAAAGACCCCAAATTCCTATACATGAGCTATAGACTCACTCATACAAATTATACTTATTTATCAAACATTGTAGGAAAAGGATAACTTTCTCATAGTGAGTAATTGTTCATTTGGCGACAATCATCTCCTAAATCGTCTGCTCAAAAGGCCTCGGAAACCGTCTCTAATAGTGAAAGGGTTAAGCAGAAATGTGACCACTTACATAATTAGTTCCTGTCATATTAACTGGTTGAAAAAGACAGTCGCCAGGTGGCATCAGAAAATGGCTGACCTATTTGCTTCTTTACCATAATGCAGGTGATCGATAAAGGATCATCTTGGCCCTCATGTTATAACCTCGTTCATCATAAATGTATTACTTGATTTTCTGAAAGTCTTTACTTTATTATTTTCTGTTCGTAATAAAAGACGACAGCAATACGAATTCCGAACATGTTTCGATCATGCCAAAAGCATGACATTAACATTTTTCTCGTCTAGTCAATTACTTATAAATCATTTTTTATGGCCAAAGTATGCTCTTTAATATTTTGTTATAATTATCTTACGTTTTTACGTAAATATGTAGCACCTAAAGATATATTATATACAATGTAGGAAGAAACATCTAAATATCAAAGTCAAATTTATATATATATAATATTTGGTCGTTGAGGTAATTGAGGTTATTGAGGTTTTAACACCATTGTCAACATATTATACGATAAATGCATCCATGGTCTCCAGGTATAATATAAACATTATACCTTACAAGTTTGCATACAAAATAATCAGTGATCTCCAAGTATAATATAGGACATGTACCTTACCAAGTTAATTCCAACATCAGCCGTGATCTACAGGTATAAGGTAGACAATGTACCTTACAAAGTTGATTCCAACAACAGCCATAATTAAACACGGGATGCTTGATATCAAATATTTAAGAACCTCCTGTCAAGAACTACATTTCGCTGCCTAATAGGATCATTACTCGGTCTATCTGATATATCGTCCGTCAGTCTGCTTCTTCTTCTGTAATGATTTCAATTATTGACATTATAGCAGGCGACATATGTGTCTGTTCGAACACGACTGTTGCCTTAATCATTGCAATCAAATTGTCAAATATATAAATTTACAGAAACCAATGATATACCTGTATTTACGGGTACCGAATTAAGTCTGCAGGGAAATTCTACACGACATATTAGTCGATTAGTTTTACCTATACCGAGTATTCAAGGAAGGGGACAACGTCACAAACGAGTTTGTTGTCGTATATGGAGTAAAACTGGGTAGATTCGAATATTCATTCACATCTAAACTCCAGCGTTCCCCTGGTAAGCTGTTTCATTAAATTTAAATCACCGACTGGGTCCTTTTTTTTTTTTTTTTAATGTTTTCATTTTCGAAACCCACCTTAGATGAAAAAAATAACGATAAACTTGCCAGTTAACCCGAATCAAATCAACCAACTTACTAGGTAGATGATCAAAGTACTTATCAACACAGTGTGTATATAGTGTGTCGTATGAAAGTTTAATTATATATAGTACCTACCTGAATTATACATGGTAAATTGTACAATCAACTAAGAAATTGTTATATCCCTGACTATTACAAAATAAGACCAAATATGCATAAATGTATACAGTTGTTAACATGTGAAAATGAAACTACTTTGAAGAACCTTAGTGTGTATATCTATAGAACATTTGATATCAGAAATACAAACCATTATCAACCTTAAGTATGTATAGCTTTAACACATATATCATGTTTTTTATTATTATAATGTGTATTATTTCAGACTTGTTACAGTAAACATATGTTCTTAGTATGACTGCACAGCATGCATATGCTTTGGAAATCACCATTAAATAGTTCATACAGTTAACTATATCTTCACTTAAATGCATCTCTTAAAATGAAAGTTCAATCCTCGTGTCTTTCTTGTTATTTATTTCGTTTCTAGCAAGATTGACATATCTGGAACTTAAAGTATAAAATATACTGGTTTCAACGTCTGTGTCCTGTTCTGTGTCAATAGAACAAGATACACGGAGTTGGATTCATTATACTGTTTTCGTATTTTCCCCGCCATATGTTTGCCATGTATTTGCCATATGTTTGAATGTATGTTGTGCAAATGCTATATGCAACGAAAATTGCTTTATAACCTTTACAGGTTGCCATTTTAGTATATGTTAGTTTGAAACAATAATCTACTGCCTTGTTTGACATGTAATTTGTAACTTTTGTAATCGTTAAAAATTGCCATTATTGTATTATATGTTAGTATTGAAAGAAATGACATACTGCCATGTTTGACATGTAATTTGTAAGTTTTATGATTATCAGGTTTTTATTTTATCTGTAATTTGATGCCACATGGGTCTTTGACCTTCTGGTTAAATAGATAAACTACTACATACATAGTGCCGGTACATATACACCGGTTGTCGTTTTACGGGGTAAAACCATATCTTTAAGATATTAAAATGAATGTGACCAAACATCCAAATCAGCCCAGAACTGCTACATGTACTACAAATATTTTCAGGTGAGCCTGCTTTCATCGAACATCACAACTAACACTGCTAATGTTATTGTAAGAAGTGAAGTAGCTTACATAACGAGTCTACAATTCAGTTCCCAGCAGAGACGGCTATGGGATACAAGAGGAACTCGTGCCGGCCTGACAGAAATATACCATAGACTTAAAGACCTTACAAAGGAGACTTTATTTGAGCACATTGAAACAAGATTTACGCGAATGATAAATTACTTGAAAGGTTAAGTGTGTTACAATAAACTAATCACCTTACACCCAATAATTACTTTGAATGTATTATTTGAAAGCAACTGACGTAACCCCGTGCACAGTCTTGATTTGTATTAAAATGGCTTTCAAATCATTTTATTTTAATTTAATCTGTTATTAAAAGGCCTTCTCATTAACAAGCTTTGCCTTGATGCCATGTAGTAAAATGATACTCCTGATTTATATTCAGATATAAATAATTCACCAAGGTGCTAGGAAACATTGAATACATCCCGGGTAAGAATGACATATCCGTCTTACATGTACAAACTACGGTAATTCAATAATGGATGCTATAAGAAGGACTACTGACAGTTACAATACTTTTATATCAAGGTTGCTACTACCAAGATAGATTTATTAGACATCGAAACCAGGATAAATTGAGTCAATATACTATTAGTTGAAGGGCATCTCGAGAAAGTTTTGTCAATCATTACCACATTGAAAATAGATTTGAAAACCTTGTGGCAAAAGGAGAAATTGCTCATCATGATAACATGGATCGGCTGCTGCAAATGTGTCAAATTGCATCTGCATGTGGGAAAGGGTTAGACAATTATCTAGCAGGGTATGAGATGGAAACATTGGTCTTCTGTTAAACAAGATTCTGCTCTTGATAGCCTTATATTAAATGTCGTATTGTATTTCGCCATTTTGAAAACAATCTACGTATATATATATACCAAAACTATGTAATGTTTTAAGAAAAAAGGAAACTTGAATTTGTTGTTGAAGTATATATACAAGTCATGTAGATCTACATCTGTCTTTAACTACATCTGTCTTTAAATGAAAAAAAAAAAAAAAATTATCTATATTTATATAAGCATCTCTAATATGTTGAAATCTTATAGACTGTCACACTTTAGTCTGATCTGAATATCAGTAACGAAAGAGCAGTATGCTGTCTGCAGGCGTTCATAACCTTTATTATTCTAAATTACTTGCAACTGATATAAATGATATTATTTCTATTTTAGAGAAACCTAAATGTGAAAATATCCGGCCAATTGTAATATGTGGAATTAAGTATTAAGTATTGAATCAGAGCTATCAAACTTGTTGGACGGGGAGATACCACACATTTCGATTAATCCAATGTTTCCATAATTATGCTTAGGCTAGAGGTCGTAATGAAATTATTCGGTAAGGTGTTATCTCTGATCCGTCAAATAAACAATATCATCTGCGAACATAAGACAATTCATATAGATACGAAGGATGATCCACAATAACCTGGATTCGCCTTCTCACAAGAATATGGAGTTGTGTGATGTTATGACATAGTTTGGTTGGACAGTTTAACAAATAGGTATAGTGTCTCCAATACATTCGTCATCTTCCTTTGATATAACGGATTAGCCTAATGTTATGGAGTGACTTTTAAATATTGCGATGAAGCTACTCCCGTACTTAAAAGTGAAAACAACTCGTCTTTGTTTCGGGAATCACGGAGAAACGAAACAAAATAAATAGGCATTTGCGTCATACATTGTGGTTCCCTTTCACCTCTTTTATCGCATGGCTTCTTTCAGACTCTCTGCGTTATATGTGTCTCATACGATGTCAATTATACTGCATTTAACTAGTTGTCTCCTTGTAAAAGATATGAATACATTAAACTGTATTCTCCATATAGTCGAATAGCTTTTTCGAAGTCCATAGACAACAACAGTACCATCAAAGATGTTGGCATTGAAATGGAGCTGGTCAGTTATTCACTAAACAATCCCGTAGCGCAGACTTGCAGACGGAAAGTCGTAGTTTTCCTCAAAGATATACAAATGGGGGCCAAGGAGGAGTGTCATGGGTTCGTCTATGTTGCCCCCGCGAACCTGACATGCATTAAAGAACCAACATAAGAGTGAAAAGTCATTCTTGAGATCCTCAGTTCGTTGTTTTGTTCTTGATTCTGATTTATTTTGTAGACATTTAAAAGAGGGAAATTAGATTGTCTTAATTGGAAGTTGTTTGGTCTGTTTCTTATTTACAAATACCTCATTGGCTTATTCTACATACGTGCATTGACCAGTTGTGAGTATATCTTTCAAAGATTGCCTAACTTATTAATATCAAGTATCATGAGCTGGTCTGAATCTTCAAGAGAAGGGTTTCCCATTGTATTGATTATTGAATAAAAACGTTGTACTTTGATATTGAAAGTTTTCCCACACCTTATATTTACATTACAATAACAATATATAAGTTATGAAACCAATACCACCTCATAAGTTGGTGTTCAACAGTTCCAATGACTCCACTCGTTCAGACCCATTTAGACGTCTCGTATGGTTCAACCAGTGATCAGATGACATTCATATTAAAGGCGTATCGTCGGTGTGTTGCTGCGCATTTTTTTTGCGCATGTCCATTCCGATTCATTTTAGTGCTTTGCTCTTTTATGCTCATTGCGCTCAATTAAATTGTGAAACTGTCAATATCCGGAACACGATATCAACAAGCATAACAAGGTGTAAATTCGGTGTAAAATCATTATGTCCGCGCTAGCTAGGCTAAAGAATGGCAGATTGTTAGCTTTTAAACGTGCACAAAGCGAAAGCAATCGCAATCTTTTCAAAAGATTGACGGAAACTTGCATCGATAATGGATAATCGGTATCGGATTCGCCGCAAACTAAGCGGAAAACATGCCGGGAAGGAGAATTGTAGACTAGAACTCGTTTACTTGGAAGATCAGCCTGTTTGTGAAGACTGAGTGAAATAACACTATCTAAAGTAATATTTCTCCTGAAACCAGACATGGCTACGGCTCGTTATAGTATGTGGAACTGTGAATACTGTCGAAACAACCAAACGACACCAGCCGAGCAAGGGGCAACTTTAGTTTAGGTAACTTACTAACTATTAAAAATTTAATTATAATTTTCTATGATGTTATTATTTTTCTGAGTTTACAAAAATTGAAGGGGGTGGGCCCGGTGGGGGTTTCGTCTGACAGTCATTTATCTGATTTTTATCTTGATGTATTATCAAATTGAACACATTTAAATTTTAGTTAAATTTCAAGGAATTTTACCAAGGATTCATGAATAAGTAAACGGTCGCTGTGATATAACCAGGGACATAGATAAGATATTATCTATGTCCCTGATATAACTGAAATAATGTTGAAAACGGCATAATACCCCATTAAAACAAAGCTAACTTATTGTCAATGTAGCCTGTAGAAATCAGTGTGTTTTTTATGCTGTTTTGTGACCAGGGCCCTTTCAATTACGAAAATAGTGACATGTAAAATGTGATGAAAGTCAGCTTTTATGAAATTTAGGCCTAATTTTGTGAAAAAAAGAGGTGTCTTTTGATTGTGAATGGGTCCCCAATTTGGGTTATGAAATAACACTTTAAAAATAAAACATACACACAAAATATTCTATCATAGTCATAAATTATTACACATATGTTTATATGTCTTAAGTAGATTGCAATATGATTTAGTTAACATTATATCAAAGCCAGGTATTTATCAACCTCTTTGTTCTATTTTTCAGTACTGTAGACAAGACTCCATATATTCAATTCAAATATGACATGGGTTCACAGAAGGGTGGATCGGATGGAGCTATATAGAGTGGCTGCCACTCTAGTGGGGAGCAAGTCGGGGAAAATGGGTTGCATTTTGACTTAGATCTCAAGACTATAAACAGTGTAGCTTTCATGAAAGTAAAGGTGAATCAATGCCCATCCATCAGTGTTGAAGAAACTGGCATGATAGTTCTAAATCCTTGGAACCGGGTGTGGCGCGCTGTCTTGTGCTCGACAAAGATAATAGGTATATGAATGTCTATGTCGTAATTATGGATGACGATGCATCAACCATGGTGAAAGTTCAAGAAACAGTTTCCCATTTTGTAAACAGATGGTCAGACATAAACCACAAGACAAGAAAAACATGAAGGAAACCAGTTGTACAATTTACTGACAAAAACTCTCTAACTACTCAAGTCAAGAAGTATTTTCAAAAGTGATTTAGTAAGGCTGTAATGCAGAATAAGTGTGATCCATATGCGCTTGCTAGATCTTTAAATCTAACTGTCCCAAACTCATTTGGAAAGCAGAGCCTATCAAACTATTCCAATTGTTTCCCTTCGTTTGACTATCATGAGTCTGCTGTAAGATCAGGGTGGTTTTCACAGAGCACTGTTACTCACATACAGACCTGAGACGTTTTCTTATGCTAAATTGCTTCTGCAGCAGTCGACTTAAACATTGTGATAAAAGGAGAAATTGTTCAAATTGAGCAATTTCTTCTTTTCAGTTTTGTCACAATGTTTGCAACTGTTTTCAGTATAAAGCATACCTACATTTATAGAGACTTTCTATGTTTTTTACCCAAATGTTATCAAAGTTGTCTGCTGTTGATTTGTTGTATGTGGGAAAGGGTTAACATGCCTATTATCTGGTAAAACTATGTGTGTCCGCCTTTTTACCCGCTCACAGCAGATCATGGTTGAGTGCATGTGGGCTAGGCATATTTTCTTAACCTAGTATCTATGTGACCCTGCTAGTACTGATTTGAAAAGTGAAATGCGCTGGGATATAACTGAAATTTATACTGTTGAAATGGTGTAAATCTCAATTATAAATATAATTATTGTATGTTTATTTTAAGGTTGATGTATGAACTTTGACATCTTGCTCATAATACTTTTTGTTGAACAAAGTTTCCCAAGATATTTTTTTGTTTACATGACATTCACCCATTCTTGTAATGCTCTACTGATAAACATTGTGAGTAACTTTGCAGAAGAAATGTTCATTTTGAATAACATAAAACTGTAACTTGTTCCTATGTTGTGAACCTGCATGTTTCATTAATCTGAGTCTTCATTTTTTGCCAATGGATATGTGTACAGACACTGTTTGCTGTATTTCTACATGCACAAAATGAAACAGTTTCAATAGCATATTTGAATATCATTCTGTGAGAACTAGACTGAAGGTCTTTGTGACTAGCATAGATTCAGACCAACCTACACCTCTGTGCAACTTGATCTGATTGATCAGAACATATGCATGCTCAGACTGCTGTTTATTGTAGAAAGTTATTGATGTTTTAAAATGGTCACTGGATATATGATACAATCAGTCATGCATTGGTATGTAATTAATTTCTCTGATGTGTTTATTATGAAAAGTTAACAAATGAAAATACCGCATCAAGGAAACAGCCCTGCAGCAGTTCTGATTGCTCGCATGAGCGAATAACTAGAACTGCTGCTATGCTGCTTTAAAAAGGCAGTTTTGATTCTTGCCGACAGCAGGTCATGGTAGATTGCCTGTAGGCAAGGCACGTTTTCATAGCCTAACTAATGAAATTGTATTATGTATAAGCAAACTGTTGCTGGGATATAAACGAAATACTGTTGAAATGGCATGAAACCCCAATCATAAACAGAAACCATATTATTTGTTGTTGAAAGTTGGTGTATGAATTTTGAAATATGTTGACACTAGGAGTATGAACTGAAAAATGTTGAGTACACTGTGCATACCCAGCTTAGAGTAATATTGTCTTCTTATCTTGGTCTACTCAATTTGTCAGTGTTTTAGACACTCACTTTATTATTATGAGTAATGGTAATATCTAGCTAATCTCCCCAAAAGTTATATTTAAAAAAAAGAAAATTAATGAAAGATTGATAAATTCATACTTTCTCTGTGTCTAGAACTGATAACCTCACAATATAGTTGATTACCACCAATGTAAGTCTGAGCATGACATAAGATTTTTTGATTTGAAAAAGATCAGATGTCACATCATAGGTTATACTTAGATATATTTTTGTCTAGATATGTTTGTATAGTCTTCTGCTGTAGTAACCTTGTATGTTTGACAGTTTAGTGGGTTATGTTTTCACTTAACAACACTGATAGAATCTTAAATGTAATTTGTATGTAATAATGAAGAAAACCAATAGATTTTTTACTTCATTGAACACAGCTTTTATTTAGGTATGCTTGTAACAAATTATACAAAATCTCTTTTTTGCAGAAATGCAATACCCCTTTCCCACTTGCAGAGCATTTTGAGGCATTTGCACTTGATGACTTATGAACACGTTGTCACAAAGGGATAACTTGCTCATAGTGGGCAATATGTTTGCAACAATGTTTTCAACTCTTTTCTTCTATGCTACTTTCATTAACATAGACTTTCCATATTTTTGTCTGAATTTCTGCTGCAGGTTTGTATGTGGGAAAGGGGGTCATTAAGGATTTCGTATTGACCTGTTGCCTTCTTTTCCTAAAGAGGTACTTTTTATTTTTGTTATTTAACCAATGTGAAATACATCAGTAAAATTGTTCCTGGTAATATGTACAGCAACTAGTGGTTTATTTGCTTAACCTTTTCCCACATACAATGATTGAATGCTATAATTTCTTCTTTTGTCGCAATGTTTTCAAAGTCTGTCTGCTGCAGAGGCGTCAAAATTAGTTGAAATGAATGTGTGTATTTCAACATAATTCATGTGAAACAGTGAGAGTTATTGAAGATATGTATAGACTAGAAGATTTTCAAATTTGTAATTTTTCCTAAAAAAAAATATTCTTAAAGGGAGATAATTCAATGTGAAATTTAGCGAATGAACATAGCCAACATTGTTTTGTTTTGTTTAATTCAACAACCCATTTAACAAGTTTATTGATATGAGAAATATTGAAAATATATGTCCACTAAAAAGCCTTTAATTTTTAAATGATTTTTTGTTGGGCTATTATTAAAAACAAATCATAAAGGGAGATAATCCAATGTAAAACTCAACTAGTAAGCACTGCAACCATTGTTTTAAGCTTCATTCAAGAACCCTTATAACCAGTTATTTATATTACAAATTTATCAAAAAAATACTGTCCTAAGAGATATTTAATTCAAAATTGTATTTTTCCTGGGCTAATTTTATGAAAAAAAATCATAAAGGGAGATAATTTAATAGGAAATATCTCTGTAATTAGCACCGCGACCTATAGATTTTTATGTTTCATTCAACAACCCTTATAATAAGGTGTTCATATGAAAAGTATTAAAAAAATCTGTCCACTACAATTTTTTAAATTCCAACTTTTGTATTGTACCCGTGTTCAATTTTATACAAATTTTATCATGGCGGCCTTCTTGAATTATTGAATATAAAGTGTTAAAATAGATTTTTTTAAAAAATTGGTCAATATTGATGAAGTTGACACATGATTGATTCCTGTAATATTAAATAAAAACATGTTGATATATAAATGTATGTGTTTGTGTTCACTGGTATGCAATAGTGTTGTTTCTCTACATTCCGTTATATTTCCTTAAACTGAGCACATATATGGGTTTTAAAAGAGTGCATAGCAAAAAAAGTAGAACCGCGACCCATTGTTTTGAATGTTGTTTTGAGTTAGTCTTTGAGTAAGGAAGCTCTGGACAAAATTTAAGAAAATTCTGTCCATTGGAAAAATTCAGAGGATACGCCTTTAAGCGTCCCCAGCCACAAGATCAATACTAGCCGAGTCCCAGTAGCTTAATTACGGGGTTGTCAATCCAGGGATTAGGAGTTTGATCACAATCTATGTCAACATATTTTCCGACGTTTTGCAAAAGTGAATGTAACCAGTACAATTCATATTCTATCACTGTCTATGTGGAAAAGCAGCTAATTGCTTGGTTAGACTGTTGTGAAGAATCCTGGTGTGTAAAAACGAGGAAGCACATGAGTAGGTGAACTGATCGCCGTTATGTGATTTATACAATGTTGAAAACGAGGTTAACCCCCCAAATCAATCAATCAACAATGTATACATATATATATATATGATAGGAAACAATTACTCTTGACACAATTCGTACGTTTATATAGATATATACCTATCAGCTGTACAAGGTATTTAATTTTAGTGTGGACAATTGTAATTCAGTTTTATTTCTATATTTGTTTTTATTACATGTTCCATCAACAATGTCAATAAAACAAAGAGTGCACACTCCTAGTCTACAAGCCGCTTGAAGCATTGCAAATAAGTAAATAAAGCTCGCATACAGCATTCAGGCCTCTAACAGTAGAACGATTAACCTACCGCAGACAATTTTAATTGCTCTTTGTTTTTTCCATGTGGCTTTAGCTCAAATTCATTTTAATATACGTTTATTTGTTTAGACCAGTATAGTTGGATACTCTTTCGTCTCCGATATCATTTATAATATGATAAAATATTGTAGTTGCAAACTCCTTTTATTATAGCAAATCTTGTCACTTCCTTTTCAAAGTTCTCGTTTGTTTAAATAATATCTTCATTCTCCAATATATTAGGTTAAAGATTATTTATAAACGACAAAGGGAAACTGAGAAAAGTCACACCGCTGACATTATCTGTATGATGATATAAGTAAATGCAATGAAAAAGAGCTCGGATCGTAGAAACTGATATGGGCATAGAGGGCTTTTATGAAATCATCTATATGTTCAGTTTATTTTTGTTTTATAATCATAGAATATGTAACATTTAAGATTTTAAACTAAACTTCTTCAAACTGCGTAAGTTTCTTAAGTGCATCAGACAGGATCGCAAAGGCCGTATTGTTTGCTCCAGAAGTGTAAAGCGTGTTGTTTCTAGATGAGTATTCCAAGCGAACGATGTAAGCAGCACCATCCTTATTCGGACAATGATCATACTGTTTGCTTATGTTCTTTTCCAGAGGAATATCTTTGAACATCACAAGAATCCTTTTGATTTCATCGCCTGAAATGATGCAGAACATGTAGATAATAATAATAAAAATAATTACAATTATAATAAAATTAATTATAACTAGAGATTGTAACTTTAGCAACAGTTACGAACGATTCCCTTGCCATTTTATTTAACAAGGGGAGATAACAGAAACGAGTATTCGGTCATGCGCTAATACACTTGCGAAAGTAGTACTACTTGATTAGGAACACATGTACTAAGTTTCAAGTCTCTATCACTTGTCGTTTTTGAGTTATAAAATTCCGAAAAATCGACCAATCAGAAACGAGTATTGGGTCATGCGCTAATACACATGAGAAAGTAGTACTACTTGATAAGGAACACGTGTACTAAGTTTCAAGTCTCTATCACTTGTCGATTTTGAGTTATACAAGTCCGAAAAATCGACCAATCAGAAACGAGTACCCACCTTAGTGTAATTATTACACGTGTATAGGAAAACTCATCCAGGACAACCCACCTTAGTGTAATTATAACACGTGTATAGGAGCAGTGATCAAGGACAACCGACCTTAGTGTAATTATTACACGTGTATAGCAGTAGTGATCCAGGACAACCCGCCCTAGTGTAATTATTACACGTGTATAAGAAGCATCTGGTCAGTTCATTTATAGATTTTGACAATTTGATATACACATGTTTTTAATAGATCAGACACATTTGAACAATCTTGGTAGAATGTATAGAGGGTCATCCAAAGCAACTTTTTGCCAATTAATTTGGCCAGATGCTTCTTATACACGTGTCATAATTACACTAAGATGGGTTGTCTTGGATCACTTTACTTAGACAAGAGTAATAATTATACTTAGATGGGTTGTCCAAGCTCACTGCTACTAGCAAGAACTTTTTGACAAGGAGATTTTTTAAATGTTGTGACACTTTTACACTCTTTCTTATGCAACCCAGGTGAGCTAAAGAGCCAAACAGCCATTTAGGAGGAGATGTCAATTAAAGAAAATGATTCTGACGGTCGTCCGGACGACTGGGCGATTGGGCGATAGGACGACGGACATCTGGCCATCGAAATAGCTCTTCACTTTGTGCTCAGGTGAGCTAATACATTTGGAGGTATATGTACTTGTAAATTACATAGAAAAAGGTTGAAAACGAAATTAAACGCCATTCAAACGAATAGAATTGTCGTTATATTTTCTTTTAACTGCCAAAAAGGACCAAAAATGCATTACTGTCATTTATTAATCCCAAATAAATACAAATCATCCTTGTCAAAAAGATAAACAATGTTCCAATAACGAAATAGTTATACATATCGCAGATGATAAACTTTATGTGGTATTCGATGATTGCTACATACGAATTGTTGCGGTTCAAGTTGTTTAGCTTATTGTTGAAAAATCAACAAAAATTGTTATGATAATAATAGGTGTTAAGCATTTTCAATAATAAGTTTATATTTTGAAAGTTTCTTTATCCGAATAGTTATATAGCAGAAATTATTGAACAAATGTAATTATGTGATCTGGTATGTGTTGTCACAGTGGCAATATCCTAGAAATGAAGGCGTTGGGACCGGAAGGTCTCCTTGTCTGCCTGATGCTTGATAAACCGTAAAGCTCTTTTAATAGCGCTGACACTATAATAAACAAACATTTTACTTTCTATAACGTTCAATTTATAACTTATAACTGTCTTATTTGGGTTAGCCTTAACACTGCATGCCTGGTCTCATAATAAAAGGACCAGTAGTACTGGTTACCTTCCCAGTAATCGCTGTGATATAACTGAAAAAATGTTGAAAGCGGCAAAAATCACAATACAATCAAAACAAACTAATATGGCACATCATGGTTTTAAACATATGGCAGTTCAACGACAGGGGATAAATAAATAAAGAGGTAATACGCACTGCAATGATGATCAGAACGCTGATCGAAGCTAACATTAAAACAGTAACAGTTTAGTGGACATCGTTGTAACACCTATGAAAGATAAAACATTAAGTGTCGCGATATAGTCAGGGTAAACTACTTGACTTCTCTCAACATATCATTCATATTATCTACGTCGAGGGTTTTAGCGTCAGATAAAGCTCTTAGAATATGAAGTACAAAGATTATCTATATCCCCGTTAGTGATGCTTAATCCGGGCCTTGGAGTTCAGGTGTGTAGTAATTAATCACGATGGACGAAATATGATCTCTTGTTCCTGTTTAAAGCCAGATTTGGACTTTATTCAAGTTTGAAATAATTGTAGAATGAAACGAATTTTGCATTAAATGACTGCCCTGAAATGATATACCTTAATGTTGAAAAGAAAATACATTACTCTAATGATGTATTTTTGTCATTACGTGTCGTGATATAGTCACGGTAAACTACTTGACTCCTATCAAAATATCATTCGTATTATCTACGTCAAATGTTTAGGCGTCAGATAAAGCTCTTAGAATATGAAGTACACAGATTATCTACAGCTCCGTCCGTTAGGGATGCTTAATCCAGGCCTTGTAGTTCAGATGTGTAGTAATTAATTTATATCATGTTCCTGTTTAAAGCCAGATTTGGATTTTGTTCAAGTCTGAAAACCATTGTAGAAAGAAACATTAAATGACAGCGCCGAAATGATATACCTCAATTTTGAAAAGAAAATACATTATTCTAATGATGCATCGAAGATGCCAATTTTCAGGGGTGGTTAAAATCATTTAAATTGTCTTGCATTGTCTTTTGTCTTATTTTGTCTACAATCTGTTTCTCTGACTATTATTCTAAGTTAACAAGTTCCTACCTGCAGACGCTTCCTGGTGTCTCTTCAGCTACTTGTGAATGCATTGTGACAATACGATTTCTCAAAAAGATTGATTGTTGCTTTTGTTGCAATGCTTTCAACTCTATTCAATGCTACGCTTTCGTTAAAAGAAGTTGACCATAGTTTTAACCAGATGTGTTCAAACGCGTCTGGGCAGATCTGTAGTATATGGGAAAGGATTAATTCATCGTCTGACAGATGCTAAATGTTAATGGATCGAATTTGTTGTGATTTATACGAACTATACGAGCACCATACCATGTCTAGCGAAAGTGAATTTCGTTTAAGAAAATGCTTTTTATGGTCGATTATGATTCCGACGAAACAATCAATCTTATTTACGTCACTTCCTGTCGCAATGTATCTCCATAGCCAGCCCGGCGTTATTTACCCGAATAAATACCGAAAGTAGCTAACATGAAATCCTTCTTTAACTTTTTTTACTTGTTCTTTTTTCTTTACCAGTCAAAAAGCAGTTCTTCGTTGTCAATATCGCATGCGTACATTACATTCTATGAAAGCCGACCATTACACTAATTCTCATTTGATGAGAAGACAAAAATGAAAACTACTTGGTGCGTTTCTTATATTGTTAGATAAAATATAATTAAGAGAGCAAAAGAAAACGAGTTCTTTACCAATAAATTCAAACTATAGTCTGAGTTAACATTAGGATTTTCCCAATCATGTTATTATTATTGTATGCCATTTACCCGAGGTAGGTGGCATTTTGTGTCTTTCTCAATACCGATACAAATATACATATACAGCTCATATATAGTTCATATACAGTTCATATATAGTATATATACAGTTCATATACAGATCATATACAGTTCATATACATATCATATATAGTTCATATACACTTCATATATATATATAGTACATATACAGTTCATATACAGACCATATACAGTTCATATGCAGATCATATACAGTTCATATGCAGTTCATATATAGTACATATACATTTAATATATAGTTCATATACAGTTCATATACAGTTCATATACAGTTCATATACAGTCCATATACAGATCATATACAGTTCATATACAGTTCATATAACTTGAATAACTCCTGTCGATCAATAAAACACAAAACATTTTATGTCGGTCGAACGAACTGCATCGTTTTTACGTTAACGTAGTAAAATGGAGTTTGCTTAAATATAACTTCTTAAATAAAAAGGAAAACAGATCAAACTTGCATGTCTATAATCTCTTGTTTCTTCCTTAACCGGCGAAATAGTTCTGATTAGTGCGAGTATATCCCTTAACCCTGAGAGTAAACAATATGGGTTAACAATCGGATCTACCTTATACAACAGAAATCGTGTATTTCATGAGTGTTGTCTTAGGAACCTTAAATGTCTTGTCTCGCGATATTATTTTGTACTTCTATGCATGTAAATAGTTTTAATTTGTATACATGACAAAGTATAAATTAGAATTCATAGTGTGTGTGCCTGTTCAGTTAAGGGTGATTATTTTAATCAGTGTTTGTGTATTTAGAGATAACTATTCCCCTTGTTATTGTCCTTGTAAATTAAACTGTCGCATGGCGATTACTTAACAAGTGTGCTCACTTTATATCTATGTATTTAGTGGTAGGTTGAAAGTGACTTAACCCGAGTAGGTTTGTATTTAGTGATAGGTTAACAGTGATTTAACCTGAGTAGGTTTGTATTTAGTGATAGGTTAACAGTGATTTAACCTGAGTAGGTTTGTATTTAGTGGTAGGTTGACAGTGACTTAACCCGAGTAGATTTGTATTTAGTGGTAGGTTGACAGTGGTTTAACCTGATATGCAGTATAGTATTGTTCATGTAAATAGATACAAACTTACTTAGGTTAAGGCACTGTCAACCTACCACTAAATAGAAACTTACTTCGGTTAAGCCACTGTCAACCTACTAATAAATACAAACCTACTCGGGTTAAACCACTATGAACCTAGCACTAAATACAAACTTACTTGGGGTAAGCCACAGTCAACCTACCACTAAATAAAAACCTACTCGGGTTAAACCACTGTCAACCTATCACTAAATACAAACTTACTTGGCTTAAGCCACTGTCAACCTACCACTAAATACAAACTTACTTGGGTTAAGCCACTGTCAACCTACCACTACATAGAAACTTACTTGGGTTAAGCCACTGTCAACCTACCAATAAATACAAACCTACTCGGGTTAAACCACTGTCAACCTACCACTAAATACAAACTTACTTGGCTTAAGCCACTGTCAACCTACCAATAAATACAAACCTACTCGGGTTAAACCACTGTCAACCTATCACTAAATACAAACTTACTTGGCTTAAGCCACTGTCAACCTACCAATAAATACAAACCTACTCGGGTTAAACCACTGTCAACCTATCACTAAATACAAACTTACTTGGCTTAAGCCACTGTCAACCTACCACTAAATACAAACTTACTTGGGTTAAGCCACTGTCAACCTACCACTACATAGAAACTTACTTGGGTTAAGCCACTGTCAACCTACCAATAAATACAAACCTACTCGGGTTAAACCACTGTCAACCTACCACTAAATACAAACTTACTTGGGGTAAGCCACTGTCAACCTACCACTAAATACAAACTTACTCGAAATAAACCACCTATCACTAAATACAAACCTACTCGGGTTAAACTACACCTATCACTAAATACAAACGTATTCGGGTTAACCCACTGTCAACCTATTACTAAATACAAACTTACTCGAGTTAAACCACCTATTACTAAATACAAACCTACTCGGGTTAAACCACTCTCAACCTATCACTAAATACAAACCTTCTCGGGTTAAGCCACTCTCAACCTATCACTAAATACAAACATACTCGGGTTAAACCACTCTCAACCTATCACTAAATACAAACATACTCGGGTTAAACCACTGTTAACCTACCACTAAATACAAACATACTCGGGTTAAGTCACTGTCAACCTATCACTAAATACAAACCTACTCGGGTTAAGTCACTGTCAACCTACCACTAAATACAAACCTACTCGGGTTAAGTCACTGTCAACCTATCACTAAATACAAACCTACTCGGGTTAAGTCACTGTCAACATATCACTAAATACAAACCTACTCGGGTTAAACCACTGTTAACCTACCACTAAATACAAACCTACTCGGGTTAAACCACTGTCAACCTAGCACTAAATACAAACCTACTCGGGTTAAGCCACTGTAAACCTATCACTAAATACAAACCTATTCGGGTTAGACCACTGTCAACCTACCACTAAATACAAACATATTCGGGTTAGACCACTGTCAACCTACCACTAAATACAAACTTACTTGGGGTAAGCCACTGTCAACCTATCACTAAATACAAACCTACTCGGGTTAAACCACTGTCAACCTATCACTAAATACAAACCTACTCGGGTTAAACCACTGTCAACCTACCACTAAATACAAACCTACTCGGGTTAAACCACTGTCAACCTATCACTAAATACAAACCTACTCGTGTTTAACCACTGTCAACCTATCACAAAATACAAACCTATTCGGGTTAAACCACTGTCAACCTATTACTAAATACAAACCTACTCGGGTTAAGTCACTGTCAACCTACCACTAAATTCAAACTTACTCGAGTTAAACCACCTACCACTAAATACAAACCTACACGGGTTAGACCACTGTCAACCTACCACTAAATACATACTTACTGGAGTTAAACCACCTACCACTAAATACAAACCTACTCGGGTTAAACCACTGTGAACCTACCACTAAAAACAAACCTACCCGGGTTAGACCACTTTCAACCTACTGGGTTAACCTTTTGTCAACCTACTAGGGTAAAACCACTGTTAACCTACTCTGGTAACCCACTCTCAACCTACTCGGGTAAAGTCACTGTCAACCTACTCGGGTAAACCCACTGTCAACCTATTGTCAAACTACTCGGGTAACTATCCGAAATCAGCATCTTATGCTTTTTAGGTATCGAAACATTCAAAAACTCTTGTCACATGAAAAACAGAATCGCCCGATTTGAACACGGAAGAGGAACATAGACAATTCGGTTCTGAACGAGTTTAAAACTCGGTACAAGCCACAGGTACCAGTATCGTAGACTGTTGTCAAAGTTTTCAGTTTGTATCAAGATATTTGCTTTGGTTATAGAAACCCATCCCGCTTTTAATTAACTGATAGAGACACACCTCTAAAGTTTGATGGATCCTGACAAAAGTTCACATGTTGCATTGTAACAGGCCACGATACTGGTACCCGTGGTACATGCGTTCTACCTTATCGACGGACGTGGAAAAGTGATTTATCGCGAGACCGAATCCGTTCTGTTTTAACTGTGCTAGTATATATAGAGGATCTTACATGAGTGCTTATTTGTTATTGTTTTTATGAAACGAGTCGACGAGTTTCATAAAAACAATATCAAATAAGCACGAATGTAAGATTCTATTTATCACATAACACCATAAAAAGATTGTTTTCAATCTTTAAACCGATCTTTCTTCGTCCTCATATAAACAGTGACCGAAGTTCACCCCAAAGTTCAAATGCATACTTCCACTGTAAAATGTAGTCCCTATTATTAACCTTTTGATTTTATACAAAATTAGCAACACGGCACTTATAACATTTCATTTATCTAGATTTATTCTCTTTAAACAATATTTTTAATAAATGCCGAAATTCAGAGCAATTGTAAACAATATGCTGTCATTTAAAGAGACGTCACACTGGAGTGACGTCACATACGTGCTGTGAGTCGGCTATTTATGTAACTAGTTACATATGATATTTATGTCACTGCTTTATGTCACTCCTGGAGTGCAAGTTATGTGATAAATCAATTTTTTTTGCACTAACTATCGTCACGATCAGGGTAATGTAATAGATTAATAACTCTTGAGTACGCAATTTGACCATTTCAAAAGATAACACTTGGTGTATTGATGGTCATAGATAATCGCTGTAACCCTTTCCCACATACAACAAATCTGCAACTGACGACTTTGAAAACATTTAGCCAGAAACATGGATAATCTGTATAAATGAAGGTATGATTACTGAAAAAAGTTGTGTGCAATTTCTTCACTTGTCACAATGTTTTCAAAACTCGTCTGCTGCAGAGACGGTCCGAAAGCGACTATATGTGGGAAAGGGTAAATGTATATCCAAATTGTAATCTGTATTATAAACACACTGGCAGATAAAAGCACTCTTCGCAGAACGAGTTCGTAAATATATAATTAGGGTTTCTTTCTTAATGTTAATGTTTTTTAATGAAAACTAAATTTGCATATAAGACAATGTGTTTTACATTATAAAATACATGCACAATCTTGAAATACAGTAGATGGTTTCCGTATTTAGGGAAGAGAGTTTCGTAAACCGCATAATTCGCTCTTAACATTTTTGTCTCGGTAAAGCACAGTTTTACTCTTTTCGTGACAATGCCAATATCGAGCATTTTCGCAGATAATGTTAATGCAGGTCATCTCGTAACAAGCTGTCTCATTCGGAATCGGTATTGTTTGTCTTTTAGTTGTCGGAGTCGTCCTATTTTGAAAATTGAAGAGTCTCTTTCAGGTAAATATGCGCTCTTTAAACAGAGTGATGTACATATATATTGTTGATTCAGTGTACATTCATCCTAGACGACGCTATTAAGTTAAAACCAAATATTTGTTGAGGTTCAAGCCGCTTTTAACAGCTTAGTTCATATAATGGTGGACATGAAAGATGATATTGGTCCCGAACCTTATATTTACAGCGAGAGAAAAATATACCACATCTACTGGAACTCAAGAGATGCATTGAGATCAATCGTTAACAACCATTTAGCCGTCACATACAGTTCAAGTAAAGATCATACTGTGTCTGTCATTCTAGTTGAGCATCCCCCAGTCCCAGTGGAAGACTGTGTCTGTAATTCTTGTTGAGCCTCCCCCAGCCGCAGGGACACATAAATAGACTGTGCCTGTCATTCTTGTTGATCCTCCCCTATCCAAAAGAACAGACTGTGCCTGTCATTCTCGTTGATCCTCCCCCACCCACAAGGACAGACTGTGCCTGTTACTCTGATTGAGCCTCCCCCATCCAAAGGGACAGACTGTGCCTGTAATCCTTGTTGAGCCTCCCCAAGCCGCGAGGACACATGAATAGTCTGTGTCTGTCATTCTTGTTGAGCCTCCCCCATCCAAAGGGACAGACTGTGCCTGTAATTCTTGTTGAGCCTCCCCCAGCCGCGAGGACACATGAATAGACTGTGTCTGTCATTCTTGTTGAGCCTCCCCCACCCACAAGGACAGACTGTGCCTGTTATTCTTGTTGAGCCTCCCCCATCAAAAGGGACAGACTGTGCCTGTAATCCTTGTTGAGCCTCCCCCAGCCGCAGGGACACATGAATAGTCTGTGTCTGTCATTCTTGTTGAGCCTCCCCCATCCAAAGGGACAGACTGTGTCTGTCATTCTTGTTGAGCCTCCCCCATCCAAAGGGACAGACTGTGCCTGTAATTCTCGTTGAGCTTCCCCCAGTCCCAGTGGAAGACTGTGTCTGTCATTCTTGTTGAGCCTCCCCCATTCAAAGGGACAGACTGTGCCTGTTATTCTTGTTAATCCTACCCCACCCACAGGGATAGACTGTGCCTGTTATTCTTGATGAGCCACCCCCAGCCACAAGGACAGACTGTGCATGTCATTCTTTTTGAGCCTCCCCCACCCACAGGGGTAGACCGTGCCTGTCTTTCTTATTGAGCCTCTCGCCCAGCCACAGGGACAGACTGTGCCTGTCATTCTTTTTGAGCCTCCCCCACCCACAGGGGTAGACTGTGCCTGTTATTCTTGTTGAGTTTCCCCAAGACACAGGGAAAGACTCTGCCTGCTATTCTCCCTGAGCCTCTCCCACCCACATGGACATGAGTCTCCCTCAGCCAAAAAGAGAGAATGTGCCTGTCCTTCTTGCTGAGCCTCCCCAGCCACAGGGACAGACTGTGCCTGTTATTTTTGTTTAGCCTCTCGCTCAGCCACAGGGTTAAGCTGTGCATGTTGTTCTTGATGAGTCTCCCCCAAGCCACAGGGATAGACTGTGCCTGTCATTCTTGTTGAGCCTCTCGCCCAGCCACAGGGATGGACTGTGCCTGTTATTCTTGTTGAGCCTCTCGCCCAGCCACAGGGATAGACTGTGCATGTCATTCTTGTTGAGCCTCTCGCCCAGCCACAGGGATAGACTGTGCATGTCATTCTTGTTGAGCCTCTCGCCCAGCCACAGGGATAGACTGTGTCTGTTATTCTTGTTGAGCCTCTCGCCCAGCCACAGGGATAGACTGTGCATGTCATTCTTGTTGAGCCTCTCGCCCAGCCACAGGGATAGACTGTGTCTGTTATTCTTGTTGAGCCTCTCGCCCAGCCACAGGGATAGACTGTGCCTGTCATTCTTGTTGAGCCTCTCGCCCAGCCACAGGGATATACTGTGCCTGTCATTCTTGTTGAGCCTCTCCCCCAAGCCACAGGGATAGACTGTGCCTGTCATTCTTGTTGAGCCTCTCGCCCAGCCACAGGGATAGACTGTGCCTGTCATTCTTGTTGAGCCTCTCGCCCAGCCACAGGGATAGACTGTGCCTGTCATTCTTGTTGAGCCTCTCCCCCAAGCCACAGGGATAGACTGTGCATGTCATTCTTGTTGAGCCTCTCGCCCAGCCACAGGGATAGACTGTGCCTGTCATTCTTGTTGAGCCTCTCGCCCAGCCACAGGGATAGACTGTACCTGTCATTCTTGTTGAGCCTCTCCCCCAAGCCACAGGGATAGACTGTGCATGTTATTCTTGTTGAGCCTCTCCCCCAAGCCACAGGGATAGACTGTGCATGTTATTCTTGTTGAGCCTCTCCCCCAAGCCACAGGGATAGACTGTGCATGTTATTCTTGTTGAGCCTCTCCCCCAAGCCACAGGGATAGACTGTGCATGTTGTTCTTGATGAGCCTCCCCTAAGCCACAGGGACAGACTGTGCATGTCATTCTTGTTGAGCCTCATCCAACCGCAGTGACCGATTGGATTGGCGTTTTACGCCGCTTTCAACAGTTGTTCAGTTTTATCACGGCGTTTGCCGTGTCCGGTAAGTTATCAGTTCTACTGTTCCATTTATTTTTACACCAGCCAGTCAGTCTTTATGCTTATCCCGCAACTCTTAGCCAAGTAGGTCAGATCCATTGCTAACATTTTAAATAATTTAGTCTGACCCGGCCAGGGAGCGAACACGCGACCTCCCGCATCCGTGGCGGTGATACTGCAATGAACACATCTGATTTAACAAGATATAACATCAGTATCAAGAAATGACATCTATTGATATCCATTGTATTTGAAATATATGATGATCATGATTAAACTTTCCTTTTTCATGTAAATTGTTGTCCTTATTGTAAATCATATTGTTTAAGCATCTTATAATTACAGAGCAAGGAGATTTAACGATATTTGAATTTTCTTATTCTTTAATGTAATATTTTATTCCCATGAACTACCCAAAATGCACTAAAAACTCACATGTTCTCCTTCCTTTTTTTTTGTATAGCTTTGACGTCAAATCAAAGGCCATCCTTATTCCGCAGATAATTTTACTTTCAATTTCAGGAATACATGATGTTCTGAAAATGGCTCTTAAAATGTAAATATAGCTGAAAGCAAACACAGTTTTGATTACAAATCAATCAGAGGGTATTCAACGTTATAAAATACACTTTTAACTTTCACCAAAATCATTAGTGTTTAATGGGAAACAACTTCAGTCTTACGTATTCTTCTGTAATTGTGTGCCCGACAAGCCCATTAGAATTATTTCCCTTTGATCATTTACAGCAGTTTTAAAAGAGAGCAGCTACCAAATAGGACTATATATACGTATATAAAGCCAACTTTGCGCGCCGATGGCGGCTATATTATCCAACCAATGAAGAGTTATCTTTGTAGATGGTCATCCATGGAAAATCTCCCTTATTTTACTTTGAAATCGGCGTTACACAGAAAGTAAACAAAAAAGGTGCATGACCGACTGGACGGCGTTTGATCATAATTTACAATGTATTTACAGTACTTTGAAAGCAACCGGCCTATATACATACACCATATAACGTTATCCCATACAAACAAATACATGGTAGTGTGACAATCAATACTATAAAAGTGACATATATAGCTGAACAGCCTAAAGTTAGAGCACATGCAATATACAAAGACATTACATCAAAACCAAAACATTATGCCCTTTGCGTAATGTGTCGACCCAGATCAGCCTGCACAAAAGGCACAGGCTATTCCTGGACGAAATGTATAGAGTAATGGTTCCTGAAACAGAAAATACACAGGAGGCGAAAAGTTTCTGTCCGGGTTAGCCTGCATGTGCGGCATGCTTATGTTGATCCGGATCCGGATCGATACTTTACGCAGAGTCCATAATATTTTCTCATGGAACGGCTCATATATACTGACAATGCAGTAATGTGGAACCAGTAAGGCACTGCATTTCTTTTATGATCACAATACCGTATCACGGACAATGTGTGCATATAGAGTAAGCTTAATACAATAATCTGAATAAGACAGTTCTTCTGTGACAGTCATTGTATCCCCATTAAATTCTGAAATTATTGTTTAATTTACTTGTGATAAATTATGTTTTACACGTGTCAAAGCTATTTATAAGTTACACTTCATTACAATCGTGAAGCCATACTTTTAAAACAAGCACAGCTTTATATATGTTTCATGAAAGTACAGTACTGTATTCACAACGTTTGTATAATAACACTGTAATGCAGCACAAACCATATTTATTTTTCTTCAAATTATTGGTTTATTGCCTTATAGGTACTACAATACTATGCAGTTTTTCAACATCATGCGTTTATTACTTAATTTCTTGCAGCGTTACTGCATATTGTAATTGTTCTAGTAACCTGCTCCGAAAAGACTGTTTCGGGGGTGAAGTGGTTGAGCAACCGCCTTTATAATGGTTATATCTCCGGCCAGGTCATACAAGTCTTAAACAATAGTAGTAATGACCTTTCCTTCATGCTTGGCGCTCAGGGTTGTGGGGTTAGAGCATTACTACTGACTCAATGTTGTCAAGATAAATGGACGCCATGAAATAACTGAAAAGGTGTTGAAAGCGTCGTTAACAACAACAATGCAAAAACCTTCCGTACACAATTTAAAGCCTATTGGTGACAAACAACTACTTCCGGATACAGTGTATTTTGTCAACTTTTTGATTAGAGCTTTAAACCGATTCCACAGCTAGTATAACAGTTATGTCACGGCGGTACAGCACTCCACATAATAATTATTTCCAGGTAATATGCTATCTTCGAACATAGACTATTTTAACCCATCGTTGACAGACGAAGGACAGTTGTAATAACGATTTGTGTAAATAATAAGCTACAATGAATAACCGTGATGAGGCTCGTACTCATGACCCAACAACTAATAGCCCTCGCCGCTACCAACTGAGCTATGGCGGCTCAACACAAGAACAGATAATGGTCCTTTAGTGTTTATCCACTCGAATCATGCAGTTAAAATCTCCGATAAGCTTTACGTTCCCTCGATACCAACAATACAGCTCGCTTGATGCCAAATATGTCTTGAAAGAATATGTGGCTACGGACATATTCAAACCCATGATCACATGGGCAACAGTCATAGCTCTTACTAATTAAGTATCAAGGTTCAATGTTCAATTTAGTCATCAGCCATGGCCGAGAGTTCGGGATTTAGACCGGGCCTTCATGGTTCGATCCTCGCTCGTGGCATATTTCCTAGCCTAGTACTGGTTTGTTTACCCAGAGACTAAATGATAAGTGTTATGTCGCGGTGGAATAAATAAATTAATGTTGAAAGCTGTGTAAAACTGAAAACAAAATCAATCTATGTGAAAAAGCAGCCAGTTGCTTGGGAAGATTGTTATGCGGAGTACTGGTGTGAGAAAACCAGGAAACACATGAGTAGGTGAACTGACCGCCGTGATATGACTGAGAAATTGTTAAAACCGGCGTTAAACCCCAATCAATCAATCAATCAATCAACCAAAAAATCAAATCAACCTTCAAGAAACAATAGAGACCCTGTCTCCTTCTTGTAATCCCAGACTGATGAACGTCCAAGTACAAACAAAACTGGATCTTTTCTACAATTTTACATCCATCTAACAGACTAAACCTATCACAGCAGCTATGACCACCACTGTAGGTAGTGGTAAGACAGTCCGCCTCGGGTGCGGGAGGCAGTTGGTTCGATCCTCAGTCGGGTCATGTTAAATACTTTTAAAATGGTAGTTATGGGTTTCTCTCCTTGGAAGTCAGGGTTGTGGGGTTAGTACTACTGGTAACTTACACAAGAAACACCGTGGGTCTGTCAGGGTTGTGGGGTTAGTACTACTGGTAACTTACACAAGAAACACCGTGGGTCTGTCAGGGTTGTGGGGTTAGTACTACTAGTAACTTACACAGGAAACACCGTGGGTCTGTCAGGGTTGTGGGGTTAGTACTACTAGTAACTGACACAAGAAACACCGTGGGTTGTTCAGGGTTGTGGGGTTAGTACTACTGGTAACTTACACAAGAAACACCGTGGGTTGTTCAGGGTTGTGGGGTTAGTACTACTGGTAACTTACACAAGAAACACCGTGGGTCTGTCAGGGTTGTGGGGTTAGTACTACTGGTAACTTACACATGAAACACCGTGGGTTGTTCAGGGTTGTGGGGTTAGTACTACTGGTAACTTACACAAGAAACACCGTGGGTCTGTCAGGGTTGTGGGGTTAGTACTACTGGTAACTTACACAAGAAACACCGTGGGTTGTTCAGGGTTGTGGGGTTAGTACTACTGATAACTTACACAGGAAACACCGTGGGTCGGTCCGGGTTGTGGGGTTAGTACTACTGGTAACTTACACATGAAACACCGTGGGTTGTTCAGGGTTGTGGGGTTAGTACTACTGGTAACTTACACAAGAAACACCGTGGGTTGTTCAGGGTTGTGGGGTTAATACTACTGGTAACTTACACAAGAAACACCGTGGGTTGTTCAGGGTTGTGGGGTTAGTACTACTGGTAACTTACACATGAAACACCGTGGGTCGGTCAGGGTTGTGGGGTTAGTACTACTGGTAACTTACACATGAAACACCGTGGGTCGGTCAGGGTTGTGGGGTTAGTACTACTAGTAACTTACACAGGAAACACCGTGGGTCGGTCAGGGTTGTGGGGTTAGTACTACTGGTAACTTACACATGAAACACCGTGGGTTGTTCAGGGTTGTGGGGTTAGTACTACTGGTAACTTACACAAGAAACACCGTGGGTTGTTCAGGGTTGTGGGGTTAATACTACTGGTAACTTACACAAGAAACACCGTGGGTTGTTCAGGGTTGTGGGGTTAGTACTACTGGTAACTTACACATGAAACACCGTGGGTCGGTCAGGGTTGTGGGGTTAGTACTACTGGTAACTTACACATGAAACACCGTGGGTCGGTCAGGGTTGTGGGGTTAGTACTACTGGTAACTTACACATGAAACACCGTGGGTCGGTCAGGGTTGTGGGGTTAGTACTACTGGTAACTTACACATGAAACACCGTGGGTCGGTCCGGGTTGTGGGGTTAGTACTACTAGTAACTTACACAGGAAACACCGTGGGTCGGTCAGGGTTGTGGGGTTAGTACTACTAGTAACTTACACAGGAAACACCGTGGGTCGGTCCGGGTTGTGGGGTTAGTACTACTGGTAACTTACACAAGAAACACCGTGGGTCGGTCAGGGTTGTGGGGTTAGTACTACTGGTAACTTACACAAGAAACACCGTGGGTCGGTCAGGGTTGTGGGGTTAGTACTACTAGTAACTTACACAAGAAACACCGTGGGTCGGTCAGGGTTGTGGGGTTAGTACTACTGGTAACTTACACAAGAAACACCGTGGGTCGGTCAGGGTTGTGGGGTTAGTACTACTGGTAACTTACACAGGAAACACCGTGGGTTGTTCAGGGTTGTGGGGTTAATACTACTGGTAACTTACACAAGAAACACCGTGGGTTGTTCAGGGTTGTGGGGTTAATACTACTGGTAACTTACACAAGAAACACCGTGGGTTGTTCAGGGTTGTGGGGTTAATACTACTGGTAACTTACACAAGAAACACCGTGGGTCGGTCAGGGTTGTGGGGTTAGTACTACTAGTAACTTACACAGGAAACACCGTGGGTCTGTTTGGGTTGTGGGGTTAGTACTACTGGTAACTTACACAAGAAACACCGTGGGTTGTTCAGGGTTGTGGGGTTAGTACTACTGGTAACTTACACAAGAAACACCGTGGGTCGGTCAGGGTTGTGGGGTTAATACTACTGGTAACTTACACATGAAACACCGTGGGTCGGTCCGGGTTGTGGGGTTAGTACTACTGGTAACTTACACAAGAAACACCGTGGGTTGTTCAGGGTTGTGGGGTTAGTACTACTGGTAACTTACACAAGAAACACCGTGGGTCGGTCCGGGTTGTGGGGTTAGTACTACTGGTAACTTACACAGGAAACACCGTGGGTCGGTCCGGGTTGTGGGGTTAGTACTACTAGTAATTTACACAGGAAACACCGTGAGTCAGTCAGGGTTGTGGGGTTAGTACTACTGGTAACTTACACAAGAAACACCGTGGGTCGGTCCGGGTTGTGGGGTTAGTACTACTAGTAACTTACACAGGAAACACCGTGAGTCAGTCAGGGTTGTGGGGTTAGTACTACTGGTAACTTACACAGGAAACACCGTGGGTCTGTCAGGGTTGTGGGGTTAGTACTACTGGTAACTTACACAAGAAACACCGTGGGTCTGTCAGGGTTGTGGGGTTAGTACTACTAGTAACTTACACAAGAAACACCGTGGGTTGTTCAGGGTTGTGGGGTTAGTACTACTGGTAACTTACACAAGAAACACCGTGGGTCGGTCAGGGTTGTGGGGTTAGTACTACTGGTAACTTACACAGGAAACACCGTGGGTTGTTCAGGGTTTTGGGGTTAGTACTACTGGTAACTTACACATGAAACACCGTGGGTCGGTCCGGGTTGTGGGGTTAGTACTACTGGTAACTTACACAGGAAACACCGTGGGTCGGTAAGGGTTGTGGGGTTAGTACTACTGGTAACTTACACAGGAAACACCGTGGGTCGGTCCGGGTTGTGGGGTTAGTACTACTGGTAACTTACACAGGAAACACCGTGGGTCGGTAAGGGTTGTGGGGTTAGTACTACTGGTAACTTACACAGGAAACACCGTGGGTCTGTCAGGGTTGTGGGGTTAGTACTACTGGTAACTTACACAGGAAACACCGTGGGTCTGTCAGGGTTGTGGGGTTAGTACTACTGGTAACTTACACAGGAAACACCGTGGGTCGGTCCGGGTTGTGGGGTTAGTACTACTGGTAACTTACACAGGAAACACCGTGGGTCGGTAAGGGTTGTGGGGTTAGTACTACTGGTAACTTACACAGGAAACACCGTGGGTCGGTCCGGGTTGTGGGGTTAGTACTACTGGTAACTTACACAGGAAACACCGTGGGTCGGTAAGGGTTGTGGGGTTAGTACTACTGGTAACTTACACAGGAAACACCGTGGGTCGGTCCGGGTTGTGGGGTTAGTACTACTAGTAACTTACACAGGAAACACCGTGGGTCGGTCAGGGTTGTGGGGTTAGTACTACTAGTAACTTACACAGGAAACACCGTGGGTCTGTTTGGGTTGTGGGGTTAGTACTACTGGTAACTTACACATGAAACACCGTGGGTCGGTGAGGGTTGTCGGGTTAGTACTACTGGTAACTTACACATGAAACACCGTGGGTCGGTCAGGGTTGTGGGATTAGTACTACTGGTAACTTACACAGGAAACAACTTGAGTCTTTGTAGACGGTCAAACAATGATCACTTATGTTCAATCTTCTCAAACTATGAAATAATCTTTCTAGACATACTATTATTTGTATTGCCACATTCCCACCGCATGTTATAAGGATTTGGAAAACAAAAAGTTATTCGAAGGAGAAGAATGAATGGCTGAACGGGAGCCGCATATTGGACCTGATCGTTTAATTCTGAAACCCCCGAATGTCGCATATCGTTAGGCGTGATTCTAAATACGGTATATTTGATTGATTTCTGATGAAATGGATATCGATCTCATCTAATCAAAAGATTTCAATAACATTTTGCAAACTCATTCATGCGTCGAGAAAAATATTTCTTTTATGTAACCTTACTATGGTTTATTGAAAACTTTGTTTAATGTATTTTTGTTATTGATTTATTTTGGTTAAACTCCGTTTTCATCAGTGCTTCAGTTATATCACGGTGACATGTATATCTGATCCTTGTGTGATATACACGTAGAGACAAAATAAATAACTTGTCCATCTGCACACAATTACGACCGTTGCGAAACGGAATGGGACCTGAATAACCAGGTCTCAAACAGTGAACAGACTCATTCCGAAGCATCATTATAGCTGTACGTCGATTTGCCCTATATGATTCTTTTACGGATCATTAACTCTTTCAGCGCCGAATTGTTTAAAGTAGACTCTTCCATGTTCAAAATCGGGTGTCTCCATTTCTCATGTAATAACAGTTTGGAATATTTTGATAACTAAAAGGCAAACAATGCTGATTTCAGGTGAGACAGCTCGTTACGAGCTGACTCACCTGAATCAGTATTGTTTGCAAAAACATCAATATTGCCTTTGGCGCTGAAAGAGTTAATAAGACCGTGTGCTGCCATCTTAACACTTTCATGGGTAAAGGGACAAGTTGACATTTTTGAAGTGTGTAGGTTTGGATCAAGCTGTCCATCTGACATCATGGGTAAATGCACACGTTGACATTTCTGAACAGTGTAGGTTCGGATCAAGCTGTCCATCTGACATCATGGGTAAATGCAAGTTGTCATTTCTGAACAGTGTAGGTTCGGATCAAGCTGTCCATCTGACATCATGGGTAAATGCAAGTTGACATTTCTGAAGTGTGTAGGTTTGGATCACGCTGTCCATCTGACATCATGTGTAAATGCACAAGTTGACATTTCTGAACAGTGTAGGTTCGGATCAAGCTGTCCATCTGACATCATGGGTAAATGCAAGTTGTCATTTCTGAACAGTGTAGGATCGGATCAAGCTGTCCATCTGACATCATGGGTAAATGCAAGTTGTCATTTCTGAACAGTGTAGGTTCGGATCACGCTGTCCATCTGACATCATGGGTAAATGCAAGTTGTCATTTCTGAACAGTGTAGGATCGAATCACGCTATTCATTTGACATCATGTGTAAAGGCAAAAGTTGACATTTCTGAAATGTGTATGTTCGGATCACGCTATTCATCTGACATCATGTGTAAAGGCAAAAGTTGACATTTCTGAAATGTGTATGTTCGGATCACGCTATTCATCTGACATCATGTGTTAAGGCAAAAGTTGACATTTCTGAAATGTGTATGTTCGGATCACGCTATTCATCTGACATCATGTGTAAAGGCAAAAGTTGACATTTCTGAAATGTGTATGTTCGGATCACGCTATTCATCTGACATCATGTGTAAAGGCAAAAGTTGACATTTCTGAAATGTGTATGTTCGGATCAAGCTGTCCATCTGACATTATGGCTAAATGCGCAAGTAGTGGTAGTACCATCGCCTTCGGGGCGGGTCAAATAGCGTTCGATCCTCGGTACAGTCATTCCAAAGACGTTTTAAATATGGTGGTATTTGTTATTTTTCATTAACTATGAAGCGTATATCCATATTAACTTGAAAATGAGTTGTGTCTAAGGAATAGGGTTTTTTGTTGACACTCCGGTTGCAATCATTTAATTACGTATCGGCATAAAACGGGTGGAATACACATCTAGTTATTTGACAGAATAAGCATTTGTGTAAATATGCGGACTCTGAAGACCCTGGCGCGACTGATCGTCAAATCGCGTATGCATGTTGGAAAGTGTAGTGAGCGATCAAGCCTTTGGAGTGGAAGATCAGGGTTCGATCACCGGTCGAGTCACGAGAGATAGTTTCTAATGGTAGTAATGGATTCCTTCCTTGTCGCTCAGCGTTGCTGGGATGGCATGACAACTGATACACCTGTGGCTGGATATATAATAGTATGAAGTAACGTTAATTTACCTAGGACACGCAGTGGGATAACTGTTGAAAGCTGCGTTAAATACCATACAAACATAGCAAGCATCTCCGTACCGGGACCGCAATAACGGTAGACTATAGGGGTACACATTTCTAGCTTCTTGTCAGAAGTTACGTCCTGGTTTATATTGCATCTAAGCGGACAGTGAAGACTCTGAAGAGACTTTGCGAACGCACGTGCTCATTTAAGTCTTCACTATACGCTTATTTCAAAAAGACCCCGAGACCACGAGGCGCTTCTCAAATAAACGTAACTGCATGGAAATGAGGCTTGGGATTAATCGATCGATAGATGGGATTCAAATGAACCAATCGGGCGTGAAGATTTCTATCACGTGACTGATGCAAATAAAGTCGGTTGCATCTAAACATTGAACGTTGTGTTTGTTAGTTTCAAGCATTTTAAGCAGGAGCTATCGCGTGTAAGAGGTAGGCTCCATTATTTATTACTTAAGATTGTAAAACGAAATAAATAACAACACATAAATTATAAACGAAATAAAAATTATTATATTTATTTTATTTAAGTTAAAGTAATTAACAAGGTTATAATGCAATTCGTTATACAAAGCCAAGTTTGATAATTTGATTTAGAGGCGCTATTCAAAACCAACCTTTGCTATCAGCGTAGATCCAGATCAGGAAGTGTACGGACTAATCTGAGCTGGCTCTACACTGTTCGCTATTTAGTCATTGAAGGTTTAACTCTTTCAGCGCCGAATTGGTTAAAGTAGACTCTTCCATGTTCAAAATCGGGTGTCTCCATTTCTCATGTAATAAAAGTTTGTATTATTTTGATAACTAAAAGGCAAACAATGCTGATTTCAGGTGAGACAGCTCGTTACGAGCTGACTTACCTAAATCAGCATTGTTTGCAAAAACCTCAATATTGCCTTTGGCGCTGAAAGAGTTAAAGAAACTTCTGTAAAGTTTTATCCATTTTGAATCTCTGACATGTATACATGCTCTTTATTATTGTTCGATGTAGCCTACACATACTATGATTTAGGTCCGTAGAAAGTTCCCTTAACCTTTTCCCTCATATAGACGCTTTCTGACGCCTCTGCAGCTGACGGCTTTCTTTAAAACATAGTTACAAAAGAAGAGCAATTTATCCTTTTGCAACAATGTTTTCCACTTTTAGTCATAGGTTATCCATTCAATTATGGAGATTTACTATTTTTGACAAAATATGCTCAAAGTTGTCTGCTGCAAAATTGTCGTATGAGGGAAAGGGTTTGACACTTATAAATCCCGCTGAATCGCTGTGGCTAATATTCTCACCACTGAATTTTTATAAGTTCTGTCGCATGTATTGAAAAGTGTTTTAGGTAGCGCGCAATATATTTCAATATAAGACTACGCGCGCATTGGCTGGATGATATGTGTAGACAGTGTTCGAACATGTCGTTTAAACTTTAAATACTTTTATGAAATTGATTTGTCCGCTAAGTGCATACATCACTCTAACCGGAACCGGAAACGGGTATACACGGTTCCCCATCGAATGTTCGTACAATCAAGTTTCGAATTCGAATATTCGCGAGGATACCTTTTGTCGAATTCGTGGTCACATCGAGACTGGTAATACAATTATTCACGAAGGAACTGTATTTCCGATATGTAGTGCTCTGAATGATGTATACAAGTGTCCGCGGTCAAATATTGTTCACAGTAAAAATATTTCACTGACAACAATACTTCTGCTATAAACGAATATATATATAAATGTCGATAATGGTTTCATTATAAAAAGCAGTACTGTATCTTTATAATTAAACATAAACACATTGTACTAAACAAATATAACAGTATTGTGAAGACGTACTCATGCTTCTCTTCCACCATTGTTGTGATGAAGTTTGATTACGCAATCAAAAAGGCGAATTTTATCTCTATAAATGAAATACGATAACGGTTGCATTATCGATAGCATTATTTATAAATCAAAAATTATATGTTATACGTTTGTATTATTGGGTGTATCGAAATTACTCGTGCTCCTCTTCCCATTGTGTTATGACAGGGTTGACATTTCACGCCGGATCGAGCTCCTCTGTTTATTTACATGTTTTGATTACGCAATCCAAAGCTAATGTTATCTATATAAATAATGGTTGCATTATCAAAAACATTATATATAAATCAAAAGCTGTATGTGTTACGATTGTATTAATTAGTGTCCATACATGGTGTATCGAAATGTACCCGTCCTCCTCTTCCCATTGTGTTATGATAAGTTTGAAATTTCACGCCTGGTCGAGCGCCACTGTTTTTGTTCGTGTTTTGGTAATGCAAGCGAACGCGGATGTCATCTCTAACAAGTTTAACTAGGATATTTTAATGGTCACCGTGGTGTAATGGTAGCGAGTCAGAGACCATAATTAAAACTCCAGTCGCGTCATACCAAAGTCATTATAAATGGTGTAACTGTAATCTCTCCTCGGCGATCAGGTTTGAGACTAATGCGGGTGTCGGCATGAATTATATCGGTAGTACTTCTTACTTATCCACCGTGATATCAGTGAAATGTTGTTGAAAACGGCATTAAACCCCAATCAATCCACTTCTAATTTAAAACAGGATACGCCGTGATACTGTTGTATACGCTCTAAATATAGGAATCCGCCGTGGTTGAGTGGTTATAGTGTCGGGGATTTGAAACCGGGTGTCCCGGGTTCGATCCCCAGTCGCGGCATGACGGTTATGGTGGAGTGTCCATGGGCTAGGCACACTTTCTAGCCTAGTACTACTGGCTTGTTCACCCAGAGATCATGAATACGTGAACTGTCGACGTGATATAACTGAAATAATGTTGAAAGCGGCGTAAAACCCCAATAAACCAAACGGTCTAAATATTAAATAATGTAACAACGATCACAGATCGGAATATAACTCGTCACTATAACGTGTGAACAATATCGTTGACGACATTGAATCTCAATCAATCAATAAATAAATCAATCAGAAACCATAACATTCAGGTCGACTGGTACCCTGTCGGTTGTGGATAATAAGTAAGTATCGATTATCGACAGGGTACCTAGCACCATGAATGGGTGAATTGCTTACGATGTTATTATAAAAAATAAATCAAAGCCCGGCATGGCATTATAAAATGAGAGGAATGTAGTAGACTCGTACATAAACATATCTAGTAATTCGGGAGTTTTATCTTTTATTTTATTGATTTATCTTTTAACTAAACAGCGATATTTATTTCGCAATTAAAAGCCCATACGGATTCATAAATGGTTGATTCAATTAGTTTATTCTATTCTATTCTATTCCGTAGTGTCTGTTGATGAGAGTAGTAGGGCCGCGTTACTGCGTGACGTTATTTATTAACTTCACCCCGTTACATCCACACCAACCACTTATTCTATCAAACTTGCTGATTGGTTTCTTTTTTCTTTTAACGTTAAAAGTTGACACATATGTTCGGTTTTACCTCACAGAAGAAATCACTGTGACAAGCGTCTTTCGCCTTCCAGCAATGGGCTAACAGTTTATGTGGAAAATCAGCCAGTTGCTTGGAAAATATGTCGAATACTGGTGTGCAAGCTAAGAAACACATGAGCAGGTAAACTGGCCGCCGTGATATGACTGAAAAAAGTTGAAAACGGTGTTCAATCAATCAAACAATCAATCAATCAATCAATCAATCAATCAATACATAAATCAATCAATCAATAAATAAATCAACCCTACAGAATGGTAAGCCATAACTACCATTTTTAAAGTCTTCGGTTGCAGTGCTCGCAATTTGAGTTGAAACTCATGTTAGATAGTTGGATGTTATTAAATTGGACGAGTGTTCAAAAGGAGAAGAATAGATAATCAAAATAATCAACAGGCGATAAAATTCGATTTTCGTTAACCGTTTCAATGTTGGTGAAATCACTCGGGCGTGGTATATAAAACAATTATCATCATTTAAACCTTTCCATGATATAGTCGACTTTTGAAGCCGTTGGAAACTTGTTGGAAAATGAGACATTGCTCACAATGAATAGTTTATCCCTTTGTTTTATTTCCTTTTCATTCGAATGTGAATAGATCCATGATTCTATTTTAAAAATACATGAAAGGATTCATTTAAAGAAAGTTTAAAATGAAACACTTATGGCCTAAATGCATTTCAAGCTGCTCTAATCTGTATGTAATAATAATTTGCATGGTGTTTTACGCCGATTTCATCAGAAGTTATGTTATATTCATGGCTGGTTACTCGTACTACCGGTAGTATTCCTGGCTGGTTACCCGTACTACCGGTAGTATTCCTGGCTGGTTACCCGTACTACCGGTAGTATTCCTGGCTGGTTACCCGTACTATCGGTAGTATTCCTGGACGGTTACCCGTACTACCGGTAGTATTCCTGGCTGGTTACCCGTACTACCGGTAGTATTCCTGGCTGGTTACCCGTACTACCGGTAGTATTCATGGCTGGTTACTCGTACTACCGGTAGTATTCCTGGCTAGTTACCCGTACTACCGGTAGTATTCCTGGCTAGTTACCCGTACTACTGGTAGTATTCCTGACTGGTTACCCGTACTACCGGTAGTATTCCTGGCTGGTTACCCGTACTACCGGTAGTATTCCTGGCTGGTTACCCGTACTACCGGTAGTATTCCTGGCTGGTTACCCGTACTACCGGTAGTATTCCTGACTGGTTACCCGTACTACCGGTAGTATTCCTGACTGGTTACCCGTACTACCGGTAGTATTCCTGACTGGTTACCCGTACTACCGGTAGTATACCTGGCTGGTTACCCGTACTACCGGTAGTATACCTGGCTGGTTACCCGTACTACCGGTAGTATTCCTGGCTGGTTACCCGTACTACCGGTAGTATTCCTGACTGGTTACCCGTACTACCGGTAGTATTCCTGACTGGTTACCCGTACTACCGGTAGTATTCCTGGCTGGTTACCCGTACTACCGGTAGTATTCCTGGCTGGTTACCCGTACTATCGGTAGTATTCCTGACTGGTTACCCGTACTACCGGTAGTATTCCTGACTGGTTACCCGTACTACCGGTAGTATTCCTGGCTGGTTACCCGTACTACCGGTAGTATTCCTGGCTGGTTACCCGTACTATCGGTAGTATTCCTGACTGGTTACCCGTACTACCGGTAGTATTCCTGACTGGTTACCCGTACTACCGGTAGTATTCCTGGCTGGTTACCCGTACTACCGGTAGTATTCCTGACTGGTTACCCGTACTACCGGTAGTATTCCTGACTGGTTACCCGTACTACCGGTAGTATTCCTGGCTGGTTACCCGTACTACCGGTAGTATTCCTGGCTGGTTACCCGTACTATCGGTAGTATTCCTGACTGGTTACCCGTACTACCGGTAGTATTCCTGACTGGTTACCCGTACTACCGGTAGTATTCCTGGCTGGTTACCCGTACTACCGGTAGTATTCCTGACTGGTTACCCGTACTACCGGTAGTATTCCTGACTGGTTACCCGTACTACCGGTAGTATTCCTGACTGGTTACCCGTACTACCGGTAGTATTCCTGACTGGTTACCCGTACTACCGGTAGTATTCCTGGCTGGTTACCCGTACTACCGGTAGTATTCCTGACTGGTTACCCGTACTACCGGTAGTATTCCTGGCTGGTTACCCGTACTACCGGTAGTATTCCTGGCTGGTTACCCGTACTATCGGTAGTATTCCTGACTGGTTACCCGTACTACCGGTAGTATTCCTGACTGGTTACCCGTACTACCGGTAGTATTCCTGGCTGGTTACCCGTACTACCGGTAGTATTCCTGACTGGTTACCCGTACTACCGGTAGTATTCCTGACTGGTTACCCGTACTACCGGTAGTATTCCTGGCTGGTTACCCGTACTACCGGTAGTATTCCTGACTGGTTACCCGTACTACCGGTAGTATTCCTGACTGGTTACCCGTACTACCGGTAGTATTCCTGGCTGGTTACCCGTACTACCGGTAGTATTCCTGGCTGGTTACCCGTACTATCGGTAGTATTCCTGACTGGTTACCCGTACTACCGGTAGTATTCCTGACTGGTTACCCGTACTATCGGTAGTATACCTGGCTGGTTACCCGTACTACCGGTAGTATTCCTGGACGGTTACCCGTACTACCGGTAGTATTCCTGACTGGTTACCCGTACTACCGGTAGTATTCCTGACTGGTTACCCGTACTATCGGTAGTATTCCTGACTGGTTACCCGTACTACCGGTAGTATTCCTGACTGGTTACCCGTACTATCGGTAGTATACCTGGCTGGTTACCCGTACTACCGGTAGTATTCCTGGACGGTTACCCGTACTACCGGTAGTATTCCTGACTGGTTACCCGTACTACCGGTAGTATTCCTGGATGGGTTACCCGTACTACCGGTAGTATACCTGGCTGGTTACCCGTACTACCGGTAGTATTCCTGGCTGGTTACCCGTACTACCGGTAGTATTCCTGGCTAGTTACCCGTACTACTGGTAGTATTCCTGACTGGTTACCCGTACTACCGGTAGTATTCCTGGACGGTTACCCGTACTATCGGTAGTATTCCTGACTGGTTACCCGTACTACCGGTAGTATTCCTGGCTGGTTACCCGTACTACCGGTAGTATTCCTGACTGGTTACCCGTACTACCGGTAGTATTCCTGACTGGTTACCCGTACTATCGGTAGTATTCCTGACTGGTTACCCGTACTACCGGTAGTATTCCTGACTGGTTACCCGTACTATCGGTAGTATACCTGGCTGGTTACCCGTACTACCGGTAGTATTCCTGGATGGGTTACCCGTACTACCGGTAGTATTCCTGGCTGGTTACCCGTACTACCGGTAGTATTCCTGGCTGGTTACCCGTACTACCGGTAGTATTCCTGGCTGGTTACCCGTACTATCGGTAGTATTCCTGGCTGGTTACCCGTACTATCGGTAGTATTCCTGACTGGTTACCCGTACTACCGGTAGTATACCTGGCTGGTTACCCGTACTATCGGTAGTATTCCTGGACGGTTACCCGTACTATCGGTAGTATACCTGGCTGGTTACCCGTACTACCGGTAGTATTCCTGGCTGGTTACCCGTACTACCGGTAGTATTCCTGGCTGGTTACCCGTACTACCGGTAGTATTCCTGGATGGGTTACCCGTATTACCGGTAGTATACCTGGCTGGTTACCCGTATTACCGGTAGTATACCTGGCTGGTTACCCGTACTACCGGTAGTATTCCTGACTGGTTACCCGTATTACCGGTAGTATACCTGGCTGGTTACCCGTACTATCGGTAGTATTCCTGACTGGTTACCCGTACTACCGGTAGTATTCCTGACTGGTTACCCGTACTACCGGTAGTATTCCTGACTGGTTACCCGTATTACCGGTAGTATACCTGGCTGGTTACCCGTACTACCGGTAGTATTCCTGACTGGTTACCCGTACTACCGGTAGTATTCCTGGATGGGTTACCCGTACTACCGGTAGTATTCCTGGCTGGTTACCCGTACTACCGGTAGTATTCCTGACTGGTTACCCGTACTACCGGTAGTATTCCTGACTGGTTACCCGTACTACCGGTAGTATTCCTGACTGGTTACCCGTACTACCGGTAGTATTCCTGACTGGTTACCCGTACTATCGGTAGTATTCCTGACTGGTTACCCGTACTATCGGTAGTATTCCTGACTGGTTACCCGTACTACCGGTAGTATTCCTGGCTGGTTACCCGTACTACCGGTAGTATTCCTGGCTGGTTACCCGTACTACCGGTAGTATTCCTGACTGGTTACCCGTACTATCGGTAGTATTCCTGACTGGTTACCCGTACTATCGGTAGTATTCCTGACTGGTTACCCGTACTACCGGTAGTATTCCTGGCTGGTTACCCGTACTACCGGTAGTATTCCTGACTGGTTACCCGTACTACCGGTAGTATTCCTGACTGGTTACCCGTACTACCGGTAGTATTCCTGACTGGTTACCCGTACTATCGGTAGTATTCCTGACTGGTTACCCGTACTATCGGTAGTATTCCTGACTGGTTACCCGTACTACCGGTAGTATTCCTGGCTGGTTACCCGTACTACCGGTAGTATTCCTGGCTGGTTACCCGTACTACCGGTAGTATTCCTGACTGGTTACCCGTACTACCGGTAGTATTCCTGACTGGTTACCCGTACTATCGGTAGTATTCCTGACTGGTTACCCGTACTATCGGTAGTATTCCTGACTGGTTACCCGTACTATCGGTAGTATTCCTGACTGGTTACCCGTACTACCGGTAGTATTCCTGGCTGGTTACCCGTACTATCGGTAGTATTCCTGGCTGGTTACCCGTACTATCGGTAGTATTCCTGACTGGTTACCCGTACTATCGGTAGTATTCCTGATGGGTTACCCGTACTATCGGTAGTATTCCTGACTGGTTACCCGTACTATCGGTAGTATTCCTGGCTGGTTACCCGTACTACCGGTAGTATTCATGCCAACACCGATGAATCAGTCGTAATGATATCCCCGTAATGCTGAGCGCCAGGAAGCGAAGCCATTACTCCTATATTCAAAGTCTTTGGTTTGCCCGGACCGAACCTCTTACTAGTTTAACTCTTTCAGCGCAGAATTGCTTAAAGTAGACTCTTCCATGTTCAAAATCGGGCGTATCAATTTCTCATGTAATACAATATTGGACAATTTTTGATAACTAGAAAGCAAACAATGCTGATTTCAGGTGAGACAGCTCGTTACGAGCTGACTCGCCTGAATCAGTATTGTTTGCAAAATCCTGAATATTGCCTTTGGCGCTGAAAGAGTTAAAGTCATTATATGTACAGTAAAACTTGTGCTCAAGACCACCTTGGAATAGCGATTCCCTGTCTATAGCAACCACACGTTTTTACAATTTTTCCTATTACTGATTTCTTGCGTAAATGACCCTGCAAGTAAAGACCACCTGTTCAAAAGGCCATATTGTTGTGTTAACATGGGTGGTCTTTGAACACAGGTTTCATTGTATTAAAAAAAATCACAATTTAGTGCATCTAGATTAGAATAATATATTTTATTAACAATGAACGTATGAAACAATGAGCGTCACTCTACGTAAATCAGGCGTTTATACATAGACTGTTAGCACACTGGTGGAACACGAATATTGCTTGTCGCTTTGATTACTGTCTGGAAAGATTGTTCACCGAGCTATGGTTCGAACGCACAACTCGTGTATTGACAGACCGCTTTGCTACCGGTTGTGGCTCGACCTCGAATTGCGAGTATGTTAGTATGAACAGTATGCTAGTAAAAGGTGAACTCAGATTTAGTGGATAAAGAATTGAATCTGAATCTACATTGTTCACAAAAGTTAACGTGTCCCTTTCCCCCATTGACGGTCTGAGCTACCGGGGCTCGGCATGTACTGGTCAGATCAGTGGTAGAGCGTCGGACTCTCGAATCAAAGTTCCGGTATGAGCGGGTTCGACCTTTGGGAGATTTCCACACACACAGCGCGAGTACTGGTCGTCTCCAGGAAGCAGACATCGAGCATGATTAATATAAGCTGACAATGTAATCGATGTATAACAAACAGTTAAGACTTAACCAATGACCACCAGGGTCCAATGACCACCAGGGTCCAATTACAACAAGGGAATCCGCCATGGTCGAGTGGATAGCGTCGGGGATTTGAAACCGGGTGTCCCGGGTTTGATCCCCAGTCGCGCCACGACGGTCATGGTGGAATGCTCTTGGGCAAGGCACACTTCCTAGCCTAGTACTGGTTTGTTAACTCAGGGATCATGAATAAGTAAACTGTCGCCGTGATGTAACTGAAATAATGTTGAAAGCGGCGTAAAATCCCAATAAAACCAATAACAACAACCTTACTTAGCGTTAAGTAATAATTTCAGATTTCCGCCCATTTACTTAAATAGATTCAAACTTTCTGTTTCACTTAATATTAGGGAAACAAAAATGACACAGTATGCTTTTAAGTATCTAAGTATTATTTTGCGGTAAGTAAAGTTGGTGGAATTTGACCACTATGGGTCACTATGGGTCACTATGTGTCACTTTGTGTCTCTATGAGTCGCTATGGGTCACTATGGGTCACTATTGGCCACTATGTGTCACTATGTGCCTCTATGGGTCACTATGTGTCACTATGTGTCACTATGTGTCACTATGTGTCACTATGTGTCACTATGTGTCACTATGTGTCACTATGTGTCACTATGTGTCACTAAGTGTCACTGTGTGTCACTGTGTGTCACTATGTGTCACTATGTGTCACTATGTGTTACTTTGTGTCACTATGGGTCACTATGTGTCACTATGGGTCACTATGTGTCACTATGTGTCACTATGGGCCAATATGGATCACTACGGGTCACTATGGGTCACTATGGGTCACTGTGGTGAAGCAGTATGTATGGCGGTGATGGTATCTATGAAGCTTACTTCTATGATGATTCAATGTTTCTTCATGCTCCGTCGCACGTCTATAGATAAATATAAAGTGGATACGTAGTTTATGATGGGCTTAGGTTTTGTATACATGGCGAATGTATCAATACATTTTGTAGGCAGATTAAGCCCGCATCACGCTGTGAGTTTATCATAAATTAATTTAACCCATTACTTCACATGCTATTTCAAATGTTGCCTACTTTACATTAAACTGATGAACAAGCTGACAAATCTGGAAAACTGGAGGTAACCTTTGGACTATTTTAAAGAGTGAAAAATGTTGCAATAAAAGATGAAATTGCTCGTTTTGAGTAATTTCACCTTTTAGTGCAATGTTTTTAAATGTCGTCTTCAACAGCAGGCGTCAAATGGCGTCAGTGTGAAGTAATGGGTAAACAAAATTCTGTTAAATCGTATCCCTTTTCTCACATACAGACGCTTTCTGCAGAAGACAACATTTGAAAACAGTGTGGCAAAAGGAGAATTTGCTCACATGTGTTCGAATTTGTTCATTACGTTTAAGAGAGTTTTCACATACACGTATTTGACTAGATGTTTTCTGCAAATTGTATATTGGGAATATTTTTTCAAACATGAATTAAACAAAAATATTGTTAAATCTTAAAAACTACCCTTATATTTATTGATTTTATTAAAGATAGTTGATTAAAGATCGATCTGCTCCATGGTTATCTTAGTAAATCCATGTATATCGTTATTTTAATTATAAATCCATGTATATCGTTATTTTTATTATAAATCCATGTATGTATATCGTTCGTTTGATTATAAATTTATATGCTGTTTATTCAATGCTTCCTATTCAAACGTTACAATTGGAAGAAAACAAAGCAAATTCTTGTAATATCGAGATATAATTTTGTATTGATTGATTTGAGTTTTACGCCGTTTTCAACCACATGTGCCAGTCTTGTTTAAAATCTAAAAATAGCATTTGACTAAATATTGACAATATATATAGTCAAATGCTATTTTTAGATTTTAAACCATACTTGTGTTTTCAACAATTGTTTCAGTAATATTACGGCTGCAAGTTCACCTACTCATGTTTCCTGGCTTTCCCACACCTGTTCTCCACACAACATACTTTTCAAGCAACAGGCTTCTTTTCAATATAGACTGTTAGCCCAGTGGTGGAAGACGAATGCTGCTTGTCATAGTGACTTTTATCAAGCGTTAGAAATAGTGTTGGCCGAGCTGGGGTTTTACCTCACAACCCCTGGATTGAAATCCCTTCGCTTCGCTTCGCTAGAAATTTTGAATTTCAACAGCCAACAATATTGTTGCGCATTCAAGGGGTTAAAACCATATCCAAGAAGAGGCCTCCGCCGTGGCAGAATGGTTAGCGTGGAATTTGGAACCGGGCGTCCCGGTTCGATCCCCAGTCGTTGCGCGACAGTCATTGTGGAGTGCCTTTTAGCAAGGCACATGTCCTAGCCTAGTACTGGTTTGTTTACCGGGATCATGAATAAGTGAACTGTCATCGTGGAAACCGCGTTAATTAAACTCCAATAAAACAAACTAACGTTAAATCAAAGAACTGCATCATCATCCTTAAGATTTCTTGTTTATTAATGAAGTCTTCAAATAATATGTAAAAACTAGCCAGAAATATACACAATAAATAAATATTGATCTACGTTGTTTGCAAATTTAAATCGATCGAATAGATAAAAAGTTCAACCATTCGTATAACTCTCGCTCATGCACTTCACTCTCTTTATTTCAATCGATACTCTTTTAAAAAATATGATGATAGCATATTTTTTTCAGATGACACAATATTCATCAGCCGTCCCGCGACAAAACCAACAGTGTGGACTCTGCGAAAAGTATCGACCCGGATCAGCCTAAACATGTCTTGCAGGCTAATCCGGACAGACACTTTTCGCCTCCTCTGGATTTTCTGTTTCGGGAATCATTACTTTTTACATCTATCCCGCTGACACGGTGTGTGTCGGTCCGGATAAGCCTGCGCGGACCGCGCAGGCTGATCTGGGTCGCTACATTACGCAGAGGCCATACTTTTGGTTTTCCCGTGGTACGGCTCATATGTCTATCTTCTGCCTTGGTATAAAGATATTTCAGTTTTAGATAACTCAAATTTATTTTCATTTAAAAACAGCTTTAACACCGAAAATATGAAAGAAAAAGTTTATAGAAAGGCAATACTGCTCATAAAAATATTTATACACTGTACTAATACAGTAATTTAAACTGATTAAATACAATCTAATATAGATATTTTGTTAATCATTGTCAACCTGAAACAAAAAATAAAATAAATTTATATTCAAAATATAGTACATTTGAGCTATATATAATTTTTTTTTTTGAAAAAGTATACTTTATTGATAAGACGCTTTTTTCCCGCACCCAAACATTCAGACGATTAAGATTAAAATCACCGAAGATGACGCAGAGCTACAGAGAAGTAATGCTGGGACAGGTGCCCGTAATATCATTCTTCTACGTCATCAATTACGTCATGTCAATGTGTTCACGAGGAGAGAAAGGAAATGAGAGTATTGAATGACATGACCTGTCATTCAACCTGACCTGTCATTCAACCTGACCGGTCACGTGATTGTTATTTAGCATGACTGACATGTGTTACTATATATAGATGGCATGTTATGCGTATTTATTTAGAGGGTGTGTTTTGCTCTAGAGTTTATTTTGATTAATATTCATTCTTACTAAAGAGATATATGGACCTATAGTTGAGTGAAGGACTAGATTAAGGGGAATTAACTAATACTTTCCCACCAATATGTCTCTTATTTACTCAACGAAATACAATGTTGCTCGTACTGAGGATTGTTTTTGAGTACCCACAATATAGCGTCTTTGATTTCAAAAAAGGATGTTAGCACATGAAAGATGTCCTTTATCTAGGGCACTACATTGACACTCCGGTTTTGCCCCATGTATTGTACCATTGGCGTATGTAACCAGTGTTGTTTTGTGTAGGAAAATTCATTCAGGTTTATAAATATATAAATACATGAATAACACATAGGGTCTGCCGGAACTCTGCGATTGCAGAGACTTACCTTAAGAGTATATATATAGTCCTATGTGAGCAGATTCAATAAGACATTCAAATCTTAATAAATTGTCTCATTATTATGTATGTCTAGCTTTTTAAAAAAAACAACATTTCCCACATACAGACGCTTCCTGACGCCTCTGCGGTACAAAGCTTTTAAAAACATGTGACAAAAGAAGAAATTGCTCAAAACTGTACTCAATTTGCGGCCGATTTGTTGTATGTGGGAAAGGGTTAAGGCAACAGGGTATTGTGTTGCATGCCCGTCCCTTATCCCGTAAAAAGGTTCCCTTCGACCTAGACAGGCTACACTTTTGATAACTATTTGCTGTGAATGTGTTCAAACCGTGTCAAACAGTATTTCAATTGCATCATGGCATTAAAACACTTATTTATAGTCCTCGAGTGACAAACCAAGATACCTCTTGAAAAAGCACTCCACTTTGTCCGACGTGAGCGAGGCATCTAACCCAGGACTCCCGACGAGACATTATACTAATGGCTTACAACTCGGGCTATATAGTAACATATATGACTGATCTTGCAGTTTGCGGAGATTGAAACATATATTTGACAGCTTTACTTGCATATGTGCTGTTTGATTATGCAGCAACGCAACCTTACTACAGGCCTAATATCTAAAGTGAAATGTTAATGAGAACAGTCAGGCCAAACTATTAATTCTACTATTACTTAACATGTTTATAATACTGTGTCTCCTTCGATTCTTCACTGTTCGCCAATAAGTCAGAGACGGCATAAAGGGACTTCTATAAAGCACTATCCATCCGGTTAATTAACCTTGGTCAGACGGTCACATCGGTTTAAAATCTAAAAATAGCATTTGACTGTATATTTATAGTCAAATGCTATTTTAGATTTTAAACGAGACTCTCACCAGTGGCGAGAACACCAGTGGCGAGAGTTGGCTTTGCTCTAAACGGCTACACAAATTCAGTTCAAAAGTTTGAAAATCATTGTGTGAACACTTACTATCTCACTTTCACGGTTATATCTATCCTATATATATATTCACATTTTTTCGTAAAAATAATCATTGCAGCAAGGATTGGATATCACTAATACCGTTTAGTAGATACTGTCTTTTTGTTTGTTTGTCTCTTGACTGTTTATTACTGTCTATGTTCTTTGTATGTTGTATAATTTCCGATCAGGTCATACTTAGTTCTTTAAAAATGGTAGGAATTGTTGCTCTACTTGGCGCTCAGGGGTTCGGGGTTAACATTACGACTGACTGGCTGGTGTCAGGATGAATGGACTAGTATTACTGGTAACTGCTCCTGGAAACGCCGTGACATGACTTAAAAATTGTTCAAGAGAGGCGTAAAACAACAAACAGTCAATTAATGGTTTGTTGTTTATGTATGGTACTCTCCATATGTGGAGGCAATTACGGAATTACTTCTTACCAACATGTATTTATATACAAGAAGTGCTCCAGGGAGATATTAAACATAGAGCATCTGTGTATTTGAGAAGTGTGGAATAAAGACCTGCCAGCACAATCAATTAACTCTTATCCAAGTATACATTGATCGTCGAAAGTTCCCGTGCGAAACAGTGTAGAGGCAGATGCGCAGGTTGATCTATATCTACACGGAATATTACCTTTATGTCAGTTTTACATAGAGCATGGCCAATGTGTTACTGCAATGTGTATGCCTGGTGTGTACATGGTGTTTTACACCGGTTATAACCGTATTGATGTGTACTATATATGTGTGCATGGTGTTTTACAACCGGTTATAACCGTATTGATGTGTACTATATGTGTAGGCGTGGTGTTTTACACCGGTTATAAACCGTATTTATGTGTAATATATGTGTGTGGGTGGTGTTTTACACCGGTTATAACCGTATTGAGTGTACTATATGTGTGTACATGGTGTTTTACACCAGTTATAACCGTATTTATGTGTACTATATGTGTGTACATGGTGTTTTACACCAGTTATAACCGGTATTTATGTGTAATATAAGTGTGTGGGTGGTGTTTTACACCGGTTATAACCGTATTGATGTGTACTATATGTGTGTACATGGTGTTTTACACCAGTTATAACCGTATTTATGTGTACTATATTCTGTGTGCATGGTGTTTTACACCGGTTATAACCGTATTGATGTGTACTATATGTGTAGGCGTGGTGTTTTACACCAGTTTTTACCGTATTGATGTGTACTATATGTGTGTACATGGTGTTTTACACCAGTTTTTTACCGTATTGATGTGTACTATATATGTGTACATGGTGTTTTACACCGGTTATAAACCGTATTGATGTGTACTATATGTGTGTACATGGTGTTTTACACCGGTTATAACCGTATTGATGTGTACTAGATGTGTGTACATGGTGTTTTACACCAGTTATAACCGTATTGATGTGTACTATATGTGTGTACATGGTGTTTTACACCGGTTATAAACCGTATTGATGTGTACTATATGTGTGTACATGGTGTTTTTACACCGGTTATAACCGTATTGATGTGTACTATATGTGTGTACATGGTGTTTTACACCGGTTATAACCGTATTGATGTTGTACTATATGTGTGTACATGGTGTTTTACACCGGTTTATAAACCGTATTGATGTGTACTATATGTGTAGGCGTGGTGTTTTACACCGGTTATAACCGTATTGATGTGTACTATATGTTTGTGCGTGGTGTTTTTACACCAGTTATAACCGTATTGATGTGTACATATATGTGTGTACATGGTGTTTTACACCGGTTATAACCGTATTGGATGTGTACTATATGTGTGTACATGTGTTTTTACACCAGTTATAACCGTATTGATGTGTACTATATGTGTAGGCGTGGTGTTTTACACCGGTTATAACCGTATTGATGTGTACTATATGTTTGTGCGTGGTGTTTTTACACCAGTTATAACCGTATTGATGTGTACTATATGTGTGTACATGGTGTTTTACACCAGTTATAACCGAATTGATGTGTACTATATGTGTGTACATGGTGTTTTACACCGGTTATAACCGTATTGATGTGTACTATATGTGTGTACATGGGGTTTTACACCAGTTATAACCGTATTGATGTGTACTATATGTGTGTACATGGTGTTTTACACCGGTTATAACCGATTTATGTGTACTATATGTGTGTACATGGTGTTTACACCAGTTATAACCTATTTATGTGTACTATATGTGTGTACAAGGTGTTTTACACCGGTTATAACCGTATTGATGTGTACTATATGTGTGTACATGGGTTTTACAACACCGGTTAATAACCGTATTGATGTGTACTATATGTGTGTACATGGTGTTTTACACACCGGTTATAACCGTATTGATGTGTACTATATGTGTGTACATGGTGATTTACACAGTTATAACCGTATTGATGTGTACCTATATGTGTGTACATGGTGTTTTACACCAGTTATAACCGTATTGATGTGTACTATATGTGTGTACATGGTGTTTTACCACCAGTGATAACCGTATTGATGTGTACTTTATGTGTGTACATGGTGTTTTACACCGGTTATAACCGTATTGATGTGTACTATATGTTTGTGCGTGGTATTTTACAAACCAGTTATAACCGTATTGATGTGTACTATAAATGTGTGCGTGGTGTTTTACACCGGTTATAACCGTATTTATGTGTACTATATATGTGTGTGTGGTGTTTTACACCGGTTATAACAGTATTTATGTGTACTATATGTGTGTACATGGTGCTTTACACCAGTTATAACCGTATTTATGTGTATTATATGTGTGTACAATGGTGTTTTACACCAGTTATAACCGTATTGGTGTGTACTTTATGTGTGTACATGGTGTTTTACACCGGTTATAACCATATTGGTGTGTACTTTATGTGTGTACGTACATGGTGTTTTACACCGGTTATAACCGTATTTATGTGTACTATATGTGTGTACATGGTGTTTTACACCAGTTATAACCGTATTGGTGTGTACTTTATGTGTGTACATGGTGTTTTACACCGGTTATAACCGTATTGATGTGTACTATATGTTTGTGCGTGGTGTTTTACACCAGTTATAACCGTATTGATGTGTACTATATGTGTGTGCGTGGTGTTTTACACCGGTTATAACCGTATTTATGTGTACTATATGTGTGTGCGTGGTGTTTTACACCGGTAATAACCGTATTTATGTGTACTATATGTGTGTGCGTGGTGTTTTACACCGGTTATAACCGTATTGGTGTGTACTATATGTGTGTTTTACACCGGTTATAACCGTATTGGTATGTACTATATGTGTGTGTTACACCGGTTATAACCGTATGTATGTGTACTATATGTGTGTGCGTGGTGTTTTACACCGGTTATAACCGTATTTATGTGTACTATATGTGTGTGCGAGGTGTTTTACACCGGTTATAACCGTATTTATGTGTACTATATTGGTATGCCTGGTGGTTTACACCGGTTAGCGCATTGGTTATTAGGGCATTACCCCTTATTATTTTATATCAAGCTATTACAACAATATTCGAGCTGATATTTGCATGCATATTTAAATGTATTTGACACATAATCATGTTCAACAAACAAAAAACAGACGACTTTAAAAACATCTCGGCGAGATTCGGAAAATTTCTAAAAATAAAAGCATGATTTTTAAAAAGATATGAAAACTTTGTGACCAAAGGAAATAATTCCTCAAAATGAGCAATTTCTCCTTTTGTAACAATGTTTGAAAGTTTGTCAGCTACAGATAGGTAAAAATGTGGAAAAGGGTTAACATTGAAAAGAGAACCATTAATAGTATATTACTATATTGCATGACTATAATGTGTAAACTATTATGCATGTCTTTATTTGCATGTCTATATTTATGTATAATATTATGTCTTTATGTGCATGTCTATATTTATGTATAATATTAGGCATGTCTATATTTATGTTTAATATTATGCATGTCTATATTTGCATGTTTGTAATTATGTATAATATTATGCATGTCTTTATTTGCATGTCTATATCTATGTATAATATTATGCATGTCTGTAATTATGTATAATAGTATGCATGTCTTTATTTGCATGTCTATATTTATGTATAATATTATGCATGTCTGTACTTATGTATAATATTTTGCATGTCTTTATTTGCATGTCTGTAATTATGAATACTATTTTGCATGTCTGTAATTATGTATAATATTATGCATGTCTTTATTTGCATGTTTGTAATTATGTATGATATTATGAATGTCTTTATTTGCATGTCTATAATTATGTATAATATTATGCATGTCTTTTTTTGCATGTCTGTAATTATGTATAATATTATGCATGTCTATATTTGCATGTCTATAATTATGTATAATATTATGCATGTCTGTATTTGCATGTCTGTAATTATGTATAATATTATGCATGTCTTTATTTGCATGTAGATACTTATAACATGGCGGGAACTATTGGCGGTGTGAGGTCATCTCAAGACGTCCGAAATGACGAACAGAAGGACTTTCGATCTCTCAACGATAAGTAAGTAGTATACAGAGCACTACATAACAGCTCTTTTTCCCGCAATAATTCTCTTATTTCTCAACCAAATCCTATGTTGTGGGTACTCAAAAGAATCGTCTCACTGAGACGATTCTTTTGAGTACCCACAACATAGGGTTTAGGTGTCAAATAAGGATTTTAGAACATGAAAAATGCCCCTAATCTAGAGCTCTGCAGTATAAGTCCCGACTTTCTGATATTTTGGAACAGCGATGATCTGGCTTCACTGTTTGCAATCATTCAGAGCATCCGACGAACCTCGAGGGACAGAATAGTTTTGTGCAAAGACAGTGATGGCAATGATGAGTGTCTGCCTCTCACACCGAAGGTCCTGGGATAAAGAAGAAATTGCTGCAGACCCGTCTGAATTTGGTTTAATATTAAAGACATCATTTATACACGCATATGAGCGTTGCTCTTGAAAGTCAACTTTTGCGTATTTACATGTATGCAGTTCTGTCTCCGGGTTCATGCAATCTGTTCCAATCGGACAATGTTTATCAGGTTTCCGAAAGTCCGTGATTAACTGGCGCCCCGTGCAGAGTCATGTCAAAGTACGAGAATGCATATGTTTGTCTGGATCTACACCAGCCGGAAATCCCCAATTGCTGGTTTTGATAGGGCCATGGTCATGTCTCTTTTGAAAATAACAAAACTAACTTGAGTGTTCGAATTAAAACACGTGCCATCAGCTAACATTATAGTGAGTGAAAGTGTAACAGATGGACAGACAGAAAGAAAACGGAGAATTATTGATCTCATTATATGATGGCATCCTGCCAAGACAAGCGTCTATACGTCCGTATGTTCTTTTCACTGAGTATCGTCACGTATACAGAAATGTTTAAATTTATGCATGCCCTTTTATATTCGTAGATGAGAAACGGAATTGCAACCCTTAGTTTCTTTTTAGTTTTATAATTTTGCGTTAAATGAGAAACAAACTTTCGTAACTTAAATTAATTACTCTCTAAATCTGTTTCCTGGATACAGTATGGGTCCCGATGATGTGGGACAACCTGGCCCTCTAGACCGAGAGGCCAATACCCAACAACTCATCAGACCACCTTATCTGTAAAGCGTCCATCTTGGGTGTGGAAAGCCGCGGGTGGGAGCCCTTCCTGCTTTAACTACTTTAAAATTGGTAGAAATGGTTGCCCTCCTTGGTGCTCAGGGTTATGGGGTTAGCATCACGACTGACTGGCTGGTGTGTCAGGATAAATCAACCAGTAGTACTGGTAACTTACCCAGGACACGACGTGATATAAATAAAAAATGTTGAAAGCGGCGTTGAAAGGAGGGCAGCCATTACTACCATGTATATAGTAGTTGGTATTACCCGACCTGGGATCGAACATGTGACCTCCACCGATAGCTCTACCGTTACACCATTGACACGCTGCAGGTGCAAGACATCCAGGAACTGCACGCTAGATGAACTAGCCCATCCGATATAACTGAACTATCGTTGAAAGCGTACATAACCTCCCAATCAATCAACTTACCTGTTTCAGACTGGCCCAGTATGTTGAGAGAGTCCGGCAACTCGGTCCTGGTGACTCGAAGAACTTCCTGGCGACCCTCGGATCAGTGCAGGATGAGGTCACCAAGTTAAAGTGCATGTACGATGAGGAGATAGACAGTTTAAGGTAAGATTTAGATCGTAGTCATTTGGTTTTATTTATAACGTTTCTACGTTCATCAAATAAATACAGAAATAATATCAATTACTCTGCTACAAATTGTTTTTGATATATTACAATATATTGATATTGATATTCTATTTATATACAGCATTCAGTTGTATGTGATGGATATCACATGTTTATTATCTTCAATTATTTCTCGATATATATCATTAAAATACATCGGTTTGCATATACTTAGTACATACACAGTATCTGGTTAGAACACATGTACAGTCCAACCCGTGATTAAAGACCACCCGTGGTAAGAGAACAATCTAGTCTTTGTTCACAGGTGGTCTTTAATACAGGGTCGTTTATGCAGAAAATGAGTAAATTGGAAATGAAAAGTGTGTTTGCTATAGACAGGCTCTTGCTTTACAAGTTTGCTAATGGTCCCTTTGACATATTCTCATAGAATGTATTCTCCAGATAACATTTATATACATGTAATTGATAAATCAATTAAAAGTGTGTTTGCTATAGACAGGCTATTGCTATACAAAGGTTGTCTTCAACACAGGTTTAAATGTATATTATCTTCAATTACCTCGTGTCATAATAATTTCAATAAATGAGTAAGTATGTTAGTAAGTATGTAAGTAAGTAAGTAGGTAAGTTAGTAAGTACATCTTTTATTAAAGTGACATGTGAATAAACAAAAACATACATGTTACACAATAGAATAATGAAGTAAAGAAAACGGTCCCGGGTGCCTATATGCCACTTTTATGCGAAATAATGTTTACACAGTGAGTACATTTTACTGTTCCAACGGATAAACACAAATGTCAACATAACTACACAGCACATGGTCATACATATAGGGCTACAGACATACCTATAACGCCTCCGAATACACTCGCACGACTCGATTCAATCTAATATAATGACAATGTGTTAGTGTCATGTTAATTTCAATCAATGCGTCTTTATGTACATTTACAGGCGACAGTTAGACGATGCCAAAAGGGATAAAAACAAGGCCGACTCGGACGTCGAAAAGATGACACGAATGGCAGCTGAGCTGGAAGACAGGTTACTTTCAAAGTTATATATTTTTATTGTATTTATTTATATATGGGGTGGTGTCCAGACTTTGAACGTATTCTCCTTTAGACCCGTTTGTCTGACTCCAGGATAACTTGGTAGTAGTGTTCCTTTGATGACCGTCTACATAGAAATCAAATTGCAAAACACATGACACCTTTACGAGAGTATGTTTTTGAATACTGTCTTGAAAAGGATGTCTTTCAATAATTGTTCTCACAACACATATTATAAGTCTAATGATGAATTTTTGTTCATATGGAATGTTATTTCGTGCTGTTTTATAAATACAATAAATACATATCAGGTACAACGCTGAAGCAGGCAAGAACGCAGGATTATTAGGAGAGATTAATCGAATCCAGAATCAAGTTGCCTCGCTCGAACAAGAGTTAGCCAACCTGAGGTCGTCGGCCCGTGGACCGGAAACGCAGTTGGCGGCCACCAAGGATGACCTGAGACAAGCACAGGCCAGAAACCAAGAAATGGCCGCCGAGTAAGTTAAAGTTTTATTTATTTCCACAATTTAGCAGTTTTGTTTCATTATTTGGTTAAATTGTGTTTAGCGCCGTTTACGACAATATTTCAGTCAATATATCGCCGCGAAAAAATACGTTTCCAAATATATGGGCTACACACCAGTGCTATATATGAAAAAGTAGCTTGATCCAAGTGGCATATTGTGACCAAGAAATAAAGACTTTTGCCAAAAGTAAAGTACAACAAATGGTCAGTTAGGTATGTTATTCTTTTGCATGTAGATATGCATGTATTGTAAAATTAATGTGTTTTATGTAGCCTCTCTTAGTTTGGTGAACAAAAGGTATTATCTGTTATCCTAACTGTCCATATCACTTATATATGGTAACCGGTAAGAGTGTTGACAGGCGGCTCCTTTATTCCACTAAAAACTCATGCCGAGATTGAATATGTATCATAGTTTAACCACTCTTATGTTTAAGACTTGACATGGAGAAGGACAATAACAGACAATTAAAGGATAAAGTACACAACTTGGAGCAAAAACTCGACTTTGACAGGCAGCTTCATAGTGAACAATTAAAAGATGTTAACGGTATGTTATAGTATTTCAGTATTCCTCTAATAAAACAAACCACGCAGTTTGATCTGGCTATACAAGGTTCCTCATGCACTTATAGAGGGATTACAAAACATTTAAACATTGACAATTTCGATCAGAATGGATCACCTGAAGCATGGGTCATTTGTTGACGAGCCCGCTCGTGGGGATCTCGGCATAGCTGTCACAATGGCGATTCGTGCGTGTGTGCGTCCATGAGTCCGTCTAGCCGAACCTTGTCCAGCCTGCATCTTAACCATGTATCCTAGGATTTCCAAGAAACTTTACACAAACGCTCACACTCGAGAGGCGGCGTTTCGCGCACAAGACCCAGGCATATCATTCAATCGTTACATTAAAGAGATATTCTGTGTATCAGCCTGTTCATGTTCAATCATTACATCAAAGAGATACTCTGTATATCAGCTTGTTCATGTTCGACAGAAACGACCCTCATATATACCACTTAAAAACCAATTAAAAACAATAATGGCGAAGCATCCAATTAAAAAAAAAACTTAATCTTTAACTAAAATTGCCAATGATTGCAAAGCCGTCAAATGTGGGTAATCATGCGTCGTGGTCCAAAAGTGTTGATAATGAATCACACTCTCCCACTTGCAAACGCATTTTGTAACACACTGCTTTCGGAAACATTGTGCCAAATGGCTGCATCCAAAACACAGTATGCATAATGGCTGAATCTTTCATAATGACGTCAAGTAAATGGAGCTATATATGCATCTATGAAAGCATTACAGGTGGACGGACAATGAATAATATAGTGATACTTTCTGGATGAGTATCCCCGCTTGAATAATCACTGTACACATGTGCAATAAGAACCAAAAATCACTAAAACCGCCTTATCTTAAACTCTGAGTGTTTTTCTTTTCTGTTATGTGGATACACAGGTTCATTTGGGTAATAAACTGTACGCCGAGGCAATAAGAACCAACGATCACTAAAACCGTCTCACCTTAAACTGTGAGTGTTGTTCTGTCCTTCTATGTGGATACACTGTGCGCCAAGGTAATACGAACCAAATATCACTTAAACCGGTTCTGCTTTCATTCTATTCAGCCCGTTTGGATCAGTCTAAAGACGTTATTGCTAAACTTGAAGCTAAGGCCAAGGAAATGGAATCCCAGAATGCATCTGTACCCGGCTTGTTGGCCTCCATGCGCCAGAAGACCGACCAGGATATACAGAATTATAAAGCGGAAACGGAAGCAACGCATAACAAGAACGTTAGAAAACTTCTTATTTTCTTTTATTTGGGTTTTTACGTCGTTTTCAACATAACTGCAGTTTTATCACGGCGACAGTTCACTTATTTATGATCCCTGGGTAAACAAACCAGGTACTAGTTTAGGAAACGTGCCTTGCCCAATTGCATTCCACCATGACTACCGCGCCGCAACTGGGGATCGAACCCGCGACACCCAGTTCAACATTTCGGACGATAACCACTCGACCACGGCGGATTCATGTGAGACAAATTCCCGAACATACTTCTGTGACTTTTCTGTTTCAGGAATAACTACTCAATACATCTATCCCCCTAAGACGGAATGTGTCGGCCGGATCAGTCTGCGCGGACAGCGCAGGCTGATCTGGTCGATACATTACGCAGATGTCTATCGCTGCAGCTGCATCGTGGACTCTGCGTAAAGTATCGATAGTCAAGCCGCAATGGAGAGATAGAACCTGGGTTCGGCTATTAAATATGTTTGGTTCATTAACAAAAGTCATTGTGGTTTATGGCAATTCGTCCTGAACCAAAGTACTAATATAGTATAGTGTAAATGTAGCCAGTTTTCTATGAGAGTGTTGTGTTCAGTACTGTTACGACAGCCTGGGAAATTCACGCTTAGTTTAACCCCGCTTTTAACGGCATTTCTGTTATATCACGTTGTCCAGTTCAGTGAACGTGTTTCCCCTGAAGCCCAAAACATAAGTCTATTTTGCCAAAAGTTAAAAGATTAGCGGATGAAATATTATGAAGGAAAGTGTTCACTCCCATTTTACAAACTTCGTATATTTCCGGTCGAAAATTGACTACTTTTGATAGGTCTTAAAATACAATTGTTTACAAGGTTCGGTTTTCTTTCTATTGTATAATTATGCATATTGCCAGTAATTCAATGGAAGTGTTTACTCCCATTTTACAAACATCGTATATTTCCGGTCGAAAATGGACTACTTGTGATAGGTCTTAAAAACAACTGTTTTACAAGGTTGGGTTTTCTTTTTATTGTATAATTATGTCTATTGCCAGTAATTCAATGGAAGTATTGTTTTCAAAATCTATTGATAGATCGCAGCACTGAAACAACAAATCGACAGTCAATCAAAGGCTTTGGATCAATTGAGAGCTGCGCTTGCGAAATTGCATAATGAAAATGATACCCTCCAATCCAAAGTACGGGGATTAGAGAGTCAAGTCAGGGAACTGAAATGTCAAAAAGGTAAATTGTTCATGTATACCCACTTACGGAATTGTGTTTAGACCGGGGTCAATCTCATTCAAGTTAGACCAACATACCTCGCTGTGTGCAGATTGGATCTGACGACATCGCATTAAAGGTCATCCCGAGTTGACCCTGATCATTTAAATATTTATGAGCCAGTGCTCGATTATCTGTCCAATGAAATATCACGAAACGACCAACGCTCGGTTCTGCTATCAAACTGATTGCTATACAATTGGAACACTCTGCCATCATCGCTTCTCTAGCTTGTGTTTATAAAATAGGCGATGTTGATGCCTTCGTATGCAATGAGTTGATTGGTTGGTACATGGGGTTATTCTGAGACGAACTGTAATCGATCAACATATCGAGGGCTTGACATGAAACGGTTGTAACTAAAAATCTATTTTGAAAACCCTGGTTTAGGGGCAATTTTGATCCCTTTGTAAACAATGCAAATATAGGTGCCATTGCTCAGATCGAGCAATGGCACTTAAATTTCCATTGCTTTCCAAGAAAAATGATTTAATGCTTATAAAGACTTCATGACATGTGTGTGCTTACCGTTGTAGGTTTGAAACGATTGATGATAAGTTAATGTTTGTTGTGCAAGTAAACGGGTTCCAGTCCCAACGGGTCTATTAACTCTTTTATTTTATCTAGTAGAAAATGCCAAATGCTTCATTATCCACAAGCCAGACATGTCTTCTTTGAACAACATCGATGAACTCACAAGTTCATGTCACCACAATAAAAATAAATCTTATTGCATAACTTCAATAGTAGATAGACAATCAGATATTTTCAGTGACACCTTCTAACCAATGATCATTATAGAAGCTTCCAGGTTATCCTTTTTGTATAAAAACCAAGCATGCGTAAACTTGTCCTTGTCTGTATGCTCATTGTACCATCATTTTAAATTGCGTTTATTCTTTTGTTTAAAAATGTATCCAAATCATGAGAGCCATTCATTTTCACCTGTTTTGACTTTGTTTCTTGTTTTATAATGTTTTCATTTTGTGAACAATAGTCTGACACATTTTATCTTTTTTTATTAACAAATGTAATATGCGTTAATATGGTATATGTTTAATCGTTTTAAATACCCTTTAAACATTATTTAAACATTATATTTTAGGCGGGCTTGAAGACCAGGTCAAAAACGAGCGGGCGCGAAGTCTAGAACAGATCAGAGAATTGGAAAAGAAGCTTAAAGAGTTACAGGACCTGATGTTTGTCAAAATGCAAGAAGCCAATGCTAACAGAGATATCCAGGTATCCCTGAGAACAGAGCTTGAGGTAAGATTTGTACGGTTTTTTAAATGTTCTATAACAAGTATAGTGGAACCTGTATAGGTCACAATACACCAAATAAATTCCTTCTTTGTTTACATGTCAATTAACCAGCTTCAACCCTCGTTTGTCAAACATTCTAAGCGTTTCCCAGGTAGAACACAATATATCATTGAAAAGAGATACTTCTTACCTTTAAAATAATCCATTGAAAATGGGGGGGGGGGGGGGGGTCATGCATTATGCAAGAAAGAACTCGCTCTGTGAAGATGGGGACCGTCCCTTTTACCACAATCCAGCTAGGCTGAAACTGTGTTTACACATCCTCTACTTTCACTTTCACACAAGGTCAAAATACCTAAAATTATCAAATCAAACAGTTCCAGTTCATCCTCTACATATTTACAAAGAATTTACACCCATTGTCACATATCCAATGCAGTCTGGGCCAGATGTACAACCATTTCTAGGCAAACAAAGCTTTTTTAGGGACTATGGTACTGTAGATGAAAGTGGCCCGCGGATGTATTTAGCGTTATTTGACCTATAGGAAGACCACCCTTGGGAAGTCAACACTCTGGTCTTTGTTGTTCAGGTGGTCTTTAATTACAGGGTCATTTATGCAGAAAATAAATAATTATGAAACTAAAAGTTTACATGTATAGAGTTGGCGTTGTCTTAACCCTTTCCCTCATATAGACGCTTGCTGACGCCTCTGCAGCAGACGGCTTTTTGAAAACATAGTGACAAAAGAAGAAATTAGTCAAAACGAGCATTTCTCCTTTTAACACAATGTTTTCTACCTTTAGTCATAGGTTATCCATTCAAGTATAGAGAGTTTCTATTTGTTGACAAAATATGTTCAAAGTCGTCTGCTGCAGAATTTATTGTATGAGGGAAAGGGTTAAACCCTAGCCCACAAGCAGCAACAGTGCAATAGACGACAGCTGATATATATTGACAAAAATATGGCGAACAATTATAGATTATATTGTCCGTATTGAGCAGAGATCAAAACCGTATGACACAAGGAGAAATTGCTATACAGACGCGTCAAAAAGCGTCTATATGTGGTTTAGGGTTAAGTTTGATGAGAGCATTCTCAATATAATCAAAAATAGAACGTACAGTACTGCAAGAGTTATATGGTGATTTATGATTGCCGTGTTAAGATTTGGCGAACGTTTTAGTTGCCAACAATATAGCCAACATTGAAAATAACACTCACACATCAGTACTCGTATGTAACAGTCATTAAAGGTCCGACCTGACCAGGGCTCAAACATTGGACTTCTTGGTCCGAAGGCGAACGCTCTACCACGTCGCTACACAAGCTAGCTATATAGCAATGCAGTATAAGTGTCCCATTATACATATATCTTGGCTACGCATGCAATCAAATTATGTTTTTTTTTTTTTGGGGGGGGGGGGGGGGGGGGGGGGGGGGTTCCCGCATTACTGATTCAGGTTTATAAGTTGTTGTTGTCGATATAGGTGTTAACACGTTAACATTTGGAACTAATTTTGATCGAACACATTTCGAGCTTTTACATTTTTGTTAAGACCATCAAGATTTCGCTTGCCAGAAACCAGAGTGTTCACAGCTCATAGGGCAAGTTCAGATTTCAATTGCTTGTGAAGTTCAACAACAATCATGTTTAACTACAAGAACCTCGTATAGCTAGCCTGTTTAAGCTGACTTTTCTGAACAATTTTGAATAAGATAAGACAGAAAGCGGAAGATTATTAAGAAGCCGTGCTCGCTTCAACTAAAATAGGGGTCTGTGAATCATTCAATTTCATTCCTCGTATTCGTACCCGTTAATAACAAACTCGTGTGGACGCACTCACTTGTTACCCGCGAATAAATATCACACGGGTAGAATTCCCGTATCCAAAATCTGTGGCTTGTCCGTTTCTGTATCACTTATAGAACAAAGAACATCCCTTATCAATCTGCGATTTCCGTAGGAGGTCGGTATTATTTACAATATCAAGACTCGGCTCTTTCCGTAAGAAATCGTAGAAGTTCGGTATTCTACGAGGACTGGTCGTTTATTTCCACAAACAAGCCCACGAAAAATACTATCTCTTAACATTTCCGACGGAAAAAGCCGAGCCTACATTATATATACGACCTGATACGGAAATAGCCGAGCGCAATTAATATGTACCACCTAAAACGTACATGGATATGATGTAAGTTAGACTGCAAATATATGCAAATTGTTAGAATTCACATAACGGACGTGCTATGTACATGTAGCTGGTTGACAAAAAGTATAATAAGACAATACTTATTAGAGCTCTAGATAAGGGGTGTTTTGCATGTTGTAAAATCCTTATTTGACCCTCTAACCCTATGTTGTGGGTACTCAAAAGAATCGTTTCACTGAGACGGTTCTTTTGAGTACCCGCAGCATAGGGTTGGCTTTAATAATAAGAGAGAAATAGTGAGAAAAAGAGCTGAATACCTCTCCTTATGTGGACCTCTGATCTGACTTATGTAAATTTACTCTAAAAGCCTGCTTCTTCGTTGTGAGCAAGATCCTTAATGGGCCCAAAAGGCGCACGAATCTCTTCAACGATGCGCCTCGCATGGCGATACGGGGTCTTCTTGCATGCATCCTCAAGCAACGATATTGCACAGTCTTCCAGTCTTAATGGACATATTTCATACATACATACATACATAGTATTTGAACGGAATTATCTTCCAACAAAAAACTCTCATCCCTGAGTGTGATGCCGTAGGGAATTAGAAATCCGCCATGGCCGAGTAGTAAGCATCGTGGATTTAGAATCGGGCGTCCAATATTATCCACGGGCGGCGGTCATAGTGGGGTGTCCATGGGCAAGGCACATTTCCTAGCCTAGTACTGGTTAAAACGTGTCTACCCAGGGATCATGAATAAGTCAACTGTTGCCGTGATATAACTGAAATCATGTTGAAAACATTGTAAAACCCCGAACAAACCGATTGATTGATTGATTGGGGTTTAACGCCGTTTTTAATAATTTCTCAGTTATATCACGGCGGCCAGTTCACCTACTCGTGCATTTTCGGGTTTTCATACACCAGTACTCCACACAACAATCTTCCCAAGCAACTGGCTGCTTTTCCACATAGACTTAACCCATTGGTGGAAGACGAATGACGCCATGTCGCATTGACTTTTCTGTCAATCGTCGGAAAGAAAGTTGGCCGAAATAAAACGAAGAAAACATAATGACATTGAATCGGAAATATTGACATATTGAATAGTATATCATATCGCATAACATATAGTCAGTATCTAGCATCATATATGAATTGGTCCGAACCGTTCTTAGGAAATGTCAATGATGCTTGTACGCCTATCATGGTTAATTGGGAAGATCCTGATCTGACTGCGCGAATGCTCAGGCTGATCTGGATCTTTCCTGGTCGCAAAACTATAACACTCTGAAGATATTCTTTATATTCAGAAAAGAACTTTTTCCTTCAAATAGGAATCCAGACTAGTTAATTTCAAGTAAAATTGTATGACCAATCCCATTCGGAGTGCAGCCTATATCTTTTATAGCTATTTGGCTTGTTCGATAAAAAAAGCAAATCTCGGATTTTGTAAAATTGTTGGCCCATGCTTTGCTTACAGGCTTACAGAATGATTTTGACTCAGGAGGAAAAGAGACTCGGCTGTCTGACGGGCTCGCCCGCCGGAACCCAATACAACACCAACCAGACCTCGAACTACGGGATGCAGAGCGGGTTCCCTACAGCCGGGAGTCCAAGGCCGAGAACTAATGACAAACGTTATCTATACACGGATGAAGAGATCAAATGGTAAGTTAAAGAGTGATGGTGCCCGAATGAGTATATAAATGGTAAGTTAAAGGGTGAGGGTGCCCGAATGAGTATATAACATGGTAAGTTAAGTCGAATCCTGTCAGTACGATAAGATGTGGAATGTTCCGATAAATCTTGCATGGGTACTGGTTGAGTATCATTACGATACAAATCGGAAATCATTTTGTATTAGATCTTGTTTCTACGGTGGCACAGAGGTGACATGTGTATGTTTTTATTTATCTCGTGCGCACGACATGCTAAGTTACTATGTCGTGCGCACGAGTTACTAAGTCATGCGTATGAGACCATATGTGGTGCGCACGGATACTAAGTCGTGCGCACGAGATACTTAAGTCGTGCGACCGAGATAATTAAGTCGTGCGCACGACATAATTAGCCAATCAGAATACACTTTACATACATGAATACGGTTGGTTGACTTACCTTAGCTGTCACAGAGTTGTGTTATTGGAAGCCGCCTCCTAGGAGGCGGCTTCCTGTAGTAATGCTTTGAAATTTAGCACAAGGAGAAAAACTAGACATGCCACAATGTATCATGAATTTTCTTTGTTTATTAAGTATATATATAGAAGCTAAAGCAGCTGTTTTACACTTTAATTGTATGTAATAGTTTTTCAAGTTCAAAAACAAAGTTTAAAAATTATCAAGGTCGGTTATATATTTAAATGAGCGTATTTTAAGTTCAACGAAATTCATTCTGTGTCTATTCTAACAGTACGGTTTACGCTTTATTCTTATAAGCATGGACAAAATGTTATTCATAGAACCATTCGATTGAAAATGGCTACCTGCTTCATACATTTTACGATGTCAATAGTAAATAAAACCGGGAACCAAAGAAAGCGCGCTCCACCAGAGCCAATGAAAATCTCTCTTATTAAACGTGTTTAGGCTACTGTTATCTTTGTCTGCGATATTCCTTATCGCTTCTTTCGGTTTTAACCCTTTTTCACAAATATACCCTTACGTCTTTTTAAAATCGTTTTGCATAAGTTTAAATTGTTCATATTGAGTCTATTTTCGCAATAAACGGTTTTAAACCTTCCCCACATACCAGTAAATATCCGTCTGAACACCTTCTCAAATACAAAACAACACCTTCTTTGCAACGGCCCAGACGAGCGCTTTATTGTTAGACAGAGCGACCAATATGCGCAAACAGCGCGTGCATATATACATAAATTTACATGTATTACGGTTAACCCAATCCACCAACTTAGGTTATGACATTATATCTTGTACTTAAGTAATTTTCATTTAGCAAGCTTCACATACATGTATCTCTCATCAGAAGGGTCCTGGCCGCCCACGTAAAACCCCTTTTTTTAAAGAGGAACCGTGCATCCGTGGCATGCGCGAAACAACCAGTGTTTCTCAGAATACCCCTAGGGAAATATGGCTGTCGGAACTCAACCTAGTTTAATGTGTGAAGCAATATAACTTTCAAGTAATCGAATAGCATTCTGTGTAAGCAGTCTAACGAGCGAAGTCTAGCGTGGAACTGACAAACACGCCCTATAACTACCTTATATATACTCATACCCGAGCGCACATCCCGTGCAGCACATCCCGTGCAACTACAATACACAATAACCCTTTGTGTGTTTACCGTGTTAAGACAAGCATTCTCTGCTTTACTACGTACCACAGAGAATTTGTAAGTCTGAACACCTTCTCAAATACAAAACAACACCTTCTTTGCAACGGCCCAGACGAGCGCTTGAACGCTACAAATTATAGTGCACTGAATGCTATTCGAATTCTAAAATCAAAGAACAATATTACAATTTTAACTGTTTTGTGACAAATAATTTCTTTTCTACAGAATCTTCAATATACCCATCCTTCGCCATGTCCGTTTTCCAACGCCCGTGACGCTTTAAACAACGATCAGAAACGCCACTGGCGTTAGCTGCAGCAGTAGCGCCACTGGCTCTCAGGGAATGAGTTCCTAGATGCAAATCTGGAGCAACTAATTTCAACCGAGAGACAATACATACTCTAGAACGAGAATAACTCAGCTTTTTGTTCCGTTTTAAAAGAAAGCACTTTGACCCGGATCTACAAGCCGCCCGAAAAAGATATAATTCGGAATCAACAGGCATTCCTGAGCACTGTAAATACCTTTTCAACATTGCAATCGGACAAGCGCTAGTTTCACCTTTTGCGATAAATACTTCTCTACCAGACCTATATACATCTGTTTTACTTTTCTTAACATACAAAACCAAATGATCCGTACTAAATCGTAGATCGCAACATCTTAAATCTACGATTTCGTTAAACCGTAAAAACCCAGCAAATCCTAATACAATCATAGATAAGTCCCGCAAAACGATGATGTCTCGTGACTCTAAATACATACTGCAAAGTTCAATCAAGTTCTGTGTGCTTATAACGTCCTTCTTTACTATGGGTTTGGAATTCAAACGTTTGGCACTTTCAACTAACATTAACACAGTTGAGTTTATCGTTGGATCGGGGTAATCGTTCATTCGATGAAGCCACTTGATAGCGTAAAGAGATGATGAAATCACTTTATCCGATTTTCCTGCATCGATCATTTGTGATAAATACATTGCGACGTGAATGGAGCACGCTGGCCTCGAAGAAATACCTTTTTTCTCACAGAAATCGTCAAACGCTCTGATTTGATAGCAGTATTTGGTCACAGTAGTATCAGCCCTTGCCGACACCATTTGTATAGCCATTGTGTCTATAATCCGATCTTGATCGACAATATGTACATCAGCCTCATCAAATTTACGTTTCAAAGACGCTCTTATGCCAATACCTGTGAAAAAGAATTATTTATCAAACACCAGAAAACGTAAATAACATCTTTTCCCTTATTGGTTTTCTTCAAAAACGCAATGTAATGCAACCATGCTGAATGATAAAACATTCTCACCGAACATTCCATTGTTTCCTTTGCCTTTGCACACAGCGCCTGATTTTGGCAATTCAAGTGCACCTTTTACGAAATATTTATATTCGTTTTGCAAATCAGTAATAAACGGCCAAAATGGTGCAGACTGCCATTTTGGAATTATCAAAGTACCTCGAGCATTTTCCGATGCTAATTTCCTCAGACAGCTCATTATATGCTTTGGAGGCGGAACTAACCAATTCAGTTCACCGCGCCAAGTCTGATCAAATGCGTCTATAGCTTCCGTGCCAGGTACCCACCACCTAGAGTTAAATCTCCTACATTTATTATTATAATGTGTTGAAAACCTATCTACATCATGAGGACCCCACATTTTATCCAATTTTCTATAAATATCTTCAGAAATGGACCAATCATCACTATCCTGACACCTACTCAAATGATCTGCAAGAAGGTTATCACCCCTTGGGATCCAGACAGAGTTAAATGTGATCCTGTTCTGCTCACAAACTGAATTTATCGCTAATGATAAATTATGGAGCTCATTAACTCTGCTACCAGCGTGTAAAATACGCTCAACATTTTGATTATCTGAAAATATCTTAATATGACGATTTTTCAATATCTTCAAATTACTCATAACAACCCGATGTACAGCTTCTAGCTCCCTCCATGTGGAACTTTTGAGCGACTCATCACTCGTCCATGATCCGAATATTTCGGAATTGGAAAGATGGCTTCCAATATTTAGATCGCTTACCGAACAAACATCCCTATCCTTAATTAACAAACCATTTCTATCATGCATGGGATGAATTTTACATATCTCATGCCAACCACAGTAATTAAGATATCTCTCTTCCGGGAGATAATTTTCACATCCCGGATCTACAAGACAACTCTCTCCCCGGAGTTTTGATCCCCCAATGAATCGACCATCAATATTGATCACATTTTCCGATAAACAATAACAACTCTCTTCCGGGAGTTTTACAAATCCGCCAACACGCGAAATACTAGTATCTATCGATCTATCAAAACCGACTTGCGCACTCGCTTCCGGGAGTCGCCCATCATTAAATATATAACGATCAAAGGAATTACCTCTGTCCACCACTAACTCGCAATTACCGGGAATTTGAGACGCGCGGCTCCCTTGCTCCTTAACAACGGTATTTTCTACCGGTGCGGATTCCGATCCGTCTCCTGACAAACATGCGTTACACATTTCAACAAATCCACCATAACCCTGGGAACTTGCGTCAGCAAAAACGTTTGCTTTTACGACCGGATGTTGCCAATACAAACATCCCAAATCATTGAGACGTCTGGCGTTTATACGCCAATAATTCAATTCTCCTATAGCCTCCTTATTCACCTGAACAGGTGACTTCCAACTACAGCGATACATAATACAAATATACAAGTTTCTAGTATGCAAACTAACGCGTTTACCAAGTACACTCTGCAGTGATATAATTTGACCGATAACCGAAGCTAGTGCCTTTACATGCACGGTTTTGAATTTATCATTCCTCACATCATACAAAACGGAGTCAATTTGAGTCTCCAACCGCTTAATTCTTTCTTCCGTTAACCTCAAAATATTGTCTTCAAAATTAAAAACATGACCCAACCAAATAGCTATCCTTCTCGGCAACCAATCGCATTTATCTTCTGCCAAAAGAAAACCGAATTCAACTAATGAACTCCTGACCAACTTGCTATGTCTTAAAGCAAGATCGAAATCCGTGTGACCACCTATACCGTCATCGAGAAACATAACAATATCAATGCACAACGATCTCCAATATTTCAGTAGCTGTCTGAGTACTTTGGTGAATATGTGTCCGGCTGTAGACAAACCGAAAGGAAGGCAATTAAAAACATAATAACGGTCAATTCCTTCGTCGGACCATGAAAACCCCAAATACGTTCTGTGGCATGTACAAATATCAATGTGATGATAAGCGCTTTTCAAATCGAATGTAAATACATAACTGAAAGGCTGAAAAATCGATTTTGCAACTTTAACGTCCTCAAATTTGACCTTAAACAAGTGTAAGCATGGATTAATATGTCTACAGTCAAGAACTAATCTAGGCTTGCCAGACCTACCGTATGCAACCGTTAATGGGTTGACTATCAATGGTTGTTCTTGAACAACTGAAATAATACCCTTTTCTACTAAACGGCCAATTTCGGACTTTACATAAATCGGATTATCCCTGGCGGATCTATTATTATTTAACTGAACTGTCACCGGAGTCTCGGCCAACGGTAACTTATAACCGTTATAAATGACATCCAAAATGTAAGCATTATTGGTATAAGCTTCCCATTTGCTATAGCTCTGTTTGAGTTTACCAACAGGTGACAAAACGCTTAATCCGGTTAGCTCTAAATGTTTACCCGAGTCGATAGTACCTCCCTTTTTCAAACCATTATAATTTGAACTAGCATTATCATCTAAACCAGTACATGATCCTTTGTCCTCAATGTTGAAAGACTGATTTATTAAGTCAACACTTGCCCTCTTTTTAACAATGTTTAAAATCGGACTCTCTATAGTCTCATTTTCACTTATGCTCGAATATTCAATTGTTTCCTTTTCCTCATTGTATTTTCCCGGATTTTGGCCACCTGATTTAAACTTGATATTCGAACCGGCTCCATGCCCCATTTCTATGCAATTAATGTTAACAATTTTTGTTATACCTTTTCCGCAAAACATAATTGCTTTCTATTGGTATTCGTTTTACCTAAAGCCTTCGAAAGGCGGCCAACAATAAAACTACTTATCTTGTTATTGTAATTCTGGAGTGAGCATTCATTCTTCCAGTGCCCCGCCTTTCCGCAGATAAAACATAAACCTGGTTTCTTCACCGAACCCCCATGAGAATACGTCTGTCCCGTTCCTTGAGAGGGTAATGAGTCCCCCCTAGGCTGTCCCCGTCCGTAAGGAGTTGACCTTGACCTGCCTCTCTTTGTCTTTTCCCCTTTAGCCTTTCTCGAAGCCCGATATTCTGCCTTATGAATACGCTTCTCATCCTCGCTGTCACTTGCTATAGGGTTGCTCTCATATTCTGCAACCATTCGCCATCCCAATTCGGAGGTATCAGCAAGCTGAATTAATTTCTGACGCCGCTTTAGTATATCTTTTGCTGCAATGAAAAAGAAAAATGCAACGAGAATAGCCCGTGCTTCCTTTGCTACTTTAATAAACAAGAATTTAAGAATACCATTAAACTCGAAAACTTTTACATTTAAAACTTGCTATCATTTGTTTACCTTCAATAATATCATTTTTAGCCTCCGTAATCCTCTGGGAATCCATATTTAACTCGGCATGTTCCAACCTGGCAATAACCTTGGAATTCTGTTTAAATTGCTCCTCGTTACTTTTACGCTTGAATTTCGGAGCGTCTAGAGAAGAAATACTACTAGAAGAGGCAGAAGAGCTTGGATAACTTATCTTGTCTATAAGTCCACCTATTTCCCGCAACAAGTTGCCATGTGACTCCTGAATAACGTCTTTTACTCGGTTGTTCACCAAGGCGTTGATATCTTCTTCATCCATGTTGTCTCTGTGTAAGCAGTCTAACGAGCGAAGTCTAGCGTGGAACTGACAAACACGCCCTATAACTACCTTATATATACTCATACCCGAGCGCACATCCCGTGCAGCACATCCCGTGCAACTACAATACACAATAACCCTTTGTGTGTTTACCGTGTTAAGACAAGCATTCTCTGCTTTACTACGTACCACAGAGAATTTGTAATTACTGTTACTTTTTAAAATCATTGTGGTAAAAGATGATATCCTTTCCCTCATACAACAACTCTGCAGCGGACGACTTTGAACGTATTTTGTCAAAACAGAAGATCTCCATAATTGAATGGATAACCTATGACTAAAAGTTTCACAAATATACCCTTACGTATTTTAAAATCGTTTTGCATAAGTTTAAATTGTTCATATTGAGTCAATTTTCGCAATAAACGGTTTTAAACCTTCCCCACATACGAGTAAATATCCTTACTGTAACTTTTTAAAATCATTGTGGTAAAAGATGATATCCTTTCCCTCATACAACAACTCTGCAGCGGACGACTTTGAACGTATTTTGTCAAAACAGAAGATCTCCATAATTGAATGGATAACCTATGACTAAAAGTGAAAAATATTGTAGCAAAAGGAGGAATTGCACATTCTGTGCATTTTTTTGTCACTATGTTTTCAAATGCCATCTGTTGCAGAGGGGTCAGAAAGCGTCCATATGAGGGAAAGGGTTAACATACGAGTATATAGCATTTGTGAGCCTCTGCAGCATGCGACTTTGGAAATTGCTTATAATGAGCATAATTGCTCCATTTACCACAAAGAGTAAAACACTTTTCAATTATCTTACTATCATTTAGAGAGGTTATCTATGTTTTGTACTTGATTATTTCAAAGTATGTCAGGTTAAACATCATTGAAATCATTGAAATCATTAGTAATTAGTGTTGTAAAAGGAGAAAATGCTCATAAGGAGCAAGCATGATATGCATTTTCCACAATTATTTTGAACACTTTTCAATTATCTTACTATCATTTATAGAGATTATCTATGTTTTGTACTTGATTATTTCAAAGTATGTCAGGTTAAACATCATTGAAATCATTGAAATCATTGAAATCATTAGTAATTAGTGTTGTAAAAGGAGAAAATGCTCATAAGGAGCAAGCATGATATGCATTTTCCACAATTATTTTGAACGCTTTTCAATTATCTTACTATCATTTATAGAGATTATCTATGTTTTGTACTTGATTATTTCAAAGTATGTCAGGTTAAACATCATTGAAATCATTGAAATCATTGAAATCATTAGTAATTAGTGTTGTAAAAGGAGAAAATGCTCATAAGGAGCAAGCATGATATGCATTTTCCACAATTATTTTGAACACTTTTCAATTATCTTACTATCATTTATAGAGATTATCTATGTTTTGTACTTGATTATTTCAAAGTATGTCAGGTTAAACATCATTGAAATCATTGAAATCATTGAAATCATTAGTAATTAGTGTTGTAAAAGGAGAAAATGCTCATAAGGAGCAAGCATGATATGCATTTTCCACAATTATTTTGAACGCTTTTCAATTATCTTACTATCATTTATAGAGATTATCTATGTTTTGTACTTGATTATTTCAAAGTATGTCAGGTTAAACATCATTGAAATCATTGAAATCATTGAAATCATTAGTAATTAGTGTTGTAAAAGGAGAAAATGCTCATAAGGAGCAAGCATGATATGCATTTTCCACAATTATTTTGAACGCTTTTCAATTATCTTACTATCATTTATAGAGATTATCTATGTTTTGTACTTGATTATTTCAAAGTATGTCAGGTTAAACATCATTGAAATCATTGAAATCATTGAAATCATTAGTAATTAGTGTTGTAAAAGGAGAAAATGCTCATAAGGAGCAAGCATGATATGCATTTTCCACAATTATTTTGAACACTTTTCAATTATCATACTATCATTTTATAGATATTTTATAATGTGTACTTGATCATTTCAAAGTCGTCTGCTGCAGATTTGTTTTATGTTGGAAGTGGTTAAACCGTTATCCACTATCCCGACTTAATTAATAATACAATGAAAAAACATATTATCTGTGTGTCTGCATTAATTGACAAAACAATATCATATCATTGCATTATCTTTAGTTTTGACACATGCATATGTATGTATATGTTTATATGTATTTTGTTTACGGAAACAGACATATGTTTTTTATATGCCAATTAACGATTTTGAACTTGTGTTCAATTCAAATAGTTGATTATCTTTGGTACACCTTGAAAATTATCATAACCTCCTGTCCAATTATGTTTAAGTGTTCGTCTTGTTTGTCACTTTTCTTTATCAGTTTAACTTTAAATCATCTCATTCACTTAAAACACAGACCGGCCAGGCCCCCAAACTATAAAGCCTTTTAAACGTGCTCCATATGCTCTGAAATGAACCCCATGCTCCAAATAAGGCCTTTGATTGGTCAATTTGGAGAAGGAATTTGATTCTGACCAATCAGATACTTGAGCACACATTCTGAGCACAGATTAAACTTTAATAGTTTCGTACCCTGCAGGTTAAATATCTTTCGTAAAAATTATATCTTTAAATACCGATATAAGCCTACTGAATACAGTTTAAAATTTTCCAATGTTTGTGGATTTAAATGTTCTGTTTTCTTATTTCTACATGTGCAACGAAATATTGCGGCTTCTCTTTGACGCTCTGCGTCAAACATTCGTCTTGTTGATTTGATGATTACAATGTAGGGAACGGATTTCCGCTATCAGCCATTCTCAAACAATATTCATGTATGTAAAGTGTATTCTGATTGGCTAATCATAGTACATAGTATCTCGTGCGCACGACTTAGTAACTCATGCGCACGAGATAATTAAAACATACACATGTCACCTCTGTGCCACCGTATGTTTCTCCTCGCTGTTAAATAATTTTAAATAAAGCCCAGTAAATTCGGAATCCAAAACGATTGCGTTCCTTTGACTATTTCATTTATGCCCGAGTTTGTCAGTATTAACACACACACACACTAACAGATTGATTGATTGTTTGATGTGTTACGCCGCTTTCAAAACTTGTTCGGTTATATCACGGCTTGTTCTGGGTAAGTTACCAATACCACCGTTCCATTTATCCTGACACTAGTAAGATACTAAAACCACCGGTCCATTTATCCTGACACTAGTAAGTTACCAATACTACTGGTCCATTTACCTGACACTAGTAAGTTACCAGTACTACTGGTCCATTTATCCTGACATTAGTAAGTTACCAATACTATTGGTCCATTTATCCTGACACTAGTAAGTTACCAATACCACTGGTCCATTTACCTGACACTAGTAAGTTACCAGTACTACTGGTCCATTTATCCTGACACTAGTAAGTTACCAGTACTACTGGTCCATTTATCCTGACACTAGTAAGTTACCAGTACTACTGGTCCATTTATCCTGACACTAGTAAGACAATCGTAAAGATAACACCGCAACCCTGATTTTCTCTGGTGCAGATGACTTTTGATGACTTATGCTGCAGACATCTTTTGAAAACATTGTGAAAAAAAGAAAATATGCGAAATTTCTTATTAACTCTGGAAATATTGGAAAATAGATTTACTTTTGATGCTGGGGAATAAGTCAATGTTAGAATGTAGCCAGTTGTCTAGGAAGAATTACCTGGCCTGGCATCCAGGAAACACATTGTATGGTGAACGGGTTGCCATGCTTTAACCCTTTCCCTCATATAGACGCTTTCTGACGCCTCTGCAGCAGACGGCGTTTTGAAAACATAGTGACAAAAAAAGAAATTGCACAAAACGTGCAATTTCTCCTTTTGCCACAATGTTTTCCACTTTTTGTCATAGGTTAACCATTCAATTATGGAGATTTTCTATGTTTTGACTAAATACGTTCAAAGTCGTCTGCTGCAGAATTGTCGTATGAGGGAAAGGGTTAACTGAAATACTTTTGATTACATCATTTTATCGTCATCAAGCAAACAACCGGTCCACTGCTTAACGGTTGGCATGTGGAGAATTTATATCTACACGCACAGACGATTTGCGTCAGTTGAATCTGCAAGCAGGAACCAATCACTGATTGATTGATTGATTGATTAGGGTTTAACGCCGTGTTCAACAATTGCTCAGTCATATCACGGCGACCAGTTCACCTACTCATGCGTTTCCTGGTTTTCCCACACCAGTACACCACACAACATACTTTCCAAGCAACTTGCTGCTTTTCCATATAGACTGTTAAACAACCATTTGGTGACAGACGAATGACGCATGTCACAGTGACTTTTGTCAAACGTCGGAAAGAATGTTGGCCGAGCTGGGATTCGAACTCACAACCCCTGACTGAGCTACCGGGGCAATCCGGTTATATACACAATTTATATCTTTTTATGCTATATTTACAAGCGGTAGCGGTCAAGCGGGCCAAACTGGCGAAAGAACAGGGTCGGTAGCTGCGACCAAAAAACTGGGCCGTATAGGGATCTGACGGAGTATACGGACAGTTACTGTAGACAAGGTAAACCTCGATATAACGAAGTACTGATAGTTCAAGTTATATTTTCTTCAAATTGATTATTGTATTTATTGATGTGTGGTTTGTTGACAGTTGTTATTGACAATGTAAATCTTGATATAACGAAATCCTGATAGTTCGAGTTATACATTCCTCGAATTGATTATGGTATGTGTTGTTGTGTGGTTTGATGACAGTGACTATAGACAATGTAAATTTCGATATAAAGCAGTACTGATAGTTCGAGTTATACATTCTTCGAATTGAGTATGGTTTGTTTTGTTGTGTGGTTGTTGACAGTGACCGTAGACAATGCAAAACGCGATATAACGAAGTACTGATAGTTCAAGTTATCCTTTCTTAGAATTGATTATTGTATTTTCTTTGCTCACAATATCAACGGTTCTGCTGGTATCTATTTGAGAAGTAATACACTATGAGCAACTTCTCATTTCGCCACAATATTGTTTCTACTCTTTTAATTAAGAAAGCGACTTACGCGTGAAGTCTGTCTTAGAACATTCCGGTATCCGGTATATAAACGTATCGATGTTTGTTTTATTTAAAAAAGCAGCATGCACTCTTTATGTATTTTAAGTAAAGTCGATACAACTACAACACACTTAGTTGTTCACATTGTCAACTCTTTATTATTTAGAGACACTTAGACGAGCACAGAACGCCAGTGCAGATGGGTTTCCGAAAATAGGAACCGCAGGTACGCCCCCCCCCTCTCCTCTCCATGTACTCCTCTCTCCCGTCTATATTGTGTGCGTTAGTGTGTGCGTAAGTAAGTGTATGCGTTTGTGTGCGTAAGTAAGTGTATGCGTTTGTGTGCGTAAGTGAGTGTATGCGTTTGTGTGCGTAAGTTAGTTATGCGTTTGTGTGCGTAAGTTAGTTATGCGTTTGTGTGTAAGTAAGTGTATGCGTTTGTGTGCGTAGGTAAATGTTTGCGTTTGTGTTTGCGTGAGTAAGTGTATGCGTTTGTGTGCGTAAGTAAGTGTATGCGTTTGTGTGCGTAAATGCGTGTATGCGTTTGTGTGCGTAAGTAAATGTATGGTGTGTGTGCGTAAGTTATTTATGCGTTTGTGTGTACGTAAGTAAGTGTGTGCGACAGTAAGTGTATGCGTTTGTGTGGCGTAAGAAAATGTATGCGTTTGTGTTTGCGTAAGTGAGTGTATGTGTTTGGTGTTTGCGTAAGTAAGTGTATGCGTTTGTGTGCGTAAGTGAGTGTATGCGTTTGTGTGCGTAAGTTATTTTATGCGTTTGTGTGCGTACGTAAGTGTATGCGCTTGTGTGCGCGTAAGTGAGTGTATGTGTTTGTGGTTTGCGTAAGTGAGTGTGTGCATAAGTAAGTGTATGCGTAAATGCATGCGAGCGTATATGAATACTTCTGCATTATTTCCCATTTATTTTATTAATCGTACTTTTTTGTATATATGCATGCTCACATGTGATAACATTGTTTGTATGATGATTAGCTATGTAATGCAAAAGTCAAATAGAATATTCTGTATTCTGTATTAATGTATCTCCCTCCACTCCCTCTCTCTCTCTCTCTCTCTCTCTCTCTCTCTCTCTCTCTCTCTCTCTCTCTCTCTCTCTCTCTCTCTCTATCTCTCTCTCTCTCTCTTCTCTCACTCTCTCTCTCTCTCTCTCTCCTCTCTCTCTCTCTCTCTCTCTCTCTCTCTCTCATCTCTCTCTCTCTCTCTCTCTCTCTCTCCCCCTCCTCTGTCTCACTCTCTTTTCCTCGCATTCCAAGATTATAATTTGATTATTTTATTTTATTACTGCAAATTATTATTCCTATTTTATAATTCGTTTTCAGACTCTGGAAGTTCCGGATGTTTCTCACTAGTTCGCATGATATGCGTGGGAATGGTGCGTTTGCTAACTCACTGTGTACGTATTTCATAGTCGCGTAATTACATATATCTCAGTCGGACAATTATATATATCTCAGTCGTACAATTACATACAGTCGGACAATTATATATATCTCAGTCGGACAATTACATACATCTCAGGCGAACAATTACATATATCTTAGTCGGACAATTACATATATGTCAGTCGGACAAATTTATAATATATCTCAGTCGGACAATTACATACATCTCAGGCGGACAATTATATATATCTCAGGAATCGGACAATTACATACATCTCAGGCGGACAATTATATATATCTCAGTCGGACAATTACATACATCTCAGTCGGACATTTACATACATCTCAGGCGGACAATTATATATATCTCAGTCGGACAATTACATACATCTCAGTCGGACATTACATACATCTCAGGCGGACAATTATATATATATCAGTCGGACAATTACATACATCTCAGTCGGACAATAACATACATCTCAGTCGGACAATTATATATATCTCAGTCGGGACAAATACATACATCTCAGTCGGTCAATAACATACATCTCAGTCGGACAATTATATATATCTCAGTCGGACAATTACATATATCTCAGTCGGACAATTACATATATCTCAGTCGGACAATTATATATATCTCAGTCGGACAATTACATATATCTCAGTCGGACAATTACATATATCTCAGACGGACAATTGCATATATCTCAGTCGGACAATTACATATATCTCAGTCGCACAATTACATACATATCAGTCGGACAATTTCATACATCTCAGGCGGAAAATTACATATATCTCAGTTGGACAATTTACCATTGAACGTTTCAACTTCATTCAACTTCATTCCTCGTGATCGTACCCCGCTTATAACAAACTCGTGTGGACGCACTCACTTGTTAGACGCGCATACATATCACACGGGTAGAATTCGCGTATCCAAAGTCCAGTGGTTGATAAACTTTATTTATTTCTATATTTTACAGGGTGGGTCGGTCAGGAATTCATTCCCCAGAGTCTACTAGGTGGAGATCAAACGAGACAGTATGCAGTTAAAACATCATGGCCAAACTATTGAATAATCTGTGATATTCCGCCAATCCGCTTTTTTTTGTAGTTTATATATTTATTCCATAGACACCACATATATTTGACATTTTGTCTGACGTTTTTTTTTGCAAGTTCAGCAGACGGCTTATGAAAACCGGGCCCAATTTCAACAACTTGAGCTTAGCGCTAAATAATACTTAAACACTTAAAAGCATATTTCATCATGTTTGTTTCCCCTAATATTTTGTAAAACATGAATGACGGAATGTCTTTTCAAAAGTATATGAATACGTTGACATAAATATTTACCTTGCTGACTAACAATTCTTTATAACTCTTTCAGCGCCAAAGGCCAATATTGAGCTTTTGCAAACAATACAGATTCAGATGAGTCAGCTCGTAACGAGCTGTCTCACCTGAAATCTGCATTGTTTGGCTGTGAGTTATAAAAATATTTCAAAAATCCTATAACATGAAAAAAGAGTCGTCCGAGTTCGAACATGGAAGAGTCTACTTTAAATAATTCGGCGCTGAAAGGGTTAAGAAATTAAATCTTATGACTTTTTTTATTAAGGAAACAAAAGTAATGAAATATGCGTGTAGGTATTTAAGTATTACTTAACGCTAAGTAAGGTTCGTGGAATTGGACCCTCTTTATTGTACGACGGGGGAAGTTTAAAGCCAGCAATTACGTCCTCATTCAAACCAATGGTTTTTATTCCGTCTCATGTTTGTTTTTATTGTTTTACGACCATGGTTTTTTGTCATCTTATTTCTTTTATTTAAAACAGCACATGAAGTAAATGTTTCAATATTATTTTCATTCGTTTTTTTTTCTCTCAAATCATTTATCTTTTAACATGTACCAGGTGCACACAACAATTTCCCGGACTATCTTTGTGATTCTGTCATTTTTTGTAGAAAAATGAGAAAAAGAAAAGCATAAAAAGAAAACGATTTATGTTTGTGATTCTGTCATTTTTTGGTAGAAAAATAATAAAAAGAAAAGCATAAAAAGAAAACGATTTATTTTTGTGATTCTGTCATTTTTTGGTAGAAAATTAATAAAAAGAAATGCATAAAAAGAAAACGATTTATGTTTGTGATTCTGTCATTTTTTGGTAGAAAAATAATAAAAAAGAAAAGCATTAAAACAAAACGATTAATTTTTTTGTCAACACAGAATGAAATGTAATTACACTCATATAAATAAAAAATAGTTTATTTACACCTCAAATAAACATCTAGTCGAGCAGAGCACTTCCAACGTCAAATGACGTTATCTCCCAAAATGACGTAGTGAATGTCCGTTTTTAAATATCTGTCATTGTTTTACAAAGTATTTCCCCCTGATATTGAATACATTTTCTGCGAAGTTCAGTTTACACGTGACAAATGTCCGTGTACCTCTCTTCGTCGTAGATGCGTACTGCCGACCTATACCACTCTTCGTCGTAGATGCGTACCGCCGACCTATACCACTCTTCGTCGTAGATACGTACTGCCGACCTATACCACTCTTCGTCGTAGATGCGTACTGCCGACCTATACCACTCTTCGTCGTAGATGCGTACTGCCCACCTATATCACTCTTTGTCGTAGATGCGTACTGCCCACCTATACCACTCTTCGTCGTAGATGCGTACTGCC
>JASEVX010000014.1:4670639-4738139 GCA_031761405.1 Serripes groenlandicus
CAAAACGGGTTCTTCATGTTCATGTCTGTTTCAAACGCGCTGTATTCCGAAGCTTCTGAAATAAGTATTATTAAACATTTGTGTTATTGATTCCTTGTAAATCAATGCTGAAATGAATAGATTATTAACATTTCCGATATTGTTATTACAAAACGGGTCGAGTCCAAAAATCGGTATTACAAAACGGGTTGAGTCCCAAAATTGGTATTACAAAACGGGTTCTTGATATTTATGTATTTTGCCATGATGATTTTTTAGACTTCATTAACATGTGTACATACGTTTCTTGTAATTTTAAGTTGAAATATAAAGTTGAATTCAACCTTGAAATATGTATTACTCCAATGCCAAGCTCAGGTATCTCAGTTGGTAGCGACTCTAGCTGTAAATCCAGGGTGTGAGAGTTTGAACCCCTGCTCGACCAAAGTTTATTACCGACTTGTCCTTAATGAAAATGCAAAAAGCGTCATTTGTCTACCATGAACGGGCTAGCAGTCTAAGCGGGTGACGTGGAGCACTTGTTTGAAAAGCCACGAAACACGTGGATGTGTGAACTGGACGCCGTAATATAACTGAAACATTGTTGTTATGTCCTAGGCTATAATGAGAATTCTAACACTATTGACAATTTCTATTCCATACACAAAGAAGGATTTGAGCGTGATCTAAATGCAGTATATCACTCTAAATTTCCGGAACTATTTTTGGCTGTTGAAATTCCCCCCCGAGTATTTTTCATACAACGTTTTCAGAGCGCATGCGTTACTACATTGGGCTTGACATTTTATAAATGAAGTCACGAGCTTTTGTTGTAAATGCCGTTTGGAAATTTGAATTGTAACGGCGACGTAACTGTATTAAATGACGTCATTCACGTGTTCTACCAACATTTTTGGCGCGGTCGAAAATGTTGTGTTAGAATGAGACAGTAACAAATTGCCCATGATGAGTTTAAGAACAATTGAAAAAGGTATAATAAAAATAAAATGTCCATAGACTGTTAATAAAACTCATTTCAAAATGTTTTGTTAGTTGAAACAATCCAATATTGCCAAAACAAATACAATGGGGAGTAAAGATAGAATAGCCTACACGTGATTTTATCAAGGAAAACAACGTCATGTCAAAACCTAGTTCCCCCTTAATTTGTATCCCTTTAAGTTATAAACAAGTGCTAGAATTGAAATAGATCTCATTTTGAGTGATATACCGGCTCGTATATCACGATGTGTCGTTCAGGTGTGTATAAATTAATCACTCAGGCCATTCGGCCTTCGTGATTAATTACTACACACCTGAACTCCCAATCGTGATATACGAGCCGGTATATCACTCAAAATGAGATCTATTTCCTAAGCATATCTTTGTTTCCACAAGTAGTTTTACACTTAAATGTCTCCAGGATAAACGACACATGTTGAAGTTCTATCGTCAAGTATGTTTCTACCACGAGAAAGGGTAACCGAACAGCCTCATCTACCAATGGATTCTTCTTTCATACATCATTTCAGACAGAAAATTATTATGCGTCACATCTAGATAACCAGAAAATGTTTCAGCTTGCTAAATAACGTTATTATTTACGTACAGCTAGTGTTTTTAAAAATGATCATTCTTAAAACTAAAAGTTTCGTAACATGTCTTCGATATGAGTACCCGCAACAGTGGCGGTATCCTTTTCCAAAAATGCATATCTCCAATTTAAACGACGACTAAGCGCAAGCATCGCAATTGTATTGAAATCATCTGTATTTAAACTATGAGTGTTACTTGGACCTCCATAGCCTATACTAACTTAAAACATTGACTTTCGGATCCAACACAACTATTCATTTTCAAAACACGGCGGTTGACATACATGTTGACATATGGCGTGTACTGAAGCGACGGCCAATCCTCAATACTTACACTTCTACTAAAAATATGTTTTCGACATAAAATAAACTTTATCTGACTCTGCTGGGAGAAATGATAATTGTCTCGCCGAAGACTCGACAATAGTATTAATTCTCCCAACCTCGTCAGATAAAGTTCATGTTTTAAGTCAGGAACATAATATTCTCTATCATGATTGCATATTTGTTATATTATTAATTAAAGATTATGAACAATGACAACTCTATTATGTTTAATATATTTAATGAACAATGCAATACTAACAATGAAAAATGCTGGGCTATGATAGTAAAATCCCTATAAAAAATGTAAATTATTTACCTTTATTTAAACAGCGATTGAGAGACCAATTTATTCAAAGTTGGAATACTTCTCTGCATACTTCTTCGAAATTGGATTACTATAGGAAATTTAAAACAATATTTGGTTTTAAAAATACATTGATGTTATTTAAAATGATACTCTAAGCAAACAATTAAGTTCTTTTAGATTATGTTCGCATTCATTAAATATTGAAATGGGGAGATATTCTAGTATTGCCAGATGTGATTGTATTTGTAATGTAACTGTTAGTGCTGTCCCTTTTATTCTTCTCTACGAACTAATTATATTGGAAAATTACCATGGCCGAATTTTCAACTTTTTGTCAATATGCTGTCTTCTAATCAGAACAAAATGATATTTAAAATTGCCAAGTATTTACGAGATGCATTTAATCTCCGTAATGAAAAATTACAAAATGCTACTACAAGATGATATACTTACAGTTAATATTATACCAGGTTATAATATATGATCATAACATCGAATTATCAGTCTTATCGTAATATTTGTACGTAAATATTGTTTGTATGTTTTGTATGTTGTCTTGTTTTTGTATTTTTTTGCCATTCACTATTAACTATTATATTGGCCAAAGGCGTGTAAATGCTGAATTTGCCGAATAAAATTGAATTGAATTAAATTAATTAATTGATTGAGATTAATTTCTTATCATTTAAAAGAGACAATCTTCAAATGTTTATGGAAAAAGATAATGCTCATTATGTGCAGCAATCTTATTAACCCATTTGAAGGTTTCCTCACATACACATATGGAAAATTTCTTTCAAAGAAAGTACGATTATTGAATGTATTTGAAAATATTGTGGCAAAAGGATAAATTGCTCATTATGGGCAACATTTAAATTTTTGTTTAAGTTGTCTGATGAAAGAGTTTATTACTGTTTTCAAAACGAGCAATTTCTCCTTTTGACACAATGTTTTACACTTTCAGTTTTAGATATCCATTCAATTATAGAGATTTTATATTTTTTGACAAAATATGTTCAAAGTCGTCTGCTGCAGAATTGTGGTATGAGGGAAAGGGTTAAGCTTTTCTACATGTATATATGCTTTCTGAGGGATATATGTATCAGACTTTTAAAAACATAATAACAAAGAAAGAAATTGGTCTCTTTGGTAATTACACTTTCACTATAAGAGGTTTTCCATAATTTCACACAGATGTGTTCAACGTGTTCTGCTGCAGATATGTTGTATGAGGGAAAAAGTGTTAAATCTGGCAGGATTATTATAAAGGAAGAAAGTGTTGGAGGAATTGTTATTGTATTTTCTATCTACTAATGGTAATTAGTAATTGTACAAGTCTTCAGTGTGAACCCTTTCCAATTTTCTGATGCCTCTGCAGCAGACAACCTTTGAAAATAATCACACTTTCATTTAATGAGAAATTCCAAATTTATTTACAGTTAACCTGATAATTGTCTGCTTCTGAGTTGTTGTATATAGGGAATATAGTTGTATATTGACTCCTGTCATTCATCTTAATGAATTTCTTTGGCAAAATATCATTCTGTTCATGTTGACTGTTAAATTTAAATTAGCTGCATGACACTTAACTTAATTTCAATGATTTTTGAGTCCATAGTTAATATATTGATGGCTTTATAACATGAACCTTTCTCAAGGGAGCAGTTTTCATAGTGCCATTAGTGCTTTACAGGAAAGAAACATATTGAAGAGATCTAGTCAAACATTTGACATGACTAATTGTATTGTTATAAATTCTTTTTTATATATGTTAGGCTATTTATAAGGAAAAGGGAAAAAATGGCATACGTATGTTATCCCATGTTATTTTAATTTTGATTTTATTTAAATTTATATTTTCATTTTAAGTTATTATGTATTAAAACAGCAGTCAATGCCATTCTGCATCCAGTTTTGTTTTAAAAAGAAATGGATTAAGGATTTCTTATAGGCAGTGATATACCTTTTGGTCATTGGTACTTGTTTATACAATGATAATTGCATGCATTTTTGACTGTGGGTAATATTCTTTCCTGTATACACATCAAAACAGTAAATGGATTGAGAGCAACCTATTCAATCTTGGAATCACAGCTGTCATTGTGATAACTGGAGAGGAAGCTCATATATAGGCAGTTAGTGCTATATCCTGTTGTCATTGGTGCCTGTCATAACGATGAAAATTGCATGCATCTTTGCCTGTGGTATAATATAACTTCCTGCATAAACAGCAAATAAGGGAATAGATTGAAAGCAACCCTTACACTCATGGAATTACAGCTGTTATGACATAGCAGGAGAGGAAATTCAGGGAATGCATTAAGAAGTTTTTATAGGCAGTTAGTGATATCCTCTTTGGTCATTGATATTTGTTTATACAATGGTAATTGCATGCATCTTTGACTGTGGGTAATATTTTTTCCTGTATACACATCAAAACAGTAAATGGATTGAGAGCAACCTATTCAATCTTGGAATCACAGCTGTCATTGTGATAACTGGAGAGGAAGCTCATATATAGGCAATTAGTGATATATCATGTGGTCATTGGTGCCTGTCATAACAATGACAATTGCATGCATATTTGCCTGTGGGATAATATAACTTCCTGCATAAACAGCAACAAGGGAATATATTGAAAGCAACCCACACACTCACGGAATTACAGCTGTTATGGCATAACAGGAGAGGAAATTCAGCTGATTATATGTACAACTGATGGATTGATACAAAGTTGATTGATTGATTGGGGTTTAACGCCGTTTTTAACAATTTCTCAGTTATATCACGGCGGCCAGTTAATCTACTCATGCATTTCCTGGTTTTCTCACACCAGTACTCCACACAACAATCTTCCCAAGCAACTGGCTGCTTTTCCACATATACTTAGCCTATACTTTTGTCAATTGTCGGAAAGAAAGTTGGCCGAGCAGGGATTCGAACTCACAACCCCTGGATTGACAGCCCGTGTCGCTACCGACTAAGCTACCGGGGCTTTGATACAAGGTAGTGCTTATTAATGGCTTAGTATAGCAATATCTTCTAAAGTTTGTTTTATCTGATTAAATGTAGTTTATGTGATGAAGTGAAAGTGTTAAACAATATATTGACTTTGCACCCAAATGTTTAAGTAGGGATAGGATACAAAAATAATTGAAGTTCCGACAGCTTGTCACATATTGATACAAAAGAACCCATTATAGGTGCTATGCTCGTGATTAGGCTTTGCCTTTTTCATTATCGGTTGTATTATGCTCTGGATTGAATTTTTCTTTCGCCACCACATTCGCCACATTGAAATAAACTTCGCCACTTTTAAATTTTAGGAGCCATTTATTTTCTCCACTTTTGATAAATATTTCAGCCAAAGCTTTCATTTTTGTCAATAATAACAAACATAGTTTCCAACAAATATTTATATGCAATGGGTCCACTAATTGTTTGTACTCGCCCAAAAATAAATAGATTTTTCCCAATAAAAAATGACAAACTTCCATTGTCATTAAATCATGAAAGGCCGAGGTCGATCGTCGAAACCTACTTCAAAAAGCGTGCCGATATATTTAATGCATCTATAATTGACAATTATCATATGTACGGCCTTTAATGTATCAATATCGCTCAGAGTTGTTGGTCAGTCAGATTAAAAGGCTGAATTAACACTTCACAACAATAATCAAGTGCGAAATACAATTGTAATCATGTCGTAAAGTGATCACTGGTTCCCGACATTGAATAAAATGGTAGTGGTCACAATACACCAAATAAATTCCTACTTTGTTTACATGTAAATCAACCAGCTTCAACCCTCGTTTGTCACATTTTCTAAGCGTTTCCCATGTAGAACACCATATATCATTGAAAAGAGATACTTCTTACCTTTAAAATAATCCATAGAAAATGTGGGGTCATGTATTATGCAAGAAAGAACTCGCTCTGTGAAGATGGGGACCATCCTTTTTACCACAATCCAGCTAGGCTGAAAATGGGTTTACCCATACTCTACTTTCACTTTCACACAAGGTCAACATACCTAAAATGATCAAATCAAACAGTTCCAGTTCATCCTCTACATATTTACAAATAATTTACACCCATTGTCACATATCCAATGCAGTCTGGGCCAGATGTACAACCATTTCTAGGCAAACAAAGTTTTGTTTACGCACTACTTGGCGTAGATCAAAGGGGCCCGCGGATGTATTTAGCGTAATTTGACCTAGTGCATTATCTTAGATTAACGGAAACAGTCACTGTATGTCGTAAATTGATATCCAAAACAGGTAATTTTTTATGATAAAAACCTTTCGCCACTGACATTCGCCACTCGTGAAATAACTTCGCTACTTTTAAATAATCTTCGCATTTGGCGAAAATGGCGAACGACAGCGCGGGCCCTGATCTAGGAGTCTTGGACGTTTTGGCCGCAAAAGTATACGGTTTGTCTAACAGCAAATCTAGATTATATCCTGATTAATTCACTGTTTCAAACAGTGAATTAATCAAGGAATACCTATGAATGTTTACCCTGACTTTAACCCGTCCCGTTTTCTCAGCAGTATTTCAAAGCATTACAAAAGTAGATCATATACTAGGAGACAGGAAGAACATAATCTTGCTCTTGAAATAGTCAATCTTCAAATTAAACACATTTGGTGTTCGAATAATGGAAATATATATATACTTCGATCTAACATCGAACCAAATTATTTTATTCATTATATAATATGATCGATTGATTTATGTTTAACGCCGTTTCCAACAAATTTTAAATCATATCACAGCGACCAGTTCATCTACGCATGTATTTCCTGGCTTTCCCAACACCAGCTTTTTCAGATTTACGACAGACTTTCAAAACAACTGGCCGTTTAACCACATAGACTGTTAGCCCAATGGTGGAAGACGAATGAATGAGGCTTATTACGGCGATTTTTGTCAAACGTCGGAAAGAATGTTGCCAGAGATGTGATTCGAACTCAAAACCCCTGGATTGACACCCGATATCGCTACCGACAGAGCTAACGGGTATGTTTAAAATCGAGACTGATTCCAAAGAACATAACTCTACACTTTAATTGTGAATGCAGTTCCTGAGAAAATGTACAACTTGGCTTTTGTGAACAGTCTATGATCAATATATACACTCTTCGAATATTAATGACATACGGTTGTAATAAAAGGTAAGAAATGACGCACAGTCTGTCCAAGCTTTACACAGTTCACATAATTGTGTTTGAGGTCAAATAACTCTAAATAGATCCGCCAAATAGTCCCTACAATTTTTTTATTTGAGTAGATATGAGTGTATGCCATCACAAGAAAGCATTGAATATATGACATTGTGTTTACATTTATTGTTAATGTGTATATGATTGATCTGATAACTTTTAGTATTTGACCTTGTTTGAAAGTGATATTATAGAATGTGTTGGGCCCGATTTGCTCCGAAATGACGGTAACCAATTTCGCCTGAATTATTTCTTGCATAATGCATGACCCAGCATAAAAACACATTAATACTTTTCTAATGGGGTTTCGCACAGCATAGGTGAAAAATTAAATGCAATGCTTTTGAACTTATTTTAAATCCCAACTTTTTAAAGGAGTTGGTTGCAGAGGTGTCAAAGGACGTTTGTCCTACTTATATGAGGAAATTGTGATAAAGAATAGATGGATTCATTAATTGACTGCTTGGTTGAGTAAAGGTGGGTAGGTAAGTCAAAGTAGGCCGCTTGACCACCCCCAGCTTACACCACTCCAAATACAAGTTGTATTTATTTTATAATTATATACACGCACCCTGAATTTCACGTGTCTTTTTATTACTGTTTTGATTAATTAACTAATCAACCTAGATGTTTCTGTCAATATGACGATGTGTAGATTATAATAAGGCGCAGCAAGTGTACAGGCGAACCTTAATTGTTCAGAAATACCAAGGTGTACATTTTCCCAATCACTTTCTCATAGTTCATATAGTTCATATAGTAATAGAGAACAAAATGAGCTCACTGTGTTTTATCCTATATGAGATCAGAGGCTTGTAGCTTTTATCGTCCCTTTTTAATAGTATTACACAAGTACTGGTATCGTTCAAAATTCCTTTTGACAATACAGCACTACACAATATGGCTAATTGTCAGTGTGAAGGCAAGAGTGTAATGTAAATTCCACTAAGTGACATATTTTGACCGATAATAGACACACTACAGCTCTACCACTATGTGACCCTCTGACAGTTACTCGTTTTGAAATATTCTATAACACTATAGAGAACGTGTATATTGGATAGTTATGATTCCTCGTATAGCACTAATGCATATCACATCTTCTTGTTTATGTTCACCACCTTTCCTCACACTGGACATAGTCTGATCACACATTTGATCATGAATAGTATGTTCATTTAAATTAAATCTCAGTTGAAGATTATATCTAATAAAAGAGTATTTACATTACTTTTTACTTTTTTCCCCCATAAAATTGCCACATTTGTAGAACACATTTGTAGAAACACTACAACCTCCGGTTTTACATCTGTTTTTCTATTTAAACCTGTTTCTCTACTGTTGTTTTATTTCCTGGTTTCTGGTTAAACTATTATCATGAACATTGATGAAATTAATATCATTTATCGTTACTGACGAAGCATTTTTGTGAAAGTGACTATCTATGATATATGATCATTCCATGATTCGGGTATGTAAAAATGGCAACGTAGATTGTGACGTACAATTACTCAATTTCAGTAATTTTTCATATTACGTCATTTGTTGGCGCGTTATCAAGTCATACGTTTTTATTTGTATATATAACCGATGGCGGTAGACATTATGTCAGATTTAGGTTTAAATATACCGAATACCACATTTACTGCTCTTCTCTAACAATCAATGGCATTGAATTATCAGTTTCACCCTTTACACAAATATCTACTGTCGACGTTTGATGAATGTTAGTGGTTTCCGTCGATTGCCAAGCGGCTCGAACCTTTTTTCTGTGGTAGATGAAGAACAAGACAGGATTGGCGATACTGTTCCAGTAATAAAACGTCGTTAGTATAATCAGCAAAGGATGATTCAGGGCTGCGTTTATAGTTAGGAAATAGCCGGTAAAATAGGCCATCCAGCATATCAGGAAACCTGCAAGGTAGAATATATTGAAATATAAAACATAATTCCCAGGATACAAATATTTACCTCCACTGGTGGCCATTTTGAATAGCAAATTGCAAAGTTATATAAATACCACAAACGTTTTAAACAAATTCAAGTTCAAAAGGAATTAAATCAAGAAGCTGGCATAATAAGAATACAATCTTCAACGAAATATGATAGTCAAACGGAAATTCCTTCGTGCCTATCCATATGTCAGACAAAGGGAATGATTAGTTTATATAGTTATGAGAACATTGTATAGCCCGTGTGAAAAGTTGGAAGACTTCAATTGAAAAACGGCGGTAAATAAGCTATAAGAAAATTGGAGAGGAGAAAAGGCCAACCCATCATGTATAAAGAACAGTCGGTTATAATCCTTCGATATAATGAGTGCATGTAGAGTTTATACCGAACAAATACGACTGAAATCTAGTTATATTACGATTAGCTACGCATTGTCTTGTCTAACCCTTTCCCAGATACATCACATCTGCAGAAGCCGACTTTAAAAATACATTGGCAAAACTTTGGAAAATCCATACAATATGAGAAAATGATAGTTAAAGACTTGAATACCTTTAATCAAAAGATCGAATTGCAGATCATATGCCAAAGGGTTAAATCGATACTTGGAGATCCTAATCATGTGCTTCTACCTACTGTGTCAAATAATCAGAACAATAATAATAAGGGGTTTCTCGAACTCAATTGTAACACTGAAGATTATTAGCAATACCGGTCATACTACACATTTCTACTTACTGAAGGAGGAGCCTTTGTTACCAGTGTCAGTGTCTTTAGTGTGAGACTTTAGAAATGGTAGTTATGGCTACTCTCATTGGCGCTCAGGGTTCCGGCGTTAGCATTTCGACAGACTTCCTGGTGTCTGGATCGATGGCCAGTATTTCTTGTTATTTGTTGAAAGCGACGTAAAATAATCAGTTTTTAGTTTGACACTGTTAGGTATCAACCCTGCTATCCCGCTCCCGAGTATTTTTAATGTTGTTATACTTACTTAGCACTATTGCTAGCGATAATTTGATGACTTTCTGTTTTGATTTAGGCACCCCTTTGTTAAACTCTCGGGACATGTTGAGACGTTCCTTTCCTGTTTTCGCGGCTTCCTTTTCACCTGAATTATAAACATTCTGCGTGAAGAATCTGTGTCAGAAATGTACGTAACAGGGTGTTCTAAGGAAAATATTCGTTTAAAAATAAATAATGGTTACATTATCATAAGTATTTTCTTCAGTATGTAACAGATTTCTTGAAACTAGTATCTTTAAAAGTAACGTGTGCTCATCTTCCAATGTATTATGATAAAAGTGACATTTTACGCCTGATTAGTCCCCATCAACTGATTCAACGTTTTGATAATGTAACTAAAGGCGATAATTGTTATATGTTCTTAACTAATTATATTTTTTCATCTATATACATGCACATATCCATGTACTGTCTATATCATTACTATAATAATTGTTTATATCACGTGTTTAAAGCCTTTTCGGAATGAAAGAAAAAAAGATATAGTAACAGTATAAAGGCATTTAGACCATATTTATAAGATATGTTTATATATTATGAATTAGTTTTGATTTTGAAATATATAGTTTGTCGCTCAGTATACAGAAAATAATGGATGTTATAATGTGAGCCCAATGTTGGACTAGCAGTGAACTGGGTCTACCGATTAGTGGTCTAAATGCATAAAATATAAAGTAAAGACTTAAATGACCCCATACACTCTTACAGCACCATCAGAGCCTTCACTGTCCGCATATATGTTTTACACATGATGACATATTAATAACAAGTACAGTTAAAGATATGCCTGTTCCTTAACGAAATGTGCAGAAGGCAGTTAAAACGGCAGATATGCGCCGATTTTTCTGGATTAACCAGATTATACTTTTGGTGCAGCCAATATAACATATATGTTATGTGTCTCCGTTTAAAAAATAAACTTACTTGGAGTTTGTTTCAAAGCACGGCGGAATATAAAGACGACTAGTAAGGTATAACTTCCGACGATGATGAACAATGGTATCAAAAACATGAATACGAACTTCAAATACAACAATACCTGAAATGGATAAAACAAATAAAAGAATGAATGGTACCATAAACATGAATGCATGCTTCAAATACAGTAGCATGCCTGAAATGGATAAAACAAATAAAAGAATGAATGGTACGATAAACATGAATGCATACTTCAAATACAGTAGCATCTGTACTTGAGAATACAATTTATTAAAATTATTTCGTGCTTGCGAAAAGTTAGTCTATTAATCCCTCCTAACTACACACGCACTTTGACGCATTTATGGCAAGCTGCATTTGAAACGTTTGGGATGAAAGGACACACTCATTTCTTCATTTGATACAATGTTTCGAACTCTATCCAATAATATTACTTTCATTTTAAGAGAGCTTCCACATTTTTACACAGATATTTTCAAATTCGTCTGCTACAGACTTGTTGTATGTGTGAAACGATTATGAGCCCGGTGTTCAAATACTGTCAATCAAAGTCTTCAATGTTTCATCTACAATTTTTTTATTTTATTTTTCGTGTGACGACATTTGAACATTTGTTATATATATAACGGTAAAAACCATCAATTGATCACCGTGTTAACAACTAGTACTAGTTTAGCTGCCTTACTCGAAGAAACTTACCGATGGCCGCACACCACATGACTCGAGCCCGGAAACCGAGGTCTCATTTTCGTACGCCAAAATCTTGATCACGGTTGATTCCTTTCTCGTTCGATCCCTGGTTGAGTCATACCAAAGACATAAGAAATGGTAGTAATGGCTGCCCTCCTTGGCGCTCAGGGTTGCGGGGATAGCACCAACAGACTGTCTGGTGTTATGGTAAATAGATTAGTAGTACTGGTAACTTACCCAGAAAACGTCGTGATGTAACTGAACAATTATTGAAAGTGGCGTAAACCATCACAATTTATTCTTGTTTAATATTGCCGTCAAGATGAGTTTGAGTGTTAGGCATTTATCTCTTACTGTTCTACAATGGTAAAGTACCATACCGTATGTCCTTTTATGATATATTCGGTGTCACCGAAGTATAGAATACACTGTTGCTGGTCTCCAAAGCTGAAGACCTGTGGATAGTATCTTGCCTCGTAGTATTTAAGGTTGGGTGAACTGCATAGGAAACAGAAAACCCAGCACGCTATCACAGTGACCTTCTGTTGTATGCTTCCTGTTAATGAAGAAATTAATGTTTTTTTAGTACAAACAACATCATGTTTAATGAAAGAATTGTGATTTTTAGAACATGAATTACTCTTTTTAATATCGGTGCTGAATATACAAACATGTAGATTCACTTTACGTGTTTGTATACTCGTCTAAGTTAACACATCTCGTTTGTTCCGTTTAGAGGCATTTTAAGTCTGCAAAAAGTGTGAACCCGTTTTTGCCGATTTAATTACTCAGTATGGGTTAACATATATAACACAACCTCGGCATTAATTCACTCTACATTTGTGTATACTCAGCATTGGTGTATATATTCATGCATAGTATAATTATATGCTCTGTCTAGATTCAATCTTCATTTGTGTATGGTCATAATAAGTTTACAAATGGCCTGTGTTCTGTATAGATTCACTTTACCTTTTTGTATACTCAGAATTGGTTTATATATACATGCATATGATATGCTCTGTCTAGATACAATCTTCATTTGTGTATGCTCATCATTGATTTACAAATGGCGTATGTTTTGTCTCGAATCACTCCTCTACCTTTGTGTATCCTCACCATTGGTTTGAATATAAAGCATTATGCTCTGTCTATGTTCACTCTAACCTTTTTTATACTCAACATTGGTTCATATATACATGAATAGCATATGCTATGTCTATGTTCACTCTAACCGTTGTTATACTCAACATTGGTTCATATATACATGAATAACATATGCTATATCTAGATTAACTCTACCTTTTTGTATGCTCATCTTCTGTTTACAAATGGCGTATGCTCTGTCTAGACTCATGGCGGCGAGTATATAGTTTGAAGTCATGATGCATGTATTTTCAATTGTGCGTTGTATCTTACAAAAAGCGTCCCCGGCCATCCAGAACGGTACTGCGTATTCCAAACCGAGGGATATCTCCACAGCGTTCGGAAAAGCACTGAGTATGCCTGCTGACAGATCTAATAATGAACATTCGTAAAGGATTAACATACTCACTATATTGTTTAGTTTTAACAATTATCAGCAACTTTAGTTGAAGATTTAAGCTGTAATAATGTGATTATATGACATAGTTTACTTTAAACTGCCTACAAGTTATTGTGTGCAATTGTTTGCTCAATGTTAGAGTATTACTCAATTTGTAGATATACTATACATATATTTAGAAATAAAAATATATACTCGTACAGGTATTAGAAAAAGATCCTAATTTCGTAGTGATAAAATATTTTCATGGGACAATATCATGTTATGAAATGATAATATTATATTACATAACCCATTATACTTGTCACGATACATATTCGGGTCATGGATTGTATGATGTTATCGCCGCTTTCAACATTTACGGCGTTTTTGTGTGTAATTTACCAGTTCTACTGCTCCATTAATCATGACACCAGCTAGTCAGTCGTAATGCTTACTCCGCAACCCTGAGTGCCAAGTAAGGCAGCAATTACTACCATTGTTAAAGTATTTGGTATGACGCTCTACCACAACAACACCGAGGCACTTCGGGTCATGGAAGCGACATACAAACATATATACTTTTATCAAGAATAACGTTAGTTAGGAGAAAAGACTTCGGTGATATACAATGTATTGTCCACTCAACGTTAAATACGATAACTCATATGAGCCGTTATGCGAAAAAAGCCAACGTAAGCATCGACCCGGATCAGCATGCCAAGCAGGCTAATCCGGTCTGACACGCTGCGCCTTCTGTGGATTTTCAGGAATTATTACTCTATACCTCTATCCGCCTGAGACGGAATATGTCGGACCGGACTGCGAGGGATGATCTGGATCGATACATTACGCAGAGTCCATAATGTTGGCTTTCTCGTGGAACGGCTATTATATTCCTGATTGCACTCGCTAATAACATACGCATAAATATCACACGGGATATAAATCGAGTATCAGAAATCACTTTTAAAAAAACTATATGAGCTCTGTCAGGATAGAAGGTACAAGTTGACGTTTGTGAACAATGCGGATCAAGTTCAATCTGTGCAATCGCATAGTTTGATAACGATCTGCTCTATTCAAATATAACTGCACTAAGCTTGTAAATAGCTTCTCTCAACTCGCGTACAGTACCTCAACCTGATTAGTGATCTGGCCACACACTATACGCAAATGACAAGTTGTATATTTTGCACACGGACGGGCTTGTAGCTAACTAAGTGTATCCCTTTTCACGAATGAATACTATTGATAAGATTTCGAACACTGGCTCATTAATATGCATGTCGTTAAGATAGCTTTGCAAACATTAAACAGCCTCTCCCAGTTTTATTAATTTTTAGAAAAGACAAAAACTTTGTGTAAACGAACATATACAACACATAAACTAATTGAAAGAATGGAATAAAAAGGTGCTTGACCGTGTATTTTGCAACACAAGTTGTACCATTTTTTGTTGTCACACTATGCTCGGCAGCATCAGACAAAAAACTCGGGTCAACCCTGATTGCATGATACAGGGTCAATTACCTATATATTATATACTATGTTGGTAATACGTCAGATGATACAATATAAATGATATATATTTGTATTACACACCTTCTAGCAAGTACATGGCTACCTTCATTAATGTAAATGCATTGGTGATAAAGGAAATATAGTTATTGAATAGATCAAATTGCCGAGTCTGGATTCGAATTTACGACTTACAGGTCAACACTATACACTGAGGCATCAAGGTACACCATCCTTTCCATGACGGGGACAATTTTGCCTAGGACAAGAACACTGTATTGTGGAAAGAATATAATAATTGCTTACCTGCTATGGCGAGATTCAGTAGAAAGAAATACAATCTGGACCGCTTCTTATAGCGACATATCAACACTATGACGGTCAGGTTTAGGGATATTATCAACACAGACCATAACCATGACAACACCAGGCCAACGGTGAAATAAGTCTGAAATATACAAATATAAATATATATTAAGACCGTTCATGACCATGACAACACAAGGTCACCGGTTAATAATGTCAGAAATGTACAAATATAAATAAATATAAACACATTCAATAACCATGACAACGCAAGGCCAACGGTGAAGTACGTCTGAAATATATACAAATATAAAATAGTTTAACAGAGTCTATAACCTTGACATCATGAGGCCAACGGTGAAGTACGTCTGAAATATACAAATATATCTACTCTGACAGAGTCTAAAACCATTACAGCACTAGGCAAAGCTAAACTTCGTATGAAATATTTATGTTTTAACACAATCTATACAACAGAAATAACAATTATAACACTATCGACAATTTCTCTTCTATATGCAAAGAGGATTTTTAGCGTGATATAGATCATACAGTATATCACTCTTAACTTCCGGAACTATTTTTGGCTATTGAAATTCCCTCCCGCGTACTTTTTGTGTTAAAGTTTATTAGTGCGCATGCGTAACTACGCTCATCTTGAAATTTTAAGAATGAAGTCACGAGCTTTTGTTGTAATTGCCGTTTAGAGAGTTGAATTATAACGGTGACGTAATTGTTTTAAATGACGTCATGTACGTGCATGACCAACATTTTAGACGCCCGTGCCATGTAACAGCATACTGTTTACCGGTCAAAAATGTTGTGTCAGCAAAAGACAGTAACAATTTGCCCATGATGAGTATATGAACATTTGATAAAGGTATGATAAACAAAAAATGGACATATACTGTTAATAGAACTGATTTTAGAATGTGTTGTTAGTTGATACAATGGGCAGTAAAGATAAAATAACCTACACGTGAATTCATCAAGAAAAGCAACGTCATGTCAAAACATAGTTCTCCCCTAGGTTATAATCCTCTAAGTTATTAAAACGTGCTAGAATGGAAATAGATACATAGTACAATGAAATATTCCCATTCGGCCTTCGTGATTAATAGCTACACACCTGAACTCTATAAATCGTGATATAAAAGCGAGTATATCACTCAAAATGAGATATATTTCTTAAACATGATTTTGATGTATAACTGTAATTACGCATTGCATACCCTGTTTAACATCTGAGTCGTAATATACGGCCAAAAATAAAGAAGAATGAAGGGTCTGTATCAGTACTAGTTTTTTTGTATTTTTGGCCGGATTGTTCTAGCAATTCCGGTCTATAGATTGGCGATGTCCGTCCGTCTGTCTGTCCGTCAACATTTTGGTAAAAGTTTCAGGTTGAGGCAAAATCTCAGCACTGTAAAAAGGGTTACAAACTTGAAACTTTGCCTGAAGGTAACCTGTAACAAGTTCTATTGATTTATATGGTTACTTTGACATTGACCTTGGTCTGTCGATTTTCAAGGTCAAATTGCCGACAATCCGGCCTTATCGTCTTCAGCGGTTTCTTGTTATAGTTTGGTATCAAACGATTCTGCAGTATCCAAACACTGACATGATAACTCGCCTTATAATTCACGGCATATGTAATAATAATGCGATAAACGCCATAAATGGTTTGTTTCGCTCATAGGTAACAGGTGTGAGATTTTTATTTTTGTTATTTTCTTCGTAACCCATGAAGCTTTCTGAAATGAAACTGGCAAAATGAATGGGGGTCGCCATTTTGTTTATGTATCAGATGCGGTCGGTCAGACGTAAAACACAGATTGAAATTATTATCGTCTAGTCAATCATTTTTAATTCTAAATCGATATTTAAGGTAATAAAAGAACTGCGTCATTTCGTGTAAACTGAGATTTTTAAGAAAAAGCGAAAAATGCGTGGGACTGAGAATGATATAATTTGTTCTCGTCAAAATAGCCGACTATGGAACGTGTCTGTACCGTACTAATCAATGTGAACTGTGTCCGTGTCTGTAAAGCGACACATTGTCGTATGAAGCCTTACAGTTAACTGTTTCCCGAATAATGAAGCCTATAGACATATCTGGTGACATATTTAAATAGAAACAACTCCAATCTATCGTCTAAAGTGTTGTATTGTAGAGATGTCGACAGTCTTCGTGAACATCTTCGGTCCTGACTGATAACAAATTCGCACCACTGCAATTTCGTACAACATAATTATACACAATCCTAGATAATGCAGGTATTACGTATATGTTTAAAGCAGAAGGGGCCCGGTCACAATGGGTTAAATGGTATGATATTTTATAATTAAAATATCGGGTTTATGCTGAATTACATGTACATTCCTGTTTGGAATAATGCAATAAGATATAGACAAAGAGAGAGGGATACATTTTAATTAAATCGTGGTACTGTGACAAATATACAGTTTAGCGAATCCGACTTGTTATAGTTTACCAAAGTTGCATCCCTTTTTTAATTGGATCCATTTGTATAAACATGAGTCAACAACAAATAACAAAACATTAATACTGGTTAGTACTGGTTTAAATATCCTATAAAGCCTTTACATTTTTTCAGATACATACATATATGGTCAATGCCGACACTGCATACCGATCCTGTGATTTCTTTGATTTATAATTTACCCTTTCCCACATACAATTAATCTGCAGCAGACGACCTTGAAGTTGTCAAGTTCAAAAGATTAAAAATCTCTAATTGATAGTATGAATATTGAATACAGTTTAAATCATTGTGACAAATGAAGAAATCGCTTATCATGAGCAATTTTTCCATGTGTATACTTCCGTGAATATTTAAAAAATGTCTGAGAACGTGTATCCGGTAAACACAAACGTCGCTATAGATGAGCGAGGTAAAGGGAACAATATCGGTCATAGAAATATATATTTGTGTGATGAGCTAACATTCTATTAAGTATTACATGTTGGGACTATTTTCTGACAGCGAAAAACCGATTTCTTTGTGTGTGAGTTTCGTCATGTGATAAAAAGATTCTGACAGTCGTTGTCATTTCATAAAGTGACAACTCATGTTAGATCCTATATATAGTACTAAACGCTTTATTTCACTTTTTTCGTTTTAAAAGTTCGAAATACATCAGATTACATCAGATTATCCCCTATTATGAGACTAACACGGCGTTTACTGGGTTAGTTACGAGTTGATTATAACACGGTGTTTACTGGGTTAGTTACGAGATAATTATAACACGGCGTTTACTGGGTTAGTTACGAGTTAATTATAACACTGCGTTTACTGGGTTAGTTAAGAGTTAATTATAACAGGGCGTTTACTGGGTTAGTTACGAGTTAATTATAACACTGCGTTTACTGGGTTAGTTAAGAGTTAATTATAACACGGCGTTTACTAGGTAAGTTACGAGTTAATTATAACACGGCGTTTATTGGGTTAGTTAAGAGTTAATTATAACACGGCGTTTACTGGGTTAGTTAAGAGTTAATTATAACACGGCATTTGCTGGGTTAGTTACGAGTTATTTATAACACGGCGTTTACTGGGTTAGTTAAGAGTTAATTATAACACGGCGTTTACTGGGTTAGTTAAGAGTTAATTATAACACGGCATTTGCTGGGTTAGTTACGAGTTATTTATAACACGGCGTTTACTGGGTTAGTTTACTGGGTTAGTTAAGAGTTAATTATAACACTGCGTTTACTGTGTTAGTTACGAGTTAATTATAACACGGCGTTTACTGGGTTAGTTAAGAGATAATTATAACACGGCATTTATTGGGTTAGTTACGAGTTAATTATAACACCGCGTTTATTGGGTTAGTTACGAGTTAATTATAACACGGCGTTTACTGGGTTAGTTAAGAGTTAATTATAACACTGCGTTTACTGGGTTAGTTACGAGTTAATTATAACACGGCGTTTACTGGGTAAGTTACGAATTAATTATAACACAGCGTTTACTGGGTAAGTTACGAGTTAATTATAACACGGTGTTTACTGGGTTAGTTACGAGTTAATTATAACACGGCGTTTACTGGGTTAGTTGCGAGTAAATTATAACACGGCGTTTACTGGGTTAGTTACGAGTTAATTATAACACTGCGTTTACTGTGTTAGTTACGAGTTAATTATAACACGGCGTTTATTGGGTTAGTTAAGAGTTAATTATAACACGGCGTTTACTGGGTTAGTTACGAGTTATTTATAACACGGCGTTTACTGGGTTAGTTTACTGGGTTAGTTAAGAGTTAATTATAACACTGCGTTTACTGTGTTAGTTACGAGTTAATTATAACACGGCGTTTACTGGGTTAGTTACGAGTTAATTATAACACGGCGTTTACTGGGTAAGTTACGAATTAATTATAACACGGCGTTTACTGGGTTAGTTAAGAGTTAATTATAACACGGCGTTTATTGGGTTAGTTACGAGTTAATTATAACACCGCGTTTATTGGGTTAGTTACGAGTTAATTATAACACGGCGTTTACTGGGTAAGTTACGAGTTAATTATAACACTGCGTTTACTGGGTTAGTTACGAGTTAATTATAACACGGCGTTTACTGGGTAAGTTACGAGTTAATTATAACACGGTGTTTACTGGGTTAGTTACGAGTTAATTATAACACGGCGTTTACTATGTTAGTTACGAGTTATTTATAACACGGCGTTTACTGGGTTAGTTTACTGGGTTAGTTAAGAGTTAATTATAACACTGCGTTTACTGTGTTAGTTACGAGTTAATTATAACACGGCGTTTACTGGGTTAGTTAAGAGTTAATTATAACACGGCGTTTATTGGGTTAGTTACGAGTTAATTATAACACCGCGTTTATTGGGTTAGTTACGAGTTAATTATAACACGGCGTTTACTGGGTAAGTTACGAGTTAATTATAACACTGCGTTTACTGGGTTAGTTACGAGTTAATTATAACACGGCGTTTACTGGGTAAGTTACGAATTAATTATAACACGGCGTTTACTGGGTAAGTTACGAGTTAATTATAACACGGTGTTTACTGGGTTAGTTACGAGTTAATTATAACACGGCGTTTACTATGTTAGTTACGAGTTAATTATAACACGGCTTTTACTGGGTTAGTTGGGAGTTAATTATAACTCGGCGTTTACTGGGTTAGTTACGAGTTAATTATAACACGGCGTTTACTGGGTAAGTTACGAGTTAATTATAACACTGCGTTTACTGGGTTAGTTACGAGTTAATTATAACACGGCGTTTACTGGGTAAGTTACGAATTAATTATAACACGGCGTTTACTGGGTAAGTTACGAGTTAATTATAACACGGCGTTTACTGGGTTAGTTAAGAGTTAATTATAACACTGCGTTTACTGTGTTAGTTACGAGTTAATTATAACACGGCGTTTACTGGGTAACGACTGATTCGTGTATACATACATAATCTAACGTATTGGGTCAAATCAAAATCAATTATACACAGAGATAAACTTTTGCTGCGGAAGGCGACTTTTAAAAACATTGTGCCAAAATGAGCCACTTCTCCTGTTGCCAGAATCCATTGTGCTCTGTCCTCCCCCTTTCTTACTAGTATTTTGTCAATATGCATCAGCATGTTAGTTTTCAAATAATGCATTTCGAACAGAAAACTACGTTATTCTTTTGACGCCGTTGCACCGTTGCGATGAGCCTGCTTCTAACCAAATACATACTTGAGCACACAGTCAGAGCACAGATACTTATTTTAAACTATGTGTGTGGTTTTCGTTGTTTCAACATATTATCAGTTATATAGTTTTGGAGTGTGGTCTATATTCGTTTATAATATCACCACTTAAAGACTATATAGGCACGCAATATGTCGTAATCGCCATAAGCCTTAAGAATTTCCGAGTTGTGCTTTTCATATGCAGCCTCATAATCCTTTCCCATATACAACACATATTCGACAAACGCCTTTGATTTTTTTTTAGCGAGCAATAAGGAGCATCTCTATAGCATGCTTACTCAATAGAGTAGAAAAAAATATTTATTTATTCAACTCTTTCAGCGCCGAATTGTTTAAAGTAGACTCTTCCATGTTCAAAATCGTGTGTATCCATTTCTCATGTAATAACAGTTTTGGACTATTTTGATGACTAAAACGCAAACAATGCTGATTTCAGGTGAGACAGCTCGTTAAGAGCTGACTCACCTGACTCAGTATTGTTTGCAAAAACCTCAATATTGCCTTTTGCGCTGAAAGAGTTAATTTCATACCCATGTATTAACAAAATATAACATATACAGTATAAAAATGTTACACTTTAATTAGTATATATGCCTGACCTTTGGTATTATGGAATATTATATACTACAATTGTTTACGTATATCCTTTGAACACTACAACAACAACACCATCATCAAACACATTTGCATCATAGCTGTTAGCATTTGCTTTATCTGCAATATGCGAATTATCATATTGTTAATATTGACATAAGGAGAACATATTTTTAATGAGTAAATTTCTACTTTTGAAACAATATTTTCAACGTTATTCAATTGTGTATAGCTCCAGTTATACGCATTTTTTATTTTGTTTTATCTAGATATTTTCTAATTCGTCTGCTACAGATTATGTTGTGTTGGAGAAAAAAGTGTTACAGTAACAATCAGTACTCACCCTGGCATTGTCTTTAAGTACCATTTCATACTCATAATCGTTCGAAATCGTATAATTGGTGCAGGATCCGTTTCGTGCCCCTTCTAGTGTACACTTCGTTAGTGCGAGAGTCGTGGTCTCCATTGTTGAAACTATACACAATCCAATTGGTCCACGGATTGTACAATTTATATGTTTAACATATACTTATTCTCCCTAGTTGCAACTATACACAATCCAATTGGTCCACGGATTGTACAATTTATATGTGTGACATATACTTATTCTCGCTAGTTGCAACTATACACAATCGAATTGTACCACGGAGTTTAGAATAAACTCGTATTTTGTTATGTAATTTTTGATATTTGTAAATCTCTACAAGTATCTCAGTCAAAATAAGTATTTAAGTTTTATATGATCTAAAGGTATTGATATATATTAGTTTTATAATATATCTATGTAAGAATATTGCACAGTGCAGCTCCAATATTTGACGTCGTGCGTTAATATGCAGTTTAATGTTGGTCGAAATTGTTCACAAATGGTATATATAGTATATGACTACCACGTTCCATTATAATCACATGCTATTTATAGTACATGGCTGACACGTTCCATTATAATCACATGCTATTTTTAGTACATGGCTGACACGTTCCAATATAATCACATGCTGTTTAATGTCACGTACAGCTGTAAAAGAAACGTTGTATACTTATATCCGGAATGACAAAAATGAATTAATTTTATATTAAAAAAAGTTCACGATTACAATAAAGTTATTTTCAATTTACTGCGAATAAAAGCTTCACATAACACAACTGTGAATTGAATGTAATCCAATAGATTCTCTGCGTGTTTGTAAATTACCGATGCATTATAGATAAACAATCAGCGTGAATGTTAACTTCATGCGTATCCTAGAACATGAGTTTATAATAATGTACGAGCTGACATCACTTACTACGTTGTATATTTCGGACGATAAAGCATGCACTTTGTGAAAAGCATAATACGGTTTTATCGCGCCAATTACGCTGTTATGTCATATCGTATACACCATCAGCACGCATTTATCCAATACAACAACTAATATATCTATAGGTGCTACCTATTTACGAAAAAAACGCAAGATAATTATAAACAAAAATTTAAGAGCATACTAAATAAGGATTTATAAGTAATTGACTAGACAATAATAATGTTAATGGCATGTGTCTTGCATTATCAAAACATATTTGCAATTCTTATTGCTGTCGTATATTATTACGAACAGAAAATAATAAAGTAAAGACTTTCAGAAAATCAAGGAATACATTTATAATGAACGCGGTTAAAACATGAGGGCCAAGATGATCCTTAATCGATCACCTGCATTATGGTAAAGAAGCAAATAGATCAGCCCTTTTCTGATGACACCTGGCGACTGCCTTTTTCAAGCAGTCCATATGACTTGAACAAATTATGTAAGGGGTCACATTTCTGCTAAACCCTTTCCCTATTAGAGACGGTTTCTGAGGCCTATGATTTAGGAAAAGATTGTCGCAACAAGAACAATTGTGGGATCGCCGATTTTCGACTTAGCTCCGCCCACATTAGCAACGGTAACTAGCCCGACATTATTTGTAAACAATAACAACAATGGCGGACGTCGTAACGTTGAAAGATGTCCCGGACAATATTTCGTCCGCCTATCTACCGTATTCACCAACACTGAGACAAAAACAGAGGGCAACGTCATTTTATAGAGACTCTTATATTAAGTCGATGTCGTTGTTTACGCCTGGAGCTGGAACAATACACATTAATTCCAAGATTTATCGGAGCCAGCGTAAAAGTGAGAAGCCGCATAGTGTACACATAGATACCGACATCGTCAATGAGAAAATAAGGGTTGCACACTGCAGTTGTAAAGCAGGGTAAATACACATTCTGATTAATGTTTCCATGTTATTTTATTATTTATTCCTGATTGACATCTAGTTTTCGTTTCATTACATTCATGTTTAGGGTGTACAGAGCTTTCGACCCTCTTACTGTTCGACCCCTAGTCCAATTATTGGATTTAAATATGTGTGAACATAATTTTTATCCTATTGTTGATCTGTCACGTTTGACTGGTTATCGGTACTGTACTTATAGTCAATTGAAATATATCTACGACTTGAAAAATGTTAACAATATCTACAAATGAAAGTGTAAATATTGAATAAAGTTGAAAACAGAGTGAAAAAAAAAAAATACTAGTTTCAAGTAGGGGGCACTTTCTACCTTTTTCATTCTCTTTTCTTCAAAACTGGTATTATGTATGTGGGAACGGATTCAGATATTAATAAATGAAAACAGGATAAGGTCATAAAAATCAACATTTTTATTTAAGTTTAATATATCAATGGAATAAACACTTTGATGGAATAAACCCTTTGATGGAATAAATTAACCCTTTGATGGAGCTAACCCTTTTCCACACATACATGTCATCAACCTGAAAACATTGTCTTATAATATCATCTGCATATTAGATATAAAAAATGTAATTATATTGACAAAATTCTCCTTTTTCCACAATGTTTGTGTGCTGCAAGTGTTTTGTAGGAAAGGGCTATATAAATGAAATATGGACATATGAAATATATATAACAGTTAAAACTTAACAAGTAAAATATCACAATTGAATTGTCAGTATATATACACAACATTTCTTTACATTAACATAAAACACATTTTTAAGTTTTATTTACATTGGCCCCCTTAAACCACATTTTTATTTCAAAAACATGTCAATTAGAACAGAACAAAGTAAGTACCATATTTAAAACTGACTTTTCATATAGTAATCACCCCCATACATAAATTGTAATGTACAAAATCAACAAATAAATTTATACAAAAAGAACAGGTAATCAATGTGTAAACAAATTTAATTGAAAAACCTGATAATCAATGTGTCTAAGATACATATTATGAAGGGAAACCATATTTTTTCACACCAATATAGAAATTAAACTAGGGGTCAAATACTATGTTAAATCAGGGGTCGAAAAGTTGAAGGGTCGAAACATTTGATACCCATCTTCAGATGATGAGTTCTGGTAAAAAGAAGGGATGATGAATTATATTTTATAATATATGTTTATGGTGATACTTTTGAATAGACATTAGAATAAATGTTAAGACATTCTTGCTCTTAGACCACACCAGAAACATCTATATATATGCATGTGTCTGGGAAAAAAATGTGTTTTAGTTCTTGTTACATTTATCTGTTTATTTGTATGTGTATGGAAAAGCAAATGTGTTAAGTTCTCGTTACATTTATCTGTTTATTTGTTGGTTTTGTTTTCAGTATTCAGCTATAGGGATGCTTTCTGTTTGCCAAGTTCAGTGAGTTAAGTTACCACTGAGGTCCTCATCTAAGGTAAGTATTCAAGATATTGTATTAGTTAAATTCCAATTCAGATACTAATTTGTTTGCTATTTACTACCCTAGAGAGAATTTCATATCAACCATCAACCAAAGTAAGAAGTTTTTCAATCTGAGTCACCATGTTTAATATCCAAAAAATAGACAAACATGACCTAATGGCAAATCAATTTATATCCCCTTTTTTTTTTAAATCATTCTGTATATGCATTTTGTAGTTCTCCCTAAAGTTTATCATCCCCCCCCCCCCCCCCCCCCCCCCCCCCCCCACCCCCCCCCCCCTGAATGATATATTAAATCTTATAACATAACATATGAATTCATTATAGGATATCTGGCCAGTGTGCACATGTTCTGACTGTTATATTGATGGTGGAGCAGTGGAAGATAACCGGCTACAAAGAGATACCATCGCAGCTATCATCAACCAGTCTTCCACAGCAGTGGGATAAGCCCAGGGGTCCAAAAATTAGACCAGAACCTGTTGCCCAAATGGTTATCTCCTGCCCAACAAATCTAAATAGGAAAAGGAAACCTGTAATTGCTTCATTTGTTGACACCAGGTAAATATAAATACATTTGTGTGTGAGTGTTTGGATGTTAGAATATAATAATGAGCCTGTGCTAGGGAAAGGGTACAAGTTCGCTTAAATTAGCAATATAGATCCAGATCAGCCTATGTAAGTGCAGTCTGATCAACATCTAAGCTGTTCACATATTTGCACAGTATTCATTAATGTTATGGTTTTTGTCATTAAGAATAATTCCAGAAATGTCTTATTATATATAAATGGTCAGCTTCAATGGTGTAGTGGTACAGCCTTAAGTGCAGGAGGTCCAGGGTTCGATCCCGACTGGGTCATACCATACTTAATAGTTTTTCTCCTTGGGGCCCAGGATTGTCAAATACAAAATATATTGAGGGTTTTATTTAAATACTTTTTTGACTACTTAGAAAGATAGAGGAATTTAATTTTTGTTTATGTCATAAGTTTAAAATTGTTGGATTTTACAGGAAGACTAATATTGAAGCTGGTGATATCCTGCACCTAAAGCGGTTGAAGCATAGCCCCATCTCCTACATTGTAGATGCATCCTCCACATGCCAAAGTAAACATACACCACTTGGTATTCAACTCATTGGATCAGCTCTAGCCTATCATGTAAGTTTTGTTGTCTTTTATTGGGGTGTTATGCCTATTTCAACAATATTTCAGTTTTATCAAGGCAAAAGTTTTTTTAATTGTGATCCCAGTAAAATGTTAGGAATAAATGTGCTTTATGTAAGTAATCCAGTGCTGAAATCTGAAAAACTTGTAGTTGAATCTTTCCCATTTACAGTAAATGAGCATTTTAAGTGAAACATACTAATCCAAAGGGGCCATGACTTTTACCTATCCCAGTAATTTGATCAAACTTTGTAGAGGTTATAATAATGAAAACCTCCTCCTCCATTGTTATGATTGTTTATTAAATCCAAATGGCTTGACCAATATTTGTAGAGACTCATATGGGATAAATTTCTAACAAATTATGTTGTAATCAGACAACCAAATTCAGACAAGAATTTCAAAATGTTGTCATTCAAACTCCCCCTGTATAACTATGGATGACAGACACAGGGTGATCACAAAAATTCATATTGAACAAGAAACAACCCATACACATCATATATGAATTTCAATTATAATCTTTATCTTGAATTAAGAATGGCATAAAATTTGTTAATAAACAACAAGTCAGCCAAATTTGATCAACAATGCTGAAGAATGATAGACTTATCTTTCCAGACAATATTTTAAATTGTTTAACACGAGCAATAGCTCTCTCAACATGAACACGGTGTTTTGCGATTTTTATTGTTTCTGATACCTCTGAATTTGTCATTTGTGATGTGCAGGATGTAAAAGGTGGAATATTTAACTTGAGCCCAACTGCTTCTATAACTTTCTCAATAGGGAAACCTTTGTCAGCCATTACTCCATCACCTTCCTTCAATTTTCCACATTTAATAAGATTTGTAAGTAAATCTATAAAGCCACTCTCTTCTGTAAGTTCCTTATCAGATATTGAACCGGAAAAAAGCATGGAACTGAAAATGATTGACCCCCGAGGATCAATACCAACAAGTCCTTTTAAAGTTGTGCTTGATTTATAATCTGAGTAGCACTGACTTTGTCGATTTAGTGAGCTAGGTTTTTGCACTTTCAATTCAGTACAATCAACTATAACCATAGTATTTGAAAAGTCCCTCTTAAAATTGACTGGCATGTTTTCAATAATTATATCCCGGTGTGGCCAAATAACCAGACTTCCAAGTCTAAAAAACATATAATTGATCCAATGTGAAAAGATTGTACTGCAATCTTGAGAAGATATTTTAAATAAATAAGAAATGTGTTTAAAGTCAAAGTTTTGCCTCAGTTTAATCAATGAAAGCAAAAGTTGATCCTTTGCTGATAAATTTGTTGCTCCTTTTACAGACTTAACCCACTTTATTGGATCTTCATTTTCTGTATGTACTAAAAAATGGAAAATCTCACTGAACCGATCCATTGAAAATCCTGTATAGTACTGGTAGTCCTTTGACTGTATTGTCTTGCTCCCAAAACAAACATGATTAATCATTTCTTGGGATTGATGTAGTTGCTGGTTCAAGACTATGTTCGGAAGCTTGTCTCTCTCATCTATTAATGACTGGTTCTCTGCAGTGCTTGCCAGAATGTTTAGATTGTCAAAATCTGAATACAAATAAATTAAACATATAAAAATATTGAACACTTTCCCTCATATACACCAACCTTTGTGCCTCTGGAGAAGTCAAATTATGAAAACATTGTGGCAAAAGGCTCATGACAAGCAGTTCCTCCATTTTTGACAATATTTTCAACTCTACACAGATATTATACTTTAATTTACAGATTTTCCAATGTTGTCAAGATGTATTCAAAATTGTCTACTGCAGCTTTCTTGTATGTGGGGAAGGGTTAATATCAACTCACATATTACAAAAGTGTCATATCATTTTATACAGGCCCCACATGTACTGCCAGTTGTAAAGCCGAGGGAAATGGACAGCTGTGGTGATACGGTTTTTCCAAAGACCCACTGGACTTGTGTTGATTTGCAGAATATCAAGCCAATAGTTCATGAATGGAAAGATTTAGTTATATCTCTAGATGATGCCATTGAACTCGAAAAATCAACCAGGTTACAATGCAATGACCAACTCTGGCATGTAGAAAGGAAAAAAAGATTAACAGCATCTAATTTTGGATTGATAATTAAGAGAAAAAAAGATGTAAATATCAAATTTTTGAAAAACACATTTGATAAAAAAGATTTCAGATCGTGTGCCACTTCATATGGTAAAGCTAATGAACTTGTTGCCAAACAAATGTATATTAAGAAAACTGGTAATCACATTCATGATGTTGGTTTAGTTGTAAATCCAGAATTTCCCTTCCTTGGTGCTACACCTGATGGTATTGTATGTGAGGCATCAGAAACTGGTCTAATTGAGGTCAAGTGCCCTTACTCTGTCAGAGACTTGACTTTAACAATGGCATGTGAGAAAAGAGGAGACTTCTTTTTGTGCAAAGATGGAGACTCATTCTCATTATCTCATGATCATGCTCATTGGTATCAAGTGCAAGGGCAGTTGCTTACCACTGGAGCAAAATTCTGTGATTTTGTAACATTTACAAAGTCTGACTTTCATGTAGAGCGAATCTATCCCCATCAGTCAACAATGAATGATTTGATTGACAGACTGTCACAATTTTATGTAAATCACTATAAACCATTCCTGACAATTTTAGAGAATGCTAAAAATTAAAATCATGAAATGAGCAAGTGCATTACAAAAGATACAAGTTGGCATTTATGAACAGTATAGATCCAGATCAGCTAATAAGGTTTTTTTTCCAAATCACAATTACCTGAAGACGCATGTAATGGATCCCTGTTCTCTATGGCTGTGCAGTCTGTGAATGGTTGACCTGTTTGAATGAGGAATGAACTGCAAACTTCTCCATCAGTTGAAGCTGACATACACTGTCTGGTACTTGGCTCACTGTTCTGGTCCCTGTAAAATCATCATATTTTGGAACCATGTTATACACAAAATTATTCTGCAATATACAGACCAAGTCTGCTAATCTGTGTTAAGTCTTAATTTTTGGATTCCATGTTTTCATACTTTAAGTAATAACTCTTTGTAAAAAATATCCTTAATATGAAAACAAAAGACATTTTACATTAACCCCAATTTTACCCACTAGCAGGCTATTCTTCAAAAGATAATGAAATTGTTGTGGCAAAAGAAGAAAACTATTTTAAGCCCTTTCTCTCAAACAAATGGTGGAGTGCCCTTGGGCAAGGCACATTTTCTAGCCTAGTACTGGTTTGTTTATCCAGGGATCATGAATAAGTGAACTGTCGCCGTGATATAACTGAAATATTGTTGAAAGCGGCGTAAAACCCCAATAAATAAATAAATATTCTCTCAAACAAGAAATTTACATCAGATGACTCAAAATTATCTTGGCAAAAATGATCTTGTGCATAGAAATATGTTTAAGCTGGCATTGCGTGAGCAATGTAGAACCAGATATGTATGTACAACTGCATTCTGATCCAGATCTACACTGTTCACATATTACTTAAAACAAACTTGTTAGAAGCTTCTGTCTACTAGTGACTTTTCTTGTTTTTGTGTGTAAATAGTTAAATATATATATTGTTAAATAAGTTTAGTTATATTATGAATTGTATTTAACCCTTTCCCACATACAGCAAATCTGCAGCAGACGACTTTGAAAACAAATAGGCAAAAACATGAAAAATCTCAATAAATGAGAGTTTGATTGTTAAATAAAGTAGATTACATTGTGGCAAAAAGAGTAATTGCTTGTTTTGTGTAATTTCTTTTTTGCCACAATGTTTTCAAATGTTGTCTGCTGTTATGGCATCAGAAGAGTTTATATAACTTAATAATAAGGGAAAGGGTTTAACCTCAGTTGTGTTATGCTTTTAGCTTTTCTTGGTCTGATAAGACCCCTCAAACTACTGTTGTACTGTACACAAGTATTTAGACAACTCTACCATGCTGGGTATAAACCCCATGACCTGACTTAAACTCTTTCCTATATATATAGACACTTTCTGATGCCTTTGCAGCAATATCAATTTTAAAAAAGTTTTGGCAATAGAAAAACTTCCTCATAAGCGAAGTTTTCCAAGTTTTCTTATATGCTATTCAATCTGGTTTTGACAGTAATTATTTACTATATGTGATGAAGTAAATAGAGATTTATAGAATAATAATTATTCTCAAACTCAGCTAGTTTGTTAATTGAGGTTATGGCTACCACTAATTAAATTTTAAAAGCCAGTGATATCATTTGCATAATGCCTTATCCAGATATATTTAAAAAACAACAACATCTTGTTATTACTGTACTGCGAAAACAGGCACATGTATATACAACACTTATATCAAGATCACTTTACAAATCAATGAGAAAAGCAACAGACTAAACAATGTTTACATATAATGTACAGTGGATTTGTACATATTTACTCACACAATCTGCATTGATTCCCTCAAAGATAATTCCTTAGATGCACTTCATGAGAACAGGAGTTTTCTTCTTGCTGAGGGCTTTCTACTTGGAGTGAGGGTGTCATAGCTAAGTGCAGGGAATGGATCTGGGTACTTCTCTGATGGTTTTCCCTCAAGGAAATGCTTATACATGAAAATACACAATGTTATTGATAAAAACAAACAAACAAATCAGAAACATCATGTTAAATTTAAACCTGTTGCTAGTTCAACTAAAATGTTCAGGAATGGTTTATAGTGATTTCAAAAGTCTGCATACATGTGGTATATAATTGTTATTTTCATTATGTCAGAATAGTTTGCTTTATGTTTGATGTACTCAGACCCATTTCCTGCTATTAGCTATGACACCCTCACTCTAAGTCGAAAGCCCCTGTGATATGTCTTTTTGTTTTTCATTTCCATCATAAATTTATGCAAACATAACTTTTTTCATTATATATTATTTTCAATATGTTGGCATACATCTTGAATATTGAATAAACTTTCATAATACATGTTATAAAAGATTGTCATCCGTTTTTCACGTCTTTTACCCTATAATGTCTGCTATAATCGACACCGTTAGCACATATTCAACACTACAGAAAAACTGTGTCATGAAATATTATTATTATATATGTGGTACGAAGACGCCAAGAATGGTACGAATTTATAGTGGTACGAGTCTCACAAATCAAAATTGTGAACCCTGAAATCAATTATATCACATCTTTATTTCATTTGTAAAATATACCAAATACTCACGTGCATTATGCTCTTGCAAAAAACAACATAACAATAAACGAGTGAATGAAATCTCTTCCCCCGTCCTGTTCAACGTTGTACGAAGATAAAGTGGGCGAAATAGGCTACATTTAACCTTCGTGTGTATTTCGAATCACTCGTTTCAGCTTATTTCGTTTTGCAAGTGAATGGTTTGGTTGTTGACGTTAAACGTTAAAGATTGAAAATGTAAATTACCTTTGAACACACATACAAATGTTTGGCTTTCCCCTTTTCCTTTAGTTTTTCCTCGCTCAGCTGACTGTGTGGCCTGCCGCACAATCTTATCCATTTTCTGGCCTTTTCAAGACTTTTGCCGGGTTTAGGAAACGGGATGAAATGAACCCCATTCCTTAGACGATCTGGATACCTGGTGTCGGTATTACAGGTACCCCAGCAACACCGTTTTACCATAATAAACACTTTCTTAAAAAATCTACGACATTTATGAAAGTGTCAGGCAAAATGGCGGCGCGTCCTTAGTTTCGCGCGATCTGATTGGCTAACGTCAGCTGTCAATCAAAAGTCGGCGATCCCTCAATTGCTCCTGATGAGAAAGTTATCCTTTTGCTACAATGTTTGATAAATAATTATACTTTGAATGAATGAGTCAATAGCTCATGTATAGGAATTTGGGGTCTTTCATGTTGATACCACTTTTTTTGCGGGAAACGACGTCGCTCCATTGACGTTACGCCAAGATGAAGTGTAACGACGTCACGTCCTTCTTTGGCTACGATACAGTCAAAATTTAGTTTCGAGCGTAGAAGGCTAATGCTGTCGTTTTTTGACGAACGGGGAAACATATTTCTTATAGATTTCCATTTATTTTTAACTTTTCGTACAAATGTTAATTCAAGCACTTTAATGATCTTAAATATCGATTTTAAAAAAAATGATTAAAAACACGACAATATTAAAAAATGGGCGTAAACGGCGAGAAAACGTGTTATGTATAAACAAAGCGATTCTCGCGCGTACGTGCCGTTTCAGACCGGTTAGATGTTTTACATATGCACTACCGGGCACCTTAAGTAAACAAAGCATGGACGCTCCATCTCCCCTAGAATAGAAGCAATTGTTGGATTAACAATAACATCAGCTTCTTTAACTCGATAATCGGTAAAATGCAATAGACTCACAGTTAAAGAGCATAACATAATCCAAAACCATTCGAGTCAGCGATGACAACCGTGATGTAGGACCGGTTCGTGGATATATAAAACATAACTTGTTTACTTTATGACGTCACATGTGCCAATCCTTATCGCGTCATGTTCATCGGCGGTTATCGTACAACCGGGCGCATACATATTCGTTTCAGTCGACGAGTTTCATGAAAACAATATCAAATAAGCACGAATGTAAGATTCTATTTATCACATAACACCATAAAAAGATTGTTTTCAATATTTAAATCGATCTTTCTTCGTCCTCATATAAACAGTGACCGAAGTTCAACCCGAAGTTTCTGTATCCCTTAAGCGGACGTAAAACATAGATTTTATGCAATAATAATTGTTTAGCCGTCCTCCAATCCTTGTAATCGTTGAATCAAATAGTAAACCTGCATGTTGACGCCTCTGCATCAGACGGCTTTTAAACGAAATGTCTCCTATTGCCACAATGCTTTCAACATTTGTTCTGTTATTACGATATATAGGCTAAGTTCGAATATGGATCATGTCTTCTCATAAACCAGGTCAATAATTCAAATTAAAGAAAAATCTTGTTAACACTCTGGCTGTTGCATTAGAAATCACCTTAGCCAATGTCTGTTGTAAACTTTTAGCCTAAACCATTGTACCCATTTTCAACGATACTTCATAGGAATGATCCGTTGCTGGCCATCTTTAAAATATATTCAATGATTTACATATTATATAGACATATTCTGTTGCCGCAGCATTAGAAAGGGAAAAATGTCAAAACTCTGAAATTCTTCACCTGTAAATTCCCATGACTGATTTAATGATAATTTGGTAGAAATGTTCATTTGGTTGAAACACAAAACGACATCAGATCAATGGCAAAATTACATCACTTTAATATTCGGTTATTATACCCCCTTCGAAGAAGAGGGGGTATATAGGAGTCACTGTGTCGGGCTGTCTGTCTGTCGGTCGGTCGGAAGCCATATTTTGTCCGGCCTATTTCTTACATTCAATAACATTTTACATGAAGCTTCTATACCAATAGGAGATGTGCATATTCTAAAGAGGTTACAATGGCATGTTATTTTACAGAGTTATGGCCCTTTTTTACTTATTAAGTTATGGTGTAGGTCAAGGTGCTGTTTAGGGGGTATTTATCATCTTCAGTGATAGTTGTAGTTATGATAGTACACGTCTATATATATATAAGAACTGTTCCTTCAGTGAGCCTGTACATAGTCTGGTAACGGCATATTGATTTGTTGAAAGATATAGCCTCCAGGCGGCCTCAGAAAAGAGGACACCTGAACTTTTAGCTTCAAGTGACATCACCTCCTAAACCACTGGACCGACTACAACTAAACGGCACCGGACTCTTCATTTTGTGGTCATCTTTCTAAAGATTTCAACGTTTAATGGTTTAATGGCTGTATTGAGTTCAATGTCTTTGTCCTAATCAAATCTATGTTATGTTAAGTCATCCCAGGATAAAACATAGGTTACTTAGCCAAGTTTGGCGAAAATGGATGCTATTGGTTTAATAGAGGCTGCCATTTTCACTCAAAACAGTAAGGAAAGCTTGTCAGAATGTGTGTCTAAATGATAGTTATAATTAGTTTAAATATGAATGATTTCAGGTGAAAAATAAGGTCACTAAGCCAAACATAAGATAATAACTGTGGACACGTGATAGGCCGCATTTTTTACTTAGGGAGTGCTGATTTGTTTATGATATCTACGCTAAGTTCAAATATGGTTCATGGTAGGTGCACAACTAGGTCATTAGGCTAAGATTAATGATGTGTTTATGAACGCTCTAGAGGTCTTTTCTTTTACATACGCATGTTAAAACTTTGGCATACTGTTCTGCTAGATGATATTTAGAATAATTTTAAATATGGGTCATATCGGAAGGAAGAATAGGACACTAGGCCAAACTCAAGAACAATTTGTTTATTAACATCTCCTTTATGCGCATCGTTTTCAAAAAGCGTCTTTTTCAGAAATTTACCAACATGGAGTAAGATAGAGATCTAGCTCTAACCAATTAAGTTAATGTTTATTCCTCGTTAATTTATGATACATATGTTAATTGTAGAATTTAAGAATTAGCTTAAGCACTCGCTCAAGATTCATGTCATGTAACACATGTTTCTGTTACAGTATAGGATTGGGTTTTTTTACGCGGCCTTCAACATTGTCCCAACTTATATCACTGCGTTTCCTAGGTAGAGTACCATTTATACCGGTACTATTTATACTGACACCGATGCATCAGTCACAATGCACTCATTGCAGTCACAATGTGGACTCTGCGTAAAGTATCGACCCGGATCAGCCTAAGCATGCCGCGCAAGCTCACCCGGATAGACACTTTTCTCCTCCTGTGGATTTTCTGTTTCAGGAATAACTACTCTATACATCTATCCCCCTAAGACGGAATGTGTCGGCCGGATCAGTCTGCGCGGACAGCGCAGGCTGATCTGGTCGATACATTACGCAGATGTCTATCGCAACCCTGAATTACATGTTATAAAGTTGTTGGCTTTACCCTACCTTGGATCGAATCCGGGTTTCCAGCTCTCAAAACGGATGCATTTAAATCTTCACCATGAAGATTGAAAGCTGTGAAAATAATAATTAAGTAGTGAAACGATTTTGATCCAAAGTTATAGTTAAAAGCACATAAAGAAATGATATAGATTGTAAATAATTATCTTTAGTCATTACTCTTCAATCTGATTCATTTCCCTTACAGGTATTGAAATGTTTCGATAATCTACCTTTTCACGGAAACAACACATTTGCAGATGATGTCTTAAAAAAAAGACCTTCGTCTGGGCTAAAATAATGTAATAATGTAAACTTTATCAGTGAAGTATATATTTAAATTAAGTTAAAAGCGATTTACTAAAGGAAGAAATTGCGCATGATAAGCAAGTTTGCGTTTTGCCATAATCCTTGTCTAAAATGTGTCAAAATGTGTCTGCTGGTGGTAAAGAGTAAACCCTTTTCGTAGTAAACAACTCAGTTTAATATTTTTCTTACAGAGCATTGTAGTGATTGCAAATACTATGACTTCTAGGAATAGCGTGTTCCTTTATGTATATTTTATTCATTGATTATATCATAGTGTCTAGAAGTCATAAAACTTACCCAAAAGTTCATCATTTCCAATTCAAGTATTGCGATGTCAGATTTCAGAAAACTAATAAAGGTACCATCTCTTCTTAGCACTTTAATGACAACTATGTGAATAGTTTTTGCCAGTGTCAGTGAATCGCAATATGTACATAAAGACAGACTACAGCGGATAAGTACTGTAGATTTGTTGTTGTAATAAATTGGAAACCAGAGTGGGTGCGCGACCACATATTACAACATTTATGAATTACTCAATTGTGATAGGCTTGAAACTTGTTGTATTATTGTAAGCACTTAAACTTGCGGTAATCCTAAACATGGACTCAATATTTAGAGTTGGCTTAAGCCAAACATAATTGAATAAAAATGTTTATGAAAGCTTCAGCTGGGATCAATTTTGACAGAAAGTTTTCTGTAAATATATGATTGATTGCAAATAAGCACAAATTAAAGTAATTTGGACACCAACACTCATTTAACAATACTATCCGAACAAGTTCAAAAGGAATTCGTTAAAAGTACATTTGGTACTTTGATTTTGTGTGAAATAGTGTTATATATACATAAGGAATGGTAAACAAATGGTATACATTGTATCAAATACATTCTTATGTTTTATTTTACATACTGGTAATGAAATTACACTTTTCTCATGGACTGTTGCTCAACTTAAAAGCAAACCCTGTGGTAGTTAATTGGTAAAACGCCTGTTCTAACAAGAGTTCTAATAGTCAGGAGGATAAGCAAAAAATCATGCACTTTTTGATACAAGTATGAAACTTGGTACAAAGTTGATGTGGTATATACTTATTAATTTTCAAACGGGACCCCAACCAGATTTTGCTTATAACGGTTGTGGCGGCCATTTTTCAAAATGGCCGACACCAAAATTTACAATCTCTTATATTTTGACAAAAAATTGAGATATTATCAAATTTCTTTTATCTTTATTCATATATACTAAGAACAGACACGTAAATAGGGCAACCTTTGTCACAACACGTGTTTCGGCCATTTTGTTTCCCAAAATGACCGCCATTTAACGTTATAATGTAAAGTTTTATACAATCTTAAGACAACAAATGGTATAAATGTAATTGTTTTGTGCAATAACTTGTAACTAACTATGAACACCATTTTTCATCTGTCTTTGTTTGCTCATTTGAGCACAAAATGCGGGATGAGCTTTTGTGATCATTCACCGTCCGGCGACGGTTGCGTCTGTATGACCGTATGTCTGTATGTATGGCTGATTGCCGTTCATATTTTCCTGCAAACGAATTTTCCTGCTAAACCACTGGACCAATTTCAAAATAGTTTCACAGGAATGTTTCTTAGGTGATCTTCATTGAAATTTGTCCGAATATTTTAACTCTGTGTAGAACTTGGGTTGCTGCGGTATAAGAAAGATGAAATAATGGCAACACTTTAAAAAATCTTCTTGTGCAAACGTACTGGCCTAATTTGAAAATTAATTGCCAAGAATGTTCTTTATGTGACTCTTACAAGATTATTGAAATTACTTTGATCTGATGAAAAATAGAGCCGCCAGGTGGTGGGACTTGTATTCCTTATATGTAGATACACTGACAACTTTAAAAATCCTTACTTATATGTATATATAGTGAAAGCTTTAACAATCTTTTAACTTTACAGATAACTCTGTTGTGTACTAAAATTAAATAAACATGGCAAAAGCTTAAAACTTGTTAAAACAGAAACTGTTGTAATAGCTCAGTCAGACATCAATTGGGATTGTTATCTTTTGTGTGAGCAAACAAGTGACAAGAAGTTGATATGTCCTACAGGCCATGCATGTGGTGGTGCTGGATACAAAAAACTAGCAAACAACTTGTCTGCCTTCCATGAGCTTGGTCAATTGCCATCATTCTTTAAATGACATCGTCTTGATGAGGGTGATAGTCTTACATCTACAGTCTTTGAATGGCATGTAAAATATCATAAGAGTTGTATATAAAAGAATACAACTGAAATAATGTACAGCGTGCTACAAAACGCAGGAGTAGTGTTGACGTTTCTGAAATACCAGAGACATTAACACGACAGAAGGTAACACATCCTACTAATCCAGATACGACTTGTCTTTTTTGCAACAAATCTGGAACAAAACCATATCCCCTAAACAATGCATCAACTGAATATCTCGATACAAAAGTAAGACAATGTGCCATTAATCTTCAAGATCAATATTTATTAGCCAAGTTAAGTAGGTGAGACGTTGTAGCTACATAAATGAAATATCATGCCCAATGTTTAGTTTCTCTCTATATCAGAGATCTAGCTGAATCGAATACAGCACAGTCGACTGAGTTGAGTGACATTTCAGATACTGCCAAAAATACTGCTTTCGCAGAATTATTTTCATACATTCATGAAGTTTTGGAAGGTGATGAAACAATACCGGTATTCCAACTATCAGAATTGACTTGACTGTATACATCTAGACTTCAACAACACAGAAGCAGGCACCACCAAGTGTCCGTGTAACCAAATTTAAACAAAATATACTTGGATACTTCCCGCAGTTAGAGGCACACAGTGAGAGCCGTGATATTCTATTTGCACCAAGTTGAATTGCTTGCAAAAGTAGTAAGAAAATGTGTCAGCGCTCTTTTGAAAGAGAGACAGTTATTAGGTCAAGGATTGAAGATATAATTCGGAGTGATATGTTCACCAATGAATTTCCACACTTTGATGGTACTTTTCCAAATGATTGCCAGCAAAGTTGTGTACCCTGATCATTGCTTACTCTGATTTATATTAAAAACTCAATGTTATAAGCATTAAAAATGAAGCAAACTAACATCACAGGCTGCACTGTCCCCGTCACAGCTAAAACTGTATAACTCGGTTCGCCATTTGAAAACGGTATCCAGAGATGCCAGACACAGTCGAGATCGTGAACCTCCACTGCCTTTGTTTCTTGGAATATTACAATCATTCTAAAACTCGATCTAAGGATATGATAAAAACATTACACAAGATGAGACTTTCTGTTACTTATGACCGCATTCTTCGTATGTCTCCTGAAATAGCTAATTCTGCAATTGGCCACTTTGAAACATCATGAGCAGTGTGCTCACAACTTTTGAAAAAACATAGATCATGCCCCTTCTTCCACAAGTTTCAAAACCTTATTCCATGGAACTAGCATTTCTCTTTTTCAACATCCAGATTTTGATAACGTTGTTATTGATTAAACACGTTCCCCATTATTCAGCTCTGAGCGCAAAATTTCCAACCATCGTCACAGCTACATATCTGTAGCTAGCATCTGTTGCGGCAATCAAAGATCCGCCTATTCCAGAAAAACCTGAATTTCGCAAGCCTAATCATAAAGTTGATGATGAAGCAGAATCACAGTAATGTCAGCATGTCTATGATATCATAAGTACGCCACATGACTTAGACAATTTTAGCAGATAATCCAATCAAAGTGATGGAAAACACACATTGTGGGCTGCTTCTCATGCTTACCATCAATCCCAGACCACAATCCAACCAGCTAACAGTACGATGTTGCCGCTATTTCCAGACGAGTCCAAGTTAGTTGCAATGATTAAGCATTCAATGGATGTGGTGCGAAATGCTGTTGATAGTGTTAACCGCGGACAAACCCCTGTCATAGCCTGTGGCCATACACTGTATAAAATTGCAAAGAACCGTCAATGGGCATGTCTAGAGACACATTGGGAAGACTCTTATGTGGTAATGTTAGGAGGACTAGATATAACGATGACATTGCTAAAATGCTTTGGTAATCTACTTGATGGGTTAGGATGGACATCCACTAGCTCAAAGGCTCAAATAGCCACTTCTAGAACGGCCGACATTTTCTAAAAGCATCCCACTCTTTGGAAAGCATGTGCCGAAAGAGAAAACGAAACAGCCATTAAGCGTGATGGTTCATTGTTTTCATTGCTTTACATTGTGTGCCAAGCGCGCCAAACAGACATGGAAGAATTGTTCGCAGACTTTAGGGCTATGCGGTGTGGAACCAAGGCAGACCTCTTGGAATGTGTTAAAAGACTTGTACCAAAACATGACACGGTAAAACCTCGTGATGCCAAGATGATCATCCTAGATGGTGCAGCCATCATAAACATGATAACACCAGGAATACCAGATTTTTCGGATGATTATATTACACATTCGCAATCAATTCAATAGCGATGCTGTAAAAAGAGTTGATATGGTATTTGACATTTACAAGAAGGATAGTCTGAAAGCTGTTACATGACAGAAGAGGGGTAAAGGCATACGGAGGCATGTTGAAGGAACACATATGATACCTGGAAATTGGCAAGAGTTCCTGCGTGAAGATGACAACACAGCCGAACTGATGTAGTTCAGCAGGGTATGAAGAAGATCCTTATTAGAACTGTTGGCACGGACGTAGTTGTCAGAGGCATACATTTGGCCCAGAAGATTGATTGTGAATGTCCATGGTTGACATTTGGTACAGGTAGTACTTTTCGGTACCTTGATGTGACAGCCATGGCTCAAACAATTGGCCAAAATAAGTCCACAGCACTTACTACATTTCATGCCCTAGCTGGATTCAATGTAACATCTGTCTTTGCTGGAAAAGGTCAATGAACAGCTTGGTCTGCCTGGAATGTCTTTTATGATGCTTCTAATGCTTTATGCACATTAGCTAGGACGCCATCCAAACAAATTGTCCTAGATGTACTACCCACACATCAGAGATTATTGGTGATCGTGTATGACTGTGGTAGCACCGACAGTAGCGATAATGGTGTGCACCAGTCTTTATTCACTCAGAAAAACAGGGAAATAGAGAACATTCCACTTACACAAGATGCCTTAATCCAGCATTAGTAAAGAGCAGGGTATGCGGCAGGTCACACATGGGGTCAATCGATTATAAAATTCCTACGTTTGCCCAGTCTATCAGACTTCTGTTGGATTTCGGACTCATCCGCTGCACATTGGAGCATCAAATGGATGACTCTCCCGCCTGCTGGTAGAGCATGTCGTGTTGTCATCAAATGCAGGTGCAGCAAGGGATGTAAGGGAAGTTTCAAATGCCGAAAAGCGAACTAGCCATGTACAAGTGTGGCGGATGCATGTAACGTTATCCTGGTCAGATATAATTATTATATGTAATCTTGATACAGTACATGGACAGTACTGTACATGATTTCTGTTTAGTTTATTTTGTTCTGCAAACGGCATAAGCTCATTTGGCACTGGGACTATGTGAAAGTTTTTTTTGTAATGAATAAAACCGTATAATATGAAAAATAATGTTGCTATCATTTTTTTCACAAAATAAATTGAGAAAACTTTACATTTTAACCCAAAATGGCGGCCATTTTGAAAAACAAAATGGTCGACAATTTTTTTGTTGCAACTGATGTCATTTTGATATTCCTTGATCAAAAAAACCTTGCTATAGGAACAAAAACTTCGAACAAAATTATTTTTGATGAAGAAATAAGACAATTGAAAACATCATGGCGGCCATTTTGAAAGATGGCCGCCACAGCGCAATTGGCAAAATCCAGTTGGGGTTCCATTCTTAAATAAGCCGTTATGGGTCATTGTAACTCTGTCCCAAATCCCAGGCTTGTATCACAAAATGCACGATTCCTACAAAAATGGGCTGTTAGCCTCCGGACTATAAGTTGAAATTTCAACAGAAACATATTTTAAAAGAAGCAGTTAAAATTAAAAATCTTTACACATTATACATGAATTCATTATGTTATGGGCAATTATCAATTGTCTTACCAAATCACTTTTTGTTTTATCAAGGCTTCTCTTAAAAACTCAAAAACGTTTATTAATTGAGCACTAACAATCAGAAAAAGGCACTTGATCAACAATGATGACTCTGGAAAGCCGCACATTTTCACAGTCTGATCAGATCTTTCACTATCCATATTGTCAAACGCAATATTTCATATGTATAATCAGTTGTTGACCATTGTATTCATTAACTTGATGTTGTTTTATGTATTACAAATAAAATAAAAACCAGCAAAGGAGAAAGTTATGCAAAGTGAAAATATTGTTGGATAGGAAGATATTGGTCATTTTGGAGAAAATACACCATTCCAACACCATTCCAACAATGTATTCAGATAAGACACAGACACCAAGTTATTTACATCAGACAAGGGGCTAAACTTAACCCGTTCCCACATACATAATACCTGCAGCAGATGACTTTGACAATGTTGAGGTAAAAAGAAACAAAATCTAAATCAGCAAAAGTTTAAATTAATGAATAGAATTGGATACATTGTGGGAAAAGAAGAAATTGCTTAATATTTTATCAAGAGTTCTTTGTGCCACAGTGTTTTCTGAAGATGTCTGCTGCATGACATGTATCATCTTTTTTGCTATTACGGTGAAAGTATCTGTCATATTTGATCAAACAATACTGCTTGAAATAAACCGTGTTAACACAGATAAATAAAGTTTTCACTTCTCTGTGATATTTCAGACATGATCTGACGGTTTAGCCATTCAAAAAACAAAACTTTTATTTGGATTACATTTAATATTAAGGAACATGTCCAACTGATTGATATTTAGATATGTTGAATCCTCTGTCTTCTTAATTTGGCCATATCACGTGTTGTTTGCAATTCCACTGAGTACGACCTGCTCTAGAGGAGCTTTCGTGATCTTATTGTGTCTGTCGTCGTCGTCCTCAGCGTCGACATCCCTTTAAATAATATGTCATCCTACACTTCTAGGCTAATTCCACTTGCATTTCGCATGAATTGTCCTCCATCACAAGAGTTTAAATACTTTTATATGATGAATAGCTCATTGGCAGCAACAATCGAAAACACGTTTAGCATGAAAGTAAACTCTTTGGAAACTACAGGTTTGATTTCAAAATTATCTCTACCATTGCAAGCAGGTTAGGGCTGTCAATTCGGATTAAGATCACAACTTGGGAACGAGTTCTCCCAGATATATTGGTTGTTGGTCTAAAGTTCAATTTTGACTTGGATTTAATCTTTTAGACTGCTATAACCCATTTTTATAAAGTCCATATCACCAGCATATAACCAGACAAGCCGGCGTATTAAACAAATGTATCTTTAAATTCCTGAAATTGGCTATGAACTCTTCCGAATGCAAAGTTCAGTAATCGTTAAAAATGTTGTCTGTAGCGTCTATTAAAGCAGGATAATTGTGTGCTGACCCCGAATATCAATCGAAATATTTCGGCTAAATGAATTCGATGTAGATCTCGGACGCTGTTCATGCGTTTTTTACTGCAATTCGAGTAGTTAATAGATTTCCGGTTGTGTGATACATTTTAAATTACTCGTCGAATTAGCCCACATGAAAACACGTCATTTGGAGTGTCCGGAACAATGTTACAAAATGTGCGTATTCGGACGTATGCTTTATACGCAAAGCAGACGCAATGCATATGCTGATAACACTTGAGTTACGTTAGAGGTACGCTATTCATAGTTCGAGTACGCTGGTCATACCCTGACATACGCTGGCATGAAGGTGTACCGTACAGCTAGCGTATTGATGGCGAATGCGTATCGTACTTCTAACGTATATCTGACGTATCGGCAACGTATAAAGACATATTGGCGTGTGCCTGACGATTGAGTAACGTATACATAACGTACAACTGGCGCATGAGTGGCGTATGGCATGCGTATCCACTGCTTATTACCAACGATTTGATCAAGTGTATCAGGATCTCATTTCTACTGCAATAATGCTGTAATGTTAAAAGTCCGCAGCTTATATGCTGGACATCGCAGTTCATACGCTACTCGTTCGCTTGCCATACGCAGACTACGCTGGTAATACGCTGGACATACGCTGACGATACGCAACTCATACTCTACGCAAAGGTTCAATACGGTATTTATAAAAATAATTCTGTATTTTCAAGGGCTTTTTGTGCGTATGAAAATTAATTAATTAATATTTATACGCAACTAATACGTTTCTCTCATACGCGAAAGTGTGACAGGGTCATCAGCAGTAAGTCAGAGCATGAACTAAACAGAAATGTTCTATATTTGGATACCGGAAGAACATAATCGAAAAATATGCATATACTTAGAACTTACTAGGAAACAAATTATTTTATTCGATATATAATAGGAACCTTTCCATGGGAAAAGGTAGTCAAAGCACTGAAAGTGCGGACGCCTATGGTCTGTACGAAGGTTGGAGAAGTAGGGAAAATGTGAAAGGAAATAACAATTGCAGATTATGTTTATGTATTTATTGTTAAGAAGTTGAAAGATCATATAAAAAATAATAAATATTATGAAATTGACAATTGGAAAACACGAAGACCTTGTTGGCTCTATATCGCTCACCTGAGTGCAAAAGCTCACAAGTATACGAATTTAAGACATGAAGATTCTGAGGACAATTAGACAGCAGGTTAAGGCAGAAACATTTTGAGGTTTCTGCCTTATTAAATTGAAAAATATGTCAATGTTAAATCATTTTCATCAAATAGTTTCTGTGTTTTACAAATTGCACCCACTCGAAAAAACTTGGTGGAGGTTCATTCTATGAGCACTATCTTGAAATCTGGCTGTGCCAGTAGTTTCTCACAAGAAGAATTTAATAGTTTTTCTTTTTTGTCGCCATTGCAACAAGTTGTGCACGAAATGGAATTAACCGAACAGCTGTAAAAGTGGGTGGGCCATGCAAGGCATATCTAAGCCATGTGTTATAACTTGCAGCCAGTGCTTTTTGAGGAGAGCTACGGACATTGAGTGAGTACAATAGATCATCTAGAGCCTTTGGCTAAGGTGATCTTAAAAAAAATAGGTTACAGAACCACAATAACACTAGTATATTGCATATATAATATCATGTGTAAAGGATGACCACAGTTGTGGTCGAAACTGATGAGTGTAATTAAGCGTAGTATTGGGTAAAAACGTAAATATGTTTGCAATTGGATCCAGCAACTAACATAATGAAAACATTAAAAGACAGACACTATAACTTACAACTAGTTACAGAACAAGGTGAACGAATGAAAAAGAAGAAGTTTCTTAAAGAGAATTATGCTGCACTAGTTTCTCATGTCTTTCTCCTTCACATTATAAGCATTAATACATCATGTATCAGCTATGGATTGATTGCGTCCACTTTTATGGACAGAGTGGCATTTGTGTGAAAAAATGCACCGGGGTCAACTAGTTCCCATGAACCATTATAATACTTTGACAAATGACTAGCTTGAGCATATTGGACAGTTTTGAACAAGGTCCAACGTACATGTGATACAAATAGTATGACAAAGTTTCGAGATGATTAAATAGAAATTTAAAACTGAACTAGTAATAATGTTGGAAAAAAGAAAGGTTAGAATGAAAACAATTCTCTAAACCATGTACTAGACTGAAAAAAGGTCTAAACAATCTGAAAGGAAATAACAATTGCAGCTTATATTTATGTATTTTTTGTTAAGAAAGATCATATTTATAATAGTAAATATTATGGAACTGGCAATTGGAAAAGTTGGCCGTATATCGCTCATCTGAATGAAAGAGCTCACAAGTATACAATTTAAAGACATGAAGAATCAATGGAAAATTTAACAGCAGGTTTAGGCAGAAACATTTCGAAGTATCTGCCTTATTATATTGAGAAATATGTCAATGTTAAAGCAACTTCCATTAAGTAGTTTCTGTGTGTTTTACAAAGTGTACCCACCCGAGCAAACTTGGTGGAGGTTCAGAGAGGTTCAGTCAAGGAACATTTTAGACAAACTATTTTGGAATCCGGCTAGGCCAGTAGTTTCTGACAAGAAGGATTTAATAGTTTTTCTTTTTGTCTTCATGGCAATAAGTTGTGCACTGAATGGAATATATCAATTTTCAGCCAGTGGTTTTTGAGGAAAACAAGGCAGAGTGAATGCGGTCAATAGAAAAAACATATGTTACAGGACCACAAAAAAACTAGTATATTGAATACATAATTTCTTGTTTTAGGATGACCACAGATGTTGTCGAAACTGATACATGTACTTTAGCGTGGTATTGGGTAAACAAGAAAATATGTAAGCAATTGGATCCAGCAACTAACATAATGAACACATAAAAAGACATACACTATTACTTACAACTAGTTACAGAACAAGGTGAATAAATGTAAAATAAGAAGTTTCACAAAGAAAAATATGCTGCACTCCATAAGCATGTGTTACTCCTACACATTGAAAGCATTATGTCATCATGTATCAGTTATATATTGATTGGGTCCTCTTTTACGGAAACAGTGTAAAATAGTGGAGTAAGAGTTCAGAAAGATAAGAGCATTCTGAACACTTAGTAGAACATTTTTAATAGCATGCTGGTAAAGGATGATTGTGAACATGTGTATTTATGGAGCACATGGTTATGTAGCATTTGCGTGAAAACTGCACCAGTGTCATCTAGTCCCCATGGACCATTTTAATGCTTTGACAAATGACATAGTTTAAGCAAATTTAACAGTTTTGAACGAGGCCCAAAGTATATGAGAAACAAATAGTATATGGCTATACTGAAGAATGATTGATAACAAATAACAGCATATAGTGAACGAATTAATACAAGAGAAGCACATGAGAGCACTTAAGCATACACTTGCAAAGAAACATAACAAATGATTTAAATAAAGCAAATGGAACCATGCTTGGATCCCCTGCCGATAGCAACTGGAAGAAACTGCTCGACTGAGGGTCAAACAAAGGAACATTTGTGCCAAATTATTTGAAAGCAGTTATTGTTTTCAGACAAAGATATTTTTCTATTTCACTTAAACACTGGAAAAAACCAGCCCCAACTCCACAGTATTGTTTTTGGAGGATTTGAACCAGCTTGAGCAAACTTGTTAGATGAACAAAGAAGGAGCATTTTGGCGAAATTTACAATGCACCAGTAGTTTCCAAAAAGACACGTTGCATTTCATTTTTTACGATATTTCCCATAGCAACAAAGTTATGCATTGAATCGAACTTTTGGCATATCTTTTATAGGGGACTATCCACGGAACTATATCGATATATGGAAACAACCCTGACAGCCATGTTTTAATGAATCCTTACAGATTAAGCAAACTGTGAACATGTTTCAAAACTGGGCTAGTAGTTTCTGACAAAAACAGTTTCAAAGGTTTTTCCTGCTTGTTGCCATGACAGATCTGTTTTGAATGGACATAATTTGGAAAACCTATATGGTGACCATGCAAGGAACATCTATTTTTTAAAGCCAAAAGTTATCATTGGACAACGACAGATTGTGTTTCCAATAGCTATCATGTCATGTGATCTGAAAAGGTGCATACATAAAAGGTAAACAAGCAATGCACAATGGGTACCGTATATACTAGATTCAAGGAAATATTATGCAACTGTGACCACTAAATCATTGTTTTAAATTCCTTCATAAATTGCTCATTATCTAAACATAAAGCAATACCCCTGCGTAATTATCAATGAGATCAACAATCAACAAAAATCAAAATATCTCAGAACAAATTATCTCTGCACATTATCTTCAGACTAGATCATCCAAAAATATATTTGTTTTGCATATGTAACAAAACAGACACTTTCATTTACAACTATTTACAGCAAAGTGTGATTGTATGAATAACTACGAGAAAGTGGTAGTAACCCTTTACTTCATAATACTGCATTTCCCTGCAGCCATTAATGCAAGCATTTGAAAACAGTGTAGGAAGAGTTCAGGTTCCGAAAATGTGAGCGTAATTAACCCATTACTTATAATTTGGGAACGAATACTTTCAATTTGGACGAGTCCAAGAAAATGCTTATGGAGCAAAGAGTTAAAAACTATGCTCCAAAGCATTTTCCTACCCCTACAAATTCAAAGAATTAAGTGACATTAATTCATCTCTAATCAGTCATGGGCGAATTAGGCCATTATTTACAGTCTGGAAAGCAGTGCACGGAGAGATCATAATACTCAATATGAGCATTCTGAACTCTGCCTTTCCCGCTTTGTAATGTCTTCCTGTTTTGGGTGCAAGACATGTGTATTTCTAGAACAAAGGGTTCAATATTAGACATGCGAAAAATGCACTATATGGCTTTATGCACTATATGACTGACTGAAGACCAGATGTACCATTACTTTGTTTTGTTCAAGTGACCTTGTTTTGACACATATGACAAATATGTAACCCTTTGCTCCAAAAGCATTTTCTTTGACTCATCCAAATTCATAGCAGTAATTCACCACCTATCAGTAATAAGTGAATTGTGGTTCCATTTACTGACGTAGTGGATAACAATGAGGGAACAGTTCGGACTGCTCGTAACAAGCAATCTGAGACATACCTCCATTGTTTTCAAATACATGCTTTATTGGCTGCAGGGAAATGTGGTATTATGGAACTAAGGGTTAGACAAATCCACTTGTGACCTTTTTGTTTACCATTTATTTTTCTTCGCAATGTTCCGGGAATATTCCCAAACTTAGTTTTTCGTTTGTAAAATATATTATGGAATATGAAATTGCAGAATATAAAAAAAAAGTTAAATGCGAAACCATAATGGTTAAATCAGGCATCATGATTTGTTTCACAAATGCAAATTACTCAATTTAAACTGAATTAGACAATCTCCGTAAATACTCAAACAAAGTCGTCATTTTCCGTTCCACTTCGCGAAGATGGTAACAAGCATCCATATTTGACCTCTCGGCTCATTCATTTCTAAGCATTTGTTAAATTTATATTGGAGTACTCACGCCTTAAGTTTTTTTTACTGATGTTCCAACAACATTATAATGAACTTTTGTGGGTGATCTTAACCTTTTAAATGCAGTTTTGTTGAATCCATGATAGAATGTTTTGCCCACGCAGTCTCACCCTAAAATGCGTTGTATGGTGTTAACAGCAATTGGTAGGCTGCCAACTCCGAAACAATGGTAGGCATATTACTACTGTGCCTAGGGGCTTAAGCCCCAGGCCAAAAATGATATAATATTTATATACCTGGCATTGAAAAATGTATATGCTTGTTTCCAATTCGCTTCAGTGTTATGTAATCATTTTACCCTATACGGAGTGAAATGTGGAAACCTCAATTCTACATAAATGTAATTTATTATAATTAAAATGCTTTATGTCATTGCGGTGGATCAAAGAATAATATATTAAATAAAAGTATTTAGTCATCGTGGGGTGTCAAAAAAGGTTGCGTTCGAAAACGATGTCTTTTTTTAGTTCACTTTAGGCAAGCAAGCGATCAACACATTTCTCTCTAAACTATGTGTACCATAGCCAATCAGCGAGCGAGCTGCCATCACTCGTCAATGTGTGAATTATATTTAAAAACGACGGAGTTCCTTTGTTTATCAAAGCTAACGACCTCCAATATTTCCTTAATCGTAGTTCTAAATATAATTCCTTTTAGTTCACACTAAGTCCAACTTAGTTTACTTTTACACACTTTCTTCGTTGTATTTTTCTGCAAATGTTCGTAAATTGCTTTGTTTATTTATAACATGTATATTGTAATTTCAAATCAGAGAAAATATATAAACAACAAAACAGACGAAGTGAAATGGCGTAAATATGGTTTCAAACTAATAACATCTAAACTAAAATCGACAACGCCCGTCAATGTTCGTACCTTTCCGTTTCACTTCGGGAAGATGACTATTAACCTTTAACAGTTGACCTCCCAATGCGCAGTTGTCACGTGACTTCTTTGTTTAACATTTATTTTTCGTCGCTATTTTCCGGGAATATTCGGAAACTAATTTTTCTTGTTGTAAAATATATTATGGAATATGAAATAGCAGAATACGAACAAAAGTGTAAAATGCGAAACATAATGGTAAAATCAGGCATGATAATTTGTTTTACAATAGCAAATGACTCCGTTTAACCTGAATTGGACAATCACCGTAAATACTCAAACGAAGTCGTACCTTTCCGTTTCACTTCGAGAAAAATGATAATAACCTTCAATGTTTGAACGGCGCATTATTTCTAAGCATTTGTTAAACTTATATTGGTGTACTTACACCTTAAGATTTTCCCTGATGCTGCAACAATATTATGCTGATCTTTTTCGGGTGATCTTAACCTTTTAAATGCAGTTTTCATCTACTATGACCAAGGGCTAAAGTCCGAGGCAATAAATGGCATGTGCACAGTCTGACCACGATTTTTCCTATTCAGATGTTATTTACATCCTTGTGTTGGACATTTGTCAATTTGTGTGGATTAAAATAAGGCAGCGCACGAGTACATGCTGATCTAAAGGCGAACATACATTGTTCAGTCATGCCAATGTGTGCATTTTCCCTTGCACGGATTCGTTAGAAACTGTCATCATGAACATTGATGATAGTTATGTCATTTCACCTTACTGACGAAGTATATTAATGAAAGTGATTAGCTGTGATCCTCTCGTGATATGAATATGTAATAATGGCAACATAGATTGTGACGTACAACGTATATTGTGACTTACAGCGTATATTGTGACTTATTGCCTACTTTCATATTGTCCCGTTCACTTTGCATTGAAGAAAGTGGTCATGATTTTTCGATCGTGACCGCTGTCAAGGAGTGATCATGACCGTAGATAAGGACGTGCGAAAATTCCGCATAAATAACAGGCTAGGGACTACTTTTTTTATGTAACAGCCCAGTTACACCCCAGTTACACAGACGGTCGGTCCCCAATCGGTCATTTTATTTTAAATTTACTCGCTGTTTTGATCGGTTGTCATGCGTGATTAGTTCTGGTTTTCTGTGTAAACGGCCATCGGTGATGGACAAGTGTTCAATCGGTTAAACAAACATGTCATGGGTTGCTGGAGCAAAACTACTGGCAACGACCTATATAATACCGAGCAACGCCCGATATCACCAATCGAACGCCGCCCTGTCTCCGACTAGCCACCGATTCACCACTCACGAAATCAGACTGGTCACTGATCAAAAGCGTCCGGCAACCGATCAACAGCCGATGAGTACTTATGAATACCGATTGGCCACTTACACTTAATTTAAACCCACCGATGACACGATGGCGGCAATCAATTGATCACAGATTGAATCCCTATTAACCCCCGATCAAAACCGACGAAATCCTACATTTTAATTCTGATCTTTTTTCTATCGGTGTTAAGTATTAATTGATCGGTTGCTTATCGGTGGCTCATCGGTGATATCGGTGATATCGGTTGTAGACAGGTTGTCAATCGGTTATTTGTAAAATATTTTCACCGATCGAGAATTTTAAACATGTTTAAAAATCCCAATCGGTAATTTTTCACCGATAAAACTTATCTTTCCCCAATAGCAGTTGATAGGTGGAAAACAGGTGACCAATAGGTGATATCGGTGTTAAATACGTTGCCATCGGTTCACTCCAAAAACTACCGATCAATCACCGATGGCTCTGTGTAACGGTGATTGATCGGTAGTTTTTTTGGAGTGAATACTAATACTAATACTTACCACCGATAGAAAAAAGATCAGAATTAAAATGTAGGATTTCGTCGGTTTTGATCGGTGGTTAATAGGGATTCTGTGATCAATCGATTGCCGCCATCGTGTCATCGGTGGGTTTAAATTTCTAAGTAGCCAATCGGTATTCATAAGTATTCATCGGCTGTTGATCGGTTGCCGGACGCTTTTGATCAGTGACCAGTCTGATTTCGTGAGTGGTCAATCGGTGGCTAGTCGGAGACAGGGCGGCGTTCGATTGGTGATGTCGGGTGTTGCTCGGTATTATAAAGGTCGTCGCCAGTAGTTTTGCTCCAGCAACCCATGAAATGTTTGTTTAACCGATTGAACACTTGTCCATCACCGATGGCCGTTTACACAGAAAACCAGAACTAATCACGCATGACAACCGATCAAAACATCGAGTAAATTTAAAATAAAATGACCGATTGGGGACCGACCGTCTGTGTAACTGGGGTGTAAACAAACAAAGCTGACCTAAATATTATTATTATACCTCACGGGACTTTGTAATGTTAGATTCTCATATACTGAGCATGGACAATTTTTTACTATCTCATGTTAAAGGTACATTTTTGACCGGATAACAGTATACTGTTACATGGCACGAGCCTCTAAAATCTTGATCATGCACGTGCATGACGTCATTTAAACAAATTACGTCATCGTTATAATTCAAACGCATTTGCAAAAAGAATACTACATAATATGTAAACAAACAGTTTGTTTCTAATTCGGAAGCAGATATATCAATTCTAGATAATAAACAAAAACCTCCCAAACGTAAAGCAAATAATTAACAATATAAAAGTATGCAATAAAAAGGTTATTGACCTTGTACTGGGAAATCATCGTTGGACCTCGTTATTTGGCGAACGTAGCCTCGCAAGCTCGACAACGTCAACCCAAGAACTCGGCCCAACTATGATTTCACGGTACAGGGTCAATAACCTATAGTACAACGTATATTGTGACGTACTGCATATACTGTGACGTTCAACGTTTATTGTGACGTACATCGTATATTGTGACGTACAACGTAGATTGTGACGTATACTATGACGCAATTCAAGTTATTTTTTCGATTGCGTCACTCGTTGGCGCCTTATCGTTGCATACGTTTATTTTGTGAGTAACGGAATGGCTGTAGACTCTACGTCAGGTTTAGGTTTAAATATACCGAATACCACCTTTACTGCTCTTCTTTAACAATCATTGGCACTGCATTGTCAGTTCCAGCTTTTACACAAGTATCTCCGCTCGACTTGCGACGGATATGAGTGTATTCCGTCGTTGTCCACGTGTGCCTAGACGCGGCTCGAACTTTTTGTCTGTGATAGATGAAGAACAAGACAGGATTGGCGATACTGTTCCAGTAATAAAACGTCGTTAGTATAATCAGCAAAGGATGATTCAGGCTTGCATGAATAACTAGGAAATATCCGATAAAATAGGCCATCCAGCATATCACGAAACCTGCAAGGTAGAATATATTAAAACATCACATGACAATGCTTGTATCCGGTGTAATATACCCATTACGTATTTCTTTATATACAACGTGTGTAATATAACCTTACCTAATACTAGGAAAATGACGTCACGTCAGCGTTTTGACGTTATACGTTAGTCACATTGGCGCCAAAACACGTAAATTTCATCTAGAAATATTGTAAACGTTAAGTACATTTTTATCGAAATCCGCCTTATAAGTCACTTTATGTGATAGATATAATATCTCATGAGTGTTATTTGTTATTAGTTTACGTTTAATAAACTAAGCTGAATATGACCTCGGCATAATTATTTGTGGCATTGTTATACGGTTTACTGACGAAATTAGTATAGCTTTTGAAAACCAGATTTTCTTCGAGTGTTTTGTCATGTGATAAAAATAATCTGACATTCGTTGTCATTTCATAAACAGTTTCGCTTAATAACAACAAATCTTGAACTCGTTTAATAAAACTTTATATGAAATGACAACTCAGATCCTATATATATAACACATGCTTTCCAGATTACAATATTTAACTCCCAACTGGAACAATTTTGAAGGGCATATTACATATTAATAGAGAAATACCACATGCAATAAGGGTTGGTGGTAGTTATTGAAAAAAATATGTTAAGCATAAATTTGAAGAATACAAACGAAAAACAGCTATATTATTGATATGGATAACCAAAGAAGCTAACAGATATTTGGGGAAAAAGGCCAGGCCAACGTATATAAAAGGAAATTCAATTATTTGAAACTCCGTACACGCCAACTATGTTGTTGAAATACTATAAGTAATTGCTCATCTTGCCAGAATATACCAAATGATTAAGCCGATATTTGGGAATCCTAATCATGTCCCTACATACTATGTCAAATAATCAGGATACGAATGATACAAGGATTATCTAACTCAATCATAACACTGGAAATGATGAGCATACTACATTATCTACATTCTGAGACAAGCCATAACTAGCAGTGTTGGTGTCTTTGGTACGACACAGCGAGGTATCGACTACATTATCTACATTCTGAGACAAGCCGTTACTTCCAGTGTCAGTGTCTTTTGTACGACACAGCGAGGTATCGACTACATTATCTACATTCTGAGACAAGCCGTTACTTCCAGTGTTAGTGTCTTTGTAACGACACAGCGAGGTATCGACTACATTCCCTACATTCTGAGATAAGCCGTTACTACCAGTGTTGGTGTCTTTGGTACGACACAGCGAGGTATCGAACACTGCCATCCCGCTCCCGAGTATTTTATGAATGTTGTAATACTTACTTAGCACTATTCCTAGTGTTAATTTAATGCTTTTCACTTTTGACTTTGGCACCCCTTTGTTAAAAACTCGGGACATGTTGCGACGTTCCTTTTCTGTTTTCGCGGTTTTCTTTTGGCCTGAATTATAAACATTCTGCGTTTAGAATATGTTAGAAAAATGTACGTAACAGATTGTTCTGAAGAAAATATTCGTTTATAAATTAAATATGATAATGGTTACATCACCATGAGTCAGTATTTAACAGATTTCTTGTTTTTTAATTTGAAGTTTGGAACTGGTAGTATTTTAAACTACGCGAGCTCATTTTCCCATTTAAAATGATAAAAGTGACATGTTACGCCTGAATGGACCCAATAAATTGTTTCCATGTTTTGATCATGCAAGTGAAACGAAGATTATTATATAGTGTTAACATATTATATTTACCGTTTATGTACATGAACATATAATATAATATGATCTAAATCAATATAATCAATATTGTCTATAGTATTGGGCTACAATCACAGTAAGTGTTTGAAGCTTATTTGGAATTAAAGAAAAAATATATAGTAACAGTATATAGAGATTATTCAACTTATTTTTTGAAAGATAAGAATATACTTCACGAGCCGTCTCGTGAATGGGAGTGAACTTCAGTCACTGTTTATATGAGGACGAAGAAAGATCGATTTAAAGATTGAAAACTCCTTCCTAGAGGAATATTGTTTGTCGTTTGACCTACTTTGCGAATTATTTTCGGATGAGGCGTGGCCATGGAAAAAAGGGAGGTGCACGCATGCGCAATTGTGTAGTAGATTATAACACTGGTGTGAAATAACAATAAATCAACGATTATGAATTTTCTTTCACCGAGATATCCTTATCTTTGATGGATAGAAATGTAATAAAAAGGCAGACTATATCCATTAGATTTGGTTAGATATTATGAATTGGTTTTGATTTGTAAATAAGTAATATGTCCCTCACTTTAGTTTAAATATCGTAATGTTTTGAAATCAGAAAAGAATGGATATGGTAATGTGAGCCTAAAGTTGACAAAGCATTGAGCTGCGTCTAGAGAATTGTGGTTATAATACATTTTTGTATAATGAAGACTCATATGAACCTGTGTACCTGTACAGCATAGTACTTTGCATGCATACGCACATCGGGTGTTCGTGGTCTTTCAATGAGAATATGTATCGTCTGTATATATTTGATGCAGACAGTTACATTAATCTGGTTTCAAATAACCAACCGTATCATATTGGAGACAATAAAATCAGTTAAAGATATGCATGTTCAATAAGGCACAGATGCGAGCGTTGTCCTGGATATACACTTGCTCTAAATGACGTTTCGTTGCTTTGGTGCATCCCATATATAATTTGAAACAAGGTTTTGAGAGAAGTTAAGTTGACATACACTATCTCAGAGTTACGCTATACTTACTTGGTGTTTGTTTCAATGCGCGTCGGAATATAAAGACGACTAGTAAGGTATAACTTCCGACGATGATGAACAATGGTATCAAAAACATGAATACGAACTTCAAATACAACAATACCTGAAATTGAGAAAAGGTATAGAATAAATGGTACACAAATCTTTAATGAAATCTTCAATTCCAGTAACACATATAACCGGTAACACAATTTAAAGTTATCTACAGCTGTTTCAATTGTTTCGTACTGGCTGAAATAGATTGCTGTGACTGTGATAAGTATATCAATACTATACAACTTACAGTTACGTGTTAATACATCTATAGCAGATGACATGTGATTAAATTGTGACGAAGTAACATATTTATCATAATTTCTCAATTTGATACAATTTTTTACTCTACAAAATCATTTTACTTCCATTTTGAGAGAATTTCCACAATTTTGCCTGTATATTGTCAGAGTAGTCTGCAACATAATTGTTGTATCTGGGGATGATACCAAGGGAGTGGTGCCCAATATGTTTTATTTAAAAGCCTCGATGATCTGAATTCATAAGGTGTTTTATTGTCAGTATTTTATTACACCGTTTCAACAATATTTAAGATATATCACCATTAAAGAAAACAATTACAGATCCCTGTGTCGTCAACTAGTTTAGCTGTAATGCTATAGCCCCTTCACCATGGCCACATACAGCAGGTCTCGAGCCCGGAACGAGACGATTCATATCTAGAACGCCAATAACCCGACCATGGCTGTTTCCTTTCTCGTTTAGTATTGACTACAATAATACAATATCATACCGTATGTCCGTTTATGATATCTTCGTAGGTTTCGCCGAAGTATAGAATACACTGTTGCTGGTCTCCAAAGCCGAAGTACTGTGGATAGTATGTAGCCTCGTAGAATTTAAGGAGGGGTGAACTGCATAGAAAACAGAAAACCCAGCACGATATCACAAGACCTCTCTGTAATATGCTTCCTGCAAAAAAAAGAAATGAATTTTTGTTTGAGTACCAAAAAACATAGGGTTTGACGAATAATGATTTTAGAAAACGAATTACTCATGTAATATCGAAGCTCATATCGAGTTTCTTAACATTTGTGTATACCTATCTAAGATTACATATATCGTACGTATGCTCTGGTTAGGGGCACTTTAAGTTTGCATAAAGCGCAGTTTAACTAACGTATATATCATATTCCCAGCATATATTCACTCTATATATTTGTACGTTCATCATTGGTTTATATATACATGTATAGGTTATGATCAGTCTAGATTCACTCTACCTCTTTGTATGCTCTTCATTGGTTTACAAATTGCGTATGCTCTGTCTAGACTCAAGACGGCGAGTATATAGTTTGAGGTCATGATACATGTATTTGCGAGTGTGCGTTGTATCTTACAAAATGCGTCCCCCGCCATCCAGAACGGTACTACATATTCTAAACCGAGAGTTCTCTCCACAGCGTTCGGAAATGCATCCAGTAAGCCTGCGGTCAGATCTAAAAAAGAAATGTTGACAAGGTTTAATAAATTATACGTTAATTTTTATTTTTTGAAATTTTGAGCTGTTATAATGTGTTTTATGAACATATGCCAAAGTTTTCTTCATATTTTTTGACGTGAACATTTTAAACAGTACTATTTTGTGCAATGTGTGATATCTATATTATAACTTTTACTATACAGATTTTTCGAATTATAAGTGGACGAGATCAAAATCATAAATGTAATGTCAGCTTATCAGTTACCCGGATACTATGAAATGATGTCATATATTACGTAACGAAATACTTCACAATGCATATTCAGGTCACGAAGCCGAGATAACCACATTTTATTGTATACGTTGATATTATTTCTTCTATTTTTCATTTGAAAAAAAAGTATGCAGTATATGTCCCTAATGTATACTTTGATATTATATAGTTTGATATTAAGCTCAGATCTTGCTCACGTTCTGCTTAGGCCGGAACTATTTCCATACAGTAACGTTACAAAGCGCTTCCATTCAACATTTGATGGGTTAAAAGACAAGCTAACAACGTTTACATCGTTTGTAGATGACACGTACTAGGCATATAAAAACCCAATTCTGTATATTTATAATACTGGCTGTGTGTTAATACATACATATGGAGGGCTTAGCGTGAAACGGTTGTAACTAAAATTGCTATTTTTTTACCAAGGCTAACCACCTCGCCATAACGTCTTTAAAAGCGTTAAATCAGCTTTCTTGCTAAACAATGGAAATTTAGGTGCCATTGCTACCTCTGATTGTTTACAAAGGGGTCAAAATTGCCCCTAAACCAGGGTTTTCAAAATTGGTTTTTAGTTACAACCGTTTCACGCCAAGCCCTCGATATGTTCTTACGTAATAATCTGACGTGTTGATCAATAATATTGCTCGATTCACTGCACATTTGACATACGTTATATAGTTGTTTTGTATTGTTGTTGACGATCTATATAAGTGTATCTCAATTACACCCGGCCCAACAAATAACGAGGGATGAAATAACTGCTAGGATGAATAAGCAAATGATTGCTTTCTGATTAGTTTTGTCATTCTCCGATGTGAAGTTTTTCAAAGAAAAATAGAAGACGTGTGTTCGCTTTACTTAACATACTTTGAGGTCAAAATGGGAATCTGAATCGTATTAAAGAATACACATATCCACGGGTAAATACTAAAATAAGATATAACACGAGTTCGTAATGAAATCCATTATTAGCAAAAGCGCTACACATCATACTGTCGAGTCGAAACCAAAAGGGGAAAAAATGTCAGCTGGTAAATTTAAATTTTGCACTCCCCTAGCAGCCATCGAAAAGGACAAAAGCGCACAAAAACCGTTATGTTACTTTATAAAAAATATTTCAAATCAATTTTCTAAATGCTCGAAGTGTTTATAAACACAAAACGACAAATGTACATTGTCTATAACAATTCAATTCAATTCAATATATTTTATTGGCATATAACAAAAACATGTTGTCGCCAAAATTTACAATACTTTTGGCGGTTTATATTACAATACATATTTATTACAATTTTACATAAGAGAAAAGCATGATAAAATTAAGTCTCACCATCTCCTTTAATATTTGCTAAGTAAATATATTTGGACAATTTGCATAACATAGATCTTTGCTCTGATTTCATTAACTTTTGAAATATATATATATTTGGCCAGTTGTAATAATACCTAGGAAGACACTCTATTCTTAGATCCCTGTACATAGGGCATACCAACAAGAACTGATATTCATCTTCTATCATATTTAAATTGCACATGTTACATTTTCTATTTTCTCTTTCAATATTTCTAAATCGTCCTTTCTATAACAAATTATACAATAGCAAGGTTAATGCATGAGTATTGGAAACCATTGTAGTGGGACTCGTTCCTTCGGCGGAGCTTTGCCCGAGCTTCTGAAAGAACTCGCCCAACAGAATATTTTCCTTTACTTATGCAATTACCTATAATTTATACATGTATCAAAATATAACGTCAACTATGTGAAAAGCCAATTCATATAATACGTTCTTTGGTTCGCTAATAACATGCCCATAAATTACTCATGAGAAAGAATTCCCGCTTGAAATATCTTTATCAAATAAAGTATATGAGCCCAGCCATATAAAATGTACAATTAATTTGTAAACAATGTAGATAAAGATCAGTCTGGGTTTCCACATAGTTTGATGAAGATCTTCACCGTTTAAATATTACTAAAATAATCTTCTGTCAACTTTTGTAGATTGACAATTCTGATCAGATAGACAGGGTGATCTGTACGTATACTGTGTCAAGTGTCAATTAGTCCGCAATATATGAGCCGTCTTGCGATAAAACCAACATTTTGACCTCTGCGTAATGTGTTGACCCAGATCAGCCTAAGCAGTCCGTGACGACTGATCCGGTCCGACACATTCCGTCTCAGGGGGATAGAGGTATAGAGTAATCATTCCTAAAACTGAAAATCCACAGGAGGCGCAAAGTGTCTGTCCGGGTTAGCCTGCGCGGCATGCTTAAGCTGATCCGGGTTGATACATTACGCAGAGTCTATAATGTTAGTCTTCCCGCGGGACGGCTCACTCAATACTGTGCACGTACGTATAATTACGCCGCCGTTGTGCAAGTGCGATATACCTGGGTTCGATCATGCCTCGGATCAAATCATATACATTTTAAATCGTAGAAGGAGCGTTCCAACTTGGCGCTTAGGATGTCAGTGTACGTTAATAATGACGTGTAATAATTCCGCATTATTGAAAAGCTTAGAGTAGACTATTGCTTCCAAAAACATGCATTAATTTTGTTTCCTGTTCATATTTATAGGGTTTCTTGTGGTATAAGTTTTGTTTTTGCTTTATCAAGAAGGGATTTCTTACCTGCTATGGCTAAATTCAGTAGAAAGAAATACAATCTGGACCGCTTCTTGTAGCGACATATCAACACTATGACGGTCAGGTTTAGAGATATTATTAACACAGACCATAACCAAGACAGCCCCAGGCCAACGGTGAATAACGTCTGAAATATACAAATATAAATAAATATTGACACAGTCCATAGCCATGACAACACCATGGCAACGGTGGAATACGTCTGAATTAGACAAATATAAATACATTAACACAGTCCATAACCATGACAACACCAGGCCAAAGGTGGATTACATCTGAAATATACAAATATAGATAAATTAAAACAGTCTTTAGCCATGACAACACCAGGCCAACGGTGAAATACCTCTGAAATAGACAAATATAAATACATTAACACAGCCCATAACCATGACAACACCAGGCAAACGATGTAATACGTCTGAAATATACAAATATAAATACATTAACACAGTCCATAAACATGACAACATAAGGCCAATTATGTAATACGTCTGAAATATACAAATATAAATACATTAACACAGTCCATAAACATGACAACATCAGGCCAATTATGTAATACGTCTGAAATATACAAATATAGATACATTAACACAGTCCATAACCATGACAACGCCAGGCCAACGATGAAATACGTCTGAAATATACAAATATATATACATTAACACAGTCCATAACCATGACAACGCCAGGCCAACGATGAAATACGTCTGAAATATACAAATATAGATACATTAACACAGTCTTTAGCCATGACAACAACAGGTCAACGGTGAAATACCTCTGAAATAAACAAATATAAATACATAAATACAGTCCATAACCATGACAACGCCAGGCCAACGGTGAAGTACGTCTGAAATATACAAATATACATACATTAACACAGTCCATAACAATGACAACATCAGGCCAACGATGAAATATGTCTGAAATATGCAAGTATAAATATTGATAATATGCACGCACTTTTTCCGGTGAAAATACATGCAGATTGTCATGCGCAGTACACACACTACATATTAAAATGCCGTATTGACTTTTGTCCTGAACACATTTTACTGTATATTAGTTTGTAATTATGATAACTGTGATCTCCACAGATTCAACGCGCTAAAAACACCGCCAATATGTGTCACTCCATAATTAAATCGGAATGCACTATGGCATTATCAATTATAACGATACAGAAATCTCAGATGACCAGACATGATACTAAACGTCTTTAACTCTTGCAGCGCCAAAGGCAATTTTCAGTTTTTTGCAAATAATACAGATTCAGGTGAGTCAGCTAGTATTAGAGAATGATGTAAGTATATAAAGTACGTCTAGTACTAGAGAATAATGTAAATAAATAAAGTACGTCTAGTACTAGAGAATAATGTAAATAAATAAAGTACGTCTAGTACTAGAGAATAATTTTCGTATATAAAGTACGTCTAGTACTAGAGAATAATGTAAGTATATAAAGTACGTCTAGTACTAGAGAATAATGTAAATAAATAAAGTACGTCTAGTACTAGAGAATAATTTTCGTATATAAAGTACGTCTAGTACTAGAGAATAAAGTAATTATATAAAGTACGTCTAGTACTAGAGAATAAAGTAATTATATAAAGTACGTCTAGTACTAGAGAATAAAGTAATTATATAAAGTATGTCTAGAACTAGAGAATAACGTAATTATATAAAATACGTCTAGAACTAGAGAATAAATTAAGTATATAAAATACGTCTAGTACTAGAGAATAAAATAATTATATAAAGTACGTCTAGAACTAGAGAATAACGTAATTATATAAAATACGTCTAGAACTAGAGAATAAAGTAAATAAATAAAATACGTCTAGTACTAGAGAATAATTTTCGTATATAAAGTACGTCTAGTACTAGAGAATAATGTAAATAAATAAAGTACGTCTAGTACTAGAGAATAATGTAAATAAATAAAGTACGTCTAGTACTAGGGAATAATTTTCGTATATAAAGTACGTCAAGTACTAGAGAATGATGTAAGTAAATGAAGTACATCTAGTGCTAGAGAATAATTTTCGTATATAAAGTACGTCTAGTACTAGAGAATAATTTTCGTATATAAAGTACGTCTAGTACTAGAGAATAATGTTCGTATATAAAGTACGTCTAGTACTAGAGAATAATGTAATTATATAAAGTACGTCTAGTACTAGAGAATAATGTTAGTATATAAAGTACGTCTAGTACTAGAGAATAACGTAATTATATAAAGCACGTCTAGTACTAGAGAATAATGCAAGTATATAAAGTACATCTAGTACTAGAGAAGAATGTTATTATATAGTATACGTCTAGTACTAGATAATAATGTAAGTATATAAAGTACGTCTAGTACTAGAAAATAATGTAATAATATAAAGTACGTCTAGTACTAGAGAAGAATGTAAGTATTGAAAGTACGTCTAATACTAGAGAATAATGTAAGTATATAAAGTACGTCTAGTACTAGAGAAAAAAGTCATTATATAAAATACGTCTAGTACTAGAGAATAATGTAAGTATATAGCGTACGTCTAGTACTAGAGAATAACGTAATTATATAAAGTACGTATAGAACTAGAGAAAACGTAATTATATAAAGTACGTCTAGTACTAGAGAATAATGCAAGTATATGAAGTACATCTAGTACTAGAGAAGAATGCAATTATATATGATACGTCTAGTACTAGATGATAATGTAAGTATATAAAGTACATCTAGTACTAGAGAATAATGCAAGTATATAAAGTACATCTAGTACTAGAGAAGAATGCAATTATATATGATACGTCTAGTACTAGATGATAATGTAAGTATATAAAGTACATCTAGTACTAGAAAATAATGTAATAATATAAAGTACGTCTAGTACTAGAGAAGAATGTAAGTATTGAAAGTACGTCTAGTACTAGAGAATAATGTAAGTATATAAAGTACGTCTAGTACTAGAGAATAAAGTAATTATATAAAGTACGTCTAGTACTAAAGAATAATGTAAGTATATAAAGTACGTCTAGTACTAGAAAATAATGTAAGTATATAAAGTACGTCTAGTACTAGAGAATAAAGTAAGTTTATAAAGTACATCTAGTACTAGAGAATAAAGTAATTATATAAAGTACGTCTAGTGCTTAAGAATAATGTAAGTATATAAAGTACGTCTAGTACTAGAAAATAATGTTAGTATATAAAGTATTCTCTAGTACTAGAGAATAAAGTAAGTGTATAAAGTACGTCTAGTACTAGAGAATAAAGTAATTATATAAAGTACGTCTAGTACTAGAGAATTATGTAAGTATATAAAGTACATCTAGTACTAGAGAATAAAGTAATTATATAAATTACGTCTAGTACTAGAGAATAATGTAAGTATATGAAGTACGTCTAGTACTAGAGAATAATGTAATTATATAAAGTATGTCTAGTACTAGATAATAATATAAGTATATAAAGTACATCTAGTACTAGAGAATAAAGTAATTATATAAAGTACGTCTAGTACTAGAGAATAATGTAAGTATATACAGTACGTCTAGTACTAGAGGATAATGTAAGTATATAAAGTACATCTAGTACTAGAGAATAAAGTAATGATATAAAGTACGTCTAGTACTAAAGAATAATGTAAGTATATAAAGTACGTCTAGTACTAGAGAATAATGTAAGTATATAAAGTACATCTAGTACTAGAGAATGAAGTAATTATATAAAGTACGTCTATTACTAGAGAATAATGTAAGTATATACAGTACGTCTAGTACAAGAGAATAATGTAATTATCTTGACATGTTGACTCGCAAAAAAGTTGAAATTAAATGTGATATTTCGAAAATTTAGTTGAATAAAACTTATTCCTTGAACAGTTCTGTATATTGTACACGACATAGAAGCAGTTGCTTTTTTTTAAACATTTTAAATGTTACTGAGTAATGAAGCAAAACGATATTCATTAATTGGTTTAGCATACACAAGAGTTCACTTGATCACGAAGATAATTGGAAAGACCCCTTTCGATTTAGAGTACACTGTGTATTATTATTACGACTTTTAAAGCCACACAGTATAAACTAAAAGGAAAATGTTGAAATCAGATTCGGCCAGTATTTTTTTACCAAAAATAAGGATATTGAAGTACGCAAGCTGTCGTACTAAGCCTTATACTAATGGTTTTTTTATTTGGTGGGTTTTCAAATGCCGTCGGTTTAAGTGGTGCCTCAATAACCGTTTCATACAATTGAAGAAAGATTATTCAAATATTGTCACATAAATCTGGGTCGGCGAGTAATTTTACCAAAATAAGGATATTGAAGTACGCAATCTGACGTGTTACTCGTTATTATCAACGACCGCCCTCCTTAGCGCTGAGAATTATAGGGTAGGCATAACGACTGACCGGCTGGTGTCAGGATAAATGGAACAATAATACTGGTAACTTACATAGGAAACGCCGTGATATAACTGAAACATGTTGAAAGCTGCGTTGAACATCAAGAACAAATATTTATCTTGTCGGGTTTTCAAATGCCGTCGGTTTTCGTGTACCTGACATCTGTTAACGTTTCATCACAAGATTGAGCTTCCATCTGTTATAGCATTCACGGTAACATATTTGTCTGGTGATTGATTTGTATATACCTTTTCAGACATCAATTTCACGTACAACTAGTAATTTGACTACCTACGGAATACCAACAATTCGCAACTGTACAATTAAAGATAAGTTTACATTATACAATAATTCAAATACCATCTAAACATTCATTTCAACGTAATGTCTGACTTACACTAAACAATATTTTAACTATAATACCTGTCATCCAAAACATGCTCACCATATAAAAGAAGAACCAAAATACATATTGATGACGCATATATATTAACCCTTTCCCTCATACGACAATTCTGCAGCAGACGACTTTGAACGTATTTTGTCAAAAAACAGAAAATCTCCATAATTGAATGGATAACCTATGACTAAAAGTGGGAAACATTGTGGCAAAAGGAGAAAGTGCACGTTTTGTGCAATTTCTTCTTTTGTCACTATGTTTTCAAAAAGCCGTCTGCTGCAGAGGTGTCAGAAAGCGTCTATATGAGGGAAAGGGTTAAGCTAAATTTCCAAATACATGTATAAGCAAATTACATAATTCACAGTATAAACAGTTTACACAACAAATAAACCTGTGTTTACATCAGACTTCAATAGTCTGCGCATATCGTTTAACACTACAACAGCAACACAAATCCGTGTATACAAAATATGCATGCTTATTATATTTACAAACACATTATTAGCATCCTCGGAACCCAGGCTATTCATAACATATATGATACCCTGGGTAAATTGGCTAGCGAAACTTCGTAGTCATGAATAATTCATGAGGTGAAATCCAGCCGCTTGATTGGTTGCATGCTACAAATTTCAGGCGATGTACAGTAATAACAGTGTACGAGGGGTGTTCGGAAAGTATCGGGACAAGTGCCTTAACATTCTTATTTTTTTATAATTGAACACAATTCTTTAAACATACATCGCTTTATATACCATTTATTCATTTTCAAAAGCAAAATTACAAAATTAAAAATAAGACGCTAGTTATATAGAGCTATATATGTTGAAAGAATTGTGTACGCATATTTAAAAAAAAATGTTACGGCACTTGTCCCGAAACTTTCCGAACACCCCTCGTAGTTACGGAGAAAATCGAGGTGCACGCTTTACGAAGTTTCGCTAGCCAATTTGCCCAGGGTATCATATGTGTTATGAATAGCCTGGGTACCGAGGATGATTATTAGGGAAATCATTTGAACTTAGAAATCTGCAATAAAACACACGTACTACCGTACAACTATAATGTAAGTATATTTGCATCCAGATGTAAGCAATTGCTACGCGAATTTTGAAGCATCCGCAGCATACGACCTTTGTTGAAAGATTGACAAACGGATACATTGGTTATAATAAGGCCAACATTTTTTTTATTTGTTTTACGAGAATGCCTGCCCAATTTTTTCCAAAAATGAAATAAAAATAAAACAGTTTTGAGTTCATTTTATTCTTTTATTTTTCACCAACCTCATTATTTGAGTTGAACAGAAATAAAATTGATAATATACTTTAGAGAAAACGCATATAATTAAGGTCTGTCAGAGGTTTAAATAAAGTCTGTTATTCTGTATTTCCAACATTCTAAGCACTTTGTTCAAGGTTTTTAAAATTTGTAAAACACACTGTCGGGGTTGGTGGGAGAGGTACCGCTCCTCCTTCTGCAATGCAAAAACTGTTAGGCTATATCCAATGAAGAATACAGGCATTTTGAATACTAACGTTCATCTTGTAAGATGATAAAACTGCATTTTCTATCACTATTATGTAGTTGTATTAAAAAAAAAATATATATATTGTTTTAATTTTATATTTTTGGTAGAGTGCTCAATAAAGATACTTTTATTTTTATTTTTATTTCGCCCTACCGACCCAATTTTTTTACAAAAAATCTCGTAAAACAGTTAATAAAAAAATGTTGGCCTAAGTAATGTTAACGCTATTCAACAATGTATACTTCAATTTTACATGCACTACACATGTATGTTCAATAGTTTTGCCTAGATATTTCCTAATTCGTCTTCTACAGATCTAGTGTATGTGGGGAGATGGTAACAGTTACAATCAGTACTCACCCTGGCACCGTCTTTAAGTACCATTTCATATTCATAATCGTTCGAAATCGTATAATTGGTGCAGGATCCGTTTCGTGCCCCTTCTAGTGTACAGTTTGCAAGTACGAGAGTCGTAGTCTCCATATAGTTGAAACTATACACAATCCAATTGGTTAACGGAGTGTACACTTTATAAGCTTCACATATACGAATTCTCCATAGTTGAAACTATACAATCCAATTGGTTAACGGATTGTACAATTGATATTTGTCAAATATATAAATTATTTATAGTTGAAACTATATAAAATCAAATCGGTCCACAGATTGTACAATTGTTTTGTGTCACATATACAAAGTATCCATAGTTGAAACAGATTGTACATTTGATATGTATGACATATATTAATTATCCATAGTTGAAACTATACACAATTCTATAGGTCCACGGATTTTAGAATTAAAACGTATTTATGGTTTTTGTATATATATATA